>JAYRCH010000120.1:0-600000 GCA_037179445.1 Phengaris alcon alcon
GGTGTGAAGTCGATCCCTCTCTATCGGATAGGATCTTCTCTCTTTCATGCCAGCAAGTTTTGCGATATTGACGGCCACACTTACATAAACGAAACTATGTCACAGTGAACGGGCCAAATACTGCAATACCGTTCACGCGTGCACATGATGGTAATTAGCGTTGCTGGGGTCTGGCGAGCGCGATGATGGCACGTACCTGGTTGTGCGGGTTCGCGTTCGGTCGGCGGGCGGTGGCGGACGGCTATGGCGGATCCCAAGGTCGCTCCTCCTCATCCACCCGGTGCTGGCGATTAGCTCATCGCCGGCCCGCGGCCACCGTCCCCGATCGATTTTTGGAAGCGATCCGGACACACATGGAGGAACGACCTCAGAGCCGGCGGCGGCGCGGGCGGCGCGGGCGAGAGTTTACAAGGCCGCCGAGTGCGACCGCGGCACTCGCGCGTTTAATCCTACTCTAATTCGGTCGATGCGACGGCGAAGGATACTCGCGCATGACTAGGGCGCGTGGAGCGGGCGCGGCGGGCGTGGCGGGCGCACGGCGGCGCGCACGATCGATAGCGCGGGGCGTGCGCTGCGGCGCGCGGCGGCCCGGGCTCGCTATGTCGCTCGTCGCGCGCCAACTACGTCACACCGCGTACCGGCGGCCGCGAGCACCGCCGCCAACACCTGCACCACGCAGGCACGTCGCCGCACACCGCCACAGACCACACTGAAACCCAAAACAAACAACTATGGCAACAATGAATAATTATTAATAAATAATGACTGATGAATGACACTATTTTAAATTAAAAATACTAAATACTTTGAGTAGAAAAATATTTTTGCAAAAATACACTTTAAAATTATTATTTTAATATTTTTGTACAAAATAAATATAATAATCCGTAATTAAATATTTATTTCTAAATTATTTAGTTTTATAAAAAAAACATGATACCTGCCTATGAACATAGTTCCAAAAAACTCATAGGTTCATATAGTTACATACCATGTTTAATATTATATAATTTACAAACATTACAAGTAGGTCAGTCCTTTATAAAAGAAATCACAATGGCTGAGAAATAATAAAATTTAATATTTTAATAATTTATTTATCTCCGTAATAATGCATTCTTAAACATACTCATACAACTGTAATTCAACCCCTCAAATTTCATTAATAGAAGTTTCTTGGTGTGTTAGTAACTTCAAAATATAATCAAAAGTTAAAAATAGTTTTAAAAACCCGACTACGCAAATTATTAGCCTATATTATGTAGGTCATTATTACAAGTCTACTATCACCTCATTCATTAAAATCGGGTTAGTAGTTTAGGCGCTACGACGGAACAAACATACATACGTACAATACATACATAGACTGCCAAAACCATTACCCTTTCTTTCGGCTTCTCCGTACTGGTGTATGAGGAGCCTCTGTCATTAAATTTTAATCAATTTACATCCACAGTTCAAGATAAAATAGTTAATGTAGCATTCGATGAAGCTGATTTCACATCCTAACATATATATGTTGTAAAAATATTTATAACTTTGTTTGTATGTTACTCTTTTATCCAAAACACCCTTGATGGATTGGAATGGAGATACAAATAATGTAATAATTATTGATTATTATTATGGTATTTTAAAAATTAATGGTCAAAGTAGAAGAGATTTTTTCAACATTTAAATGTCGCGGGCAGAAGCTATTATTTAATTTTTAACCGACTTCCAAAAAATACAGTAATCATTCTTATCACCACCATCACACCATACATCATCACATTATGATAATATAATAGATACTTCTCATAGTATTTTACACCGACACGGATATCTTTGAACATTACTTTGCCGTTTGT
Source organism: Phengaris alcon alcon (assembly GCA_037179445.1). Classification (NCBI taxonomy): domain Eukaryota; kingdom Metazoa; phylum Arthropoda; class Insecta; order Lepidoptera; family Lycaenidae; genus Phengaris; species Phengaris alcon. The sequence continues at coordinate 1,851 of JAYRCH010000120.1, forward strand.
GAACATATTTGCAAAATTCTTTTGTTGTTGTAAAGGTTATAATTCAAATGTGTTCCTTAGTCACCAAGGTGGTGACCTAATGATAGGATCCATGATGAATCGAGGGAACGCTTCAAAATTTATATGGACACATAATATAGTGATTTCGACTTTTTCTGAAATATTCCAGGCATTTGCTACCAAAAAGTGAGCTTTTGTTCCAAGGTATACCCTGAATAAAAAAGTACTGAACAGAACTACTGAGTCCTTATAGATACATGCATGGGGATTCCGGCGTTGTTTAAAGAACTGCAAGCATATGACATCATACCACTTACAGTAATCATCATCAGTATCACACGAAACACCCACATAATATTATTATGATGACTACTCATCACAGTTTTGTACACCGATATAAATCTTTGAAATTTTGAAATACCTCGTAGCCTCTCAGAAAACTGGCATAAAATAACGCTTGAGTTTGTTTTGTCGAGATAGTGAGAATAGCGGAAGCTTCTTTGTATTTATAACCTTCTTAAAATCTGTTAATAATAATATAATAAATATAACTAGAAAGAGAAAAATTAATATTTTTAAACAAAAGATTGAAACCGACTTCCAAAGTAAAAATGCACAAAAAAGTATGAAATAAAAACTCATTTAATAAATAATTCCCCTTTTAAATTCGGCTATTTTTTAACAATTTCTCTACTCAATCTTTATAATTTTAAAGTCGATACCAGCCAACTTGAACGTGAGTTCTATAAAATATTGTTTTATCAGGATGTTGTTCGGGCTGGTACCGTCTTCGAAATTGTAAAGATTGAGTAGAGAAACTGTTAAAAAATAGCCTAATTTAAAAGGGGAATTATTTTATAAATGAGTTTTATTTCATACTTTTTTGTGCATTTTTACTTTGGAAATCGGCTTAAATTTTTTGTTTCAATATAAAAAGCCCTAAATACTTTCTATAGCAAAATTTAATGATTATTAACTAATCATAATTTACTGAGTCATATTAAATAATACTGACATGTGAAGTAGTACATTGAAAGTGGAGTGAGTCTCCACGTTTCACTGCGTAAAGTAGCTGCACTTATAATTATGCGGCATCGTTTTACGTTAGTACGAAAATGCATTGAAAATTATATTATACTGTGCTCTATTATACTCGTACCTGGATAGGTTCAGTAATTTTTTGTAATCCTATTCAGATTAGAGCATTCCTTTGCTTTGGTCACATTACTTTTAAATAGATTAGATTTTGATGAAAAAATGCAATATAATCAAGTGGTCGCCCAGTGGTTGGAATGTAACAAAAAAAGCTGATTAAATATATATAAACGTATTCAATTGAACGTGAAAGATTGACAAAAGTGTAACAAAATTGTGTTAAACGTCCATGGTAGTGTGTGGAATGTTATTTTTTATTAATTTATTGAATTCTTGAGCACCATAATTTAAAAAATATTATTTCTGTTAAATAATAATAAGTAATTTATAAACTTTAACTGTGTCAAATTTTATACTTCCGTTAGCATAATTTTTGTAAAAAGGGGTACAAAGTCTTTGATTCACGTAGGTACCTATTGTATTATAACCTAGGGTTACTTGATTGTAATAGACAATAGACAAATATTTTATTATTGATAAAAAACTTTTTGTTAATCAGATTCAAAAGTGTCGACATCTTTACTAAAATTTCACTTGTGCCCAGTAGGAATCAATTTATGGCCTGGTCCAACTTGCCACTTACGCGAACTTTATTATAATTTCTAAAAAGCCCGGCCTTACTGAGTACAAGTCAAATAATGCATATAATTAATGGCTACTTCCAACCGCGTCCAAAAATATTTTATGTAAGTATTTTACTATTCAAAGGTGAATCAAAACTATTCTGATGACTAAAAAACATCTTAAATGAACTTTTTACTGAAAATATTAAAAATAAGTAAAAAACACTATAATCATTAGTAGGTTCGAAAAGGGTTATAGTTTTTCTATCTTATTTTTTATTAAATAATTTTCTTTTTCCCCATCAAACAAATTTTTGGAATAATATTAATAAGTACCTGATCAAAACACTTGAAATAAAAATAAAAATAACTTTATTTTTAATTCAAGTGTTTTGTGTGGCCAAGCGCGGAGCGAGCCATTTTTTTTTCTAGATTTAAAGAATATATTAATATTAATAATAATATAATATATTAATATCATGAACGAAATATTATATTATATTATATTATATTATTATATTATATTATATTATGAATTATAATTCATCATCATCAGCTTGTTTATGATTGAGGATTCAGCGGTTATTTAAATTTTTGTTTTGTTATTTTTTTTTATCAGATACCACAAGTAAATGTATTGTCTGTAATAAATTATATTTATAAAGTAAATTAATATATAAATTTTATATTTAGCTTTATAAAATTTTAAAATCTTTAAAAAAAAATTGTATATATATATATATAGTTAGTATATATAACATACTATATATAATTTATATATAGTATGTTATATATTGTATATATATATATATATATATATATATATATATATATATATATATATATATATATATATATATATATATATATATATATATATATATATATACATATATATAAATTTGTATACATATATATGTTACTAAATACAAAATTTTAAAAAAATTAAGTAAAAAGTAAAAATTAGCCTATGTTACCTGCGGCATCATTACAAATCTATTGACACCTCATTTATTTAAATCGGACCAGTAGTATAGACGCTACGAGGGAACAAACATACATACATAGAAACATAGACTGCCGAAATCATTACCCTTCCATTTGGCTTCGCCGTAGTCGGTTAAAAAGAACTTTACCTATCCGGTTAAAACTGTAGTCACTAGTAGGCAATAGATGGTTGACCTTAAAACACTTTAAAGGTCAAATCGTTTTATAGACAAATATAGTGTATATTTTTTTAAGCGTTTTATTGACATTAGTTTTTAGTTTGTAGTAAACGCTAGTTTAAACTACATACATCTGAGGAATGTGTTTAAGTTAGTCACAAAAATAAATTAAAACGTTCTACAAAATGAACTTAAGTACTCTTAATACCTCATAAGCTACTTTTAGTTTTAGCCATAGACTTATAAATTATAATAATATAAACACACCGGCATATTTAGCGGAACACAAAAAAAAGGTCCATAATTAAAAAAATATGGTTTAATTTTAAAATCTACTTACTACACTTCTTTTGTTATTTAAAGTTTCATTTGTTTTACTTAAAATGAGATCACATTAAGAACAGATTTTGCGAGTAAAGGCTATTTGTGAAAAATGGTGCATTTTTGAACTTTTCATGTAACCGGGAAAAGTGAAAATTAATATTAAAATAAAAATTAATTTAATTAGAAAAATGGTGATTAATATCGCGTATTCCCTCCACGTGCTCTTATTAAAGTTTCTACCCGTCTAGGCATACTGAGAATGATGTTATCGATGGTCTCCTGGGATAGTCTCCGCCATTCCTCAACTACGGCGATTCGCAGTTCACCCACGTTGGCAGGAGCTGGAATTCTGGACTTAACTTTTCTTTTCAGCAAGTCCTAAGCGTGCTCTATTGGGTTCATATCCGGTGATCTCGCCGGCCACCCCATAACAGTGATATTCATATCATTATGATAAGCTTGAGTTACCCGAGCGGTATGCGGCCGAGCATTATCCTGCATAAAAACAAAATCGTCACCGATATATGGGGCAAACGGTACGACATTTTCTTCTAAAACTTCTCTGATATAGCGGTCTGCAGTCAGACTCCCTCTGTCAATCACTACCAAGTCTGTGCGAGCTCCCAAACAAATGCCCGCCCAAACCATTATTGATCCTGGTGGATCCGTATGCAACTGTAGTTTCAAAATTTGTCTGAATGTATCGTTCTCCTTTACGTCTGTATATTCTTTGCCTGCCGTCAATTTGATTTAAGAGAATTCTGCACTCATCACTAAACAATACCTTACTCCATTGGTCCGCGTTCCAAAGTCGATGTTTCTGAGCAAAAGTTAACCTGTTTCTACGATGATTTACCTCGAGCCTTGGAGCCTTGGCGGGCACAAATGAACCCAAACCAGCTTCTTCGAACCTTCTTCGTACCGTACGCTCACTTACGGTTACACCCTGCACTGCTTCTAACTCATGTCGGGCTTGGACGGCCATCAAACGGGGGTTCCTACGTACACGAAGCCGAATGAAACGATCATCCCTACTCGAAGTGCGTCTTTTTTTGCCTTGTCCTGCTCTTCTCACATAAGTACCGGTCTCCCTGAACCGTTGGATACTGCGATGGATCGTTGAAGCTGGTCGACAAAGATCTCTGGATATCACTCTCTAGGTTTGACCATTTCTTCGCATCTCGAGTGCCCTGGCAATCTCCGTTGGGGCTAAGTCAGGCATAATTCAGTCCTCAACTCCAAAAAGATACGCGATTAAAAAAAACTAACAAAAAACAGTATTTCAATGAAATTTTAAATCAAACTCAGAAGGAAGAAATACTCGAAGTTCGCTCCAGATAAGGTGTATTTGAATAAAATTAAAACAATTGCATAAAATGTGATGTTCAGTTGTTTTCTTAATTTGAAAATATTTCTTTTTAAATTAAATGACGTATAAACCAGCCAGCAGCCTTATACGATACTGATACCAAACCTTTATTTTATGTTCCGCTAAAAATGTGTGTGTATTATAATTATACAGGGGCTAAAAAAGTCCTCACTTTGAATTGGGGCACTCGAGTTTCATATTTTAAAAATAATATATATAATATATCAGTGTTGCGCTGTAAAAGGTTGCAAAATTAAAAATAACTATATGAAATAGACATAGATAAGAATAGACAATAGACAATAGAAGAGATGTATATAATATCATATATCATCAGAATACATCACAATAGACAGCTAGCATAATATAAAGAATCCGAGTAACCGAGCTTCGCTCGGAGTTCGGATAATTTAAAAAATTAAAAGGAATCACAAAAATATTTATCTGACCGGGCTTTAAGCCCACCACATTTCTTATTTTTGAACAATGCAAAAATTATACATACGGTAAGCACCAAAGTGGCAATAGGACTGACATAATAGAGTATATATTATTATTGATGTATTGTTGCACGACGATATAAACAACATATTATATAGCTTAAAATGCGCAGTTTCCCAGAGATAAAACCTAGCTAGATCGTTTTTTCTCTCCAAAACTGCCTGCATACTAAGTTTCATGGTAATACTTGCAGCCGTTTTCGACAAACCGATTATACATAATATACTTGAATATTGTCTCGTTTAAAGTATAATATTCTTGTAATAAAATTACATAAGGTATTTCATAATAATTTCAAAGATAAAGCCTGTTATCACAGGATACGTAGCCATTACATGCGTTAGATCGATCGCTTACATGGTAGTTTGTTCGATTTTCAATAGATGGTAATACTGAAGAATTCTTTTTTTCCTTGTATGAAGATTTTTTTGTCTAAATGTGTGCAAAAACATGTATTTGTGTATATTATGTGTATGGATTTAGCTAACAATAGTGTACCGATCTGAGCGCCAGTGATGCGTGAAATGAAAATTGCGTTCGCCGACCGATTTCCGTGCACTAAACTTATTAACTATCAGTTTTCCATCGTAACTGTTTTACTGGAAAATATTTACTTTTCAATTTTAAACTCTTATTAGACAGGAATATTAAAATCAGTATTTAGTTTACTACGATTACAAAATAGATTTCCTGTTTAATTGGAAGTTATCACTATCACTTTTAGAGTTGGTGTTAAAAACTAACTAGTGTTGAAAAAGACACTATTCTGCTTATACTACAACTTATTTTCAAATAAAACTTACTTCTCTGTAATTGAAAAAACTTTCTCGGCATACAAATATTTCACGAACTTACCTATAATGTGACGTGACGGAAATATTAATTGTTGTATAAGATTAGATAGGTACACAACGCAAACAATCAAATGACTTTTCCGCTTTAAAAAAGCTCTACTAATACGGCCGATACACAAAGCCTCATCATAAGGGAGTCTGAGGACAAAATAGATAAAAGCAAAAAGAGAAAAGTTCGTTAGGTTCTTATCTTTGTCATGCCTATTTAAACATTCTTTTAAAAGAAAATTGTTGATGCCACATCATATTGTGGTGTTTAAACTATACAAACCGTTAATTATACATATTACATACAATTAAATTAAGGTATTTTGATTAATATTACAAATTATTATTGGTTTTTTATAGTTCTTCTTATCTATATATAAAAAAATCATACAGCCGAACGTATAACTGCCCTCTTTTTGGAAGCTAGTTAAAAATGGATTACAATTTCAATGCCTAAAACCCAAGAACGGCTGGACCGATTTGGCTAAATTTGATCTTAAAATAATAGTGAAAGTTCAGGGAGGCTTAAACTGTGAAAAATATTGGAAAAATTGTGGCGATAATACTAAAAACGATTATTGAATTTTTCCATATTAGGTAATTGTTCACTGTATTAAATTTGTCACTTGACAGTCAAATATTTACATTAGTAGTTATTTGCTGATTCCTGACTCCCAGATCACAATTAAGACAGAACAACATGGTGTCGGGCCAGCTTCTTATTAATAAAGAATTTCTCATTATCATATCGTAAATACCTGATGCTTTGCATGAAGAAGTATATTTTCTTATTTGAAACTGTTACAAAGTTGTAACACATTTGAATACGAACGTAGAAACACTTTAATTTTGATTGCCAATTGTTCTCAAAAGTACTTCGCATATTTATCGGATCGAGTTGCCGTTGAAATACGGTTGAAAGTCTCTCGCGTGCTTAAGAGTAGTAATGCAAATGGATCATTCCCATCCGACCTACAATAGTCTGCTTTACAAAAGTTATATCTTTGCTTTTTAAACTGTACTTGGAACTGAGTGCATGCCGTAGAATAAGGCTAGTTACACAAAATGGAAAACGCTGTTTGAAACTTTATATAAATGCCAGGTATTCTCGCAACTTCGTCCGCGCATAAGCCAAACTACGTGCTCTGCAGTTTCCTATCCGGCGCACAGCGCAAGCACTGCAAACACTACCGACAGCAATCATGCAGAATAGGTGCTCGTGATGAATATGTTGCATAAACTCTATTAATAATAACACTGGCAACTTCGTAGAAGTGATTATGAACACAAACTGTACGATATTAATTGACTGCAAACAGGAGCAGTTTGTGTTTGGATTGTGATAAACAGCGTGCAGTTTTCTAGCCGCCCCGCTGGATTCTATAATAATGAATATTTTAAATAAACAAATATCATGGAACTCCATTAAATTATTATATTGATGTAACAACGAAAGTTGAATTTAAAATTTACTGAACATAGTATTATTATTTGATACTTGCGTTTTATAATAAATATTATATATTTATACGTTGATAGAATAATAAACACATTATGCGCTTAGGGTCAATTCACAATAAAACGAAACTTGATACACGTTTCGTTTCATTGTGTAATGAATAAAGTTCAATTTTGAATAAATATCTAAAAATGCAGCGCCTCGTAGCGTTACGTATCGTCGCGGTGTTAACTGACCCTAAAGTATTTTATGAGGCATGGTGGATAAATCAGCATTGTCAAAGAGTTTGAAGTCTTTTTAGGTCCTCTAAAAATGTATGTATTACTCCTTACTAATAATATAAAGAGTTAATATTATAAAGAGGAAAGGTTTCTTTGTTTACATTAAATACGTTTAGAAACTACTGGACCGATTTTGGTGAAATTTGGCACAGATGTATAGTGCACGGGAAAGGACATTAGCTACTTATAATCGCAATAAAATATACGGTTCCAACGCTTGTCCTTTTGCGCGCACGAAGTCGCGGGCAAGATAACTATAAAGTCACAAGTCACAACTAATTCGAGGTAAACGTCTAGACCCGAAGATATCAATAAATCACGAAGAGCGATAGACATTGCTTAAAAATGTAAGTCGTTTTTACATTTCCGGCACATTCGCCCCGAATGTTTGTATTAAGCACCGCTAAAATATACAAAAGGTTTGCTCCATTTTAATATTAAAACGTTGTACTATCACTTTGTATTACACCCGAAACTCAGTGTCACTTGGACACGTCTCAATTAACTTTATCTGAATTATTGCTTATTTCATCAAATAATTTCGTTATTTGATTCATTTAAAGTTGGTGCACTGACTTAAATAGTTTTTAAAACTATAGTAGATACTATAGGTAGATTCACTCCCATCAATGTTTAAAGTGCAGCAAATCAGAATTTCTTCTTGTTCTCCTGTGACATGAGGTATATACTACTAAGTGTAAAAGTTGATAGTAGATAATTACAACTGATTTGTCCGAAATCTAAACAAATTTTAGGTATAAGTCTGAAACACTCTTACTCTCTGAAATACAAAACTAAAATTCTACATGCCAAACCTAAATTCCATGTATAAAATAAATAAATTTGAAGTGGCTGTAATTTTAAATTCACCGCTTTTCACTAAGTGCATATGAAAGTATGTACGGTACTACTCTCTAATCTCTGATAATCTCTGAATCGACTGGACCATTTATCATGGGACTTTCGGTAGCAGGTAGCTGATGTTATTAGGAGCAACTTAGGCTACTTTTATCTTACGGTTCCGTTTACAAAAAAAGGTTTTGGTTTTGGAGGTTTTGTTAGATCTAGGTACGTAAGCTAAGTTGTGGGCTACAGCTAGTGTAAAATATAAATTTGAACATTTTCGATACTAAAAATTTTAAATATGTCCGAGTGAAATATATTTGCAAATAATTAACCCTTTAAAGTTTTCAAACTACATGACGCTGTCATCCATGCGGAAATTCTGCTTGGTGTAAATAAAATCCTACTAAAGTTACGAGAGGATTCGCTTTGCTATAAAGCCCAAAGCACACTTATTATTATTAGTAGATGCTTATAAATGGACAATGGTTAATTTATAATTGGTTAAAACGTGAAAAGCGATAAGTTACATTGTAAAAATACAATCTAATAGTAAATCCTCCTACTATCACAAATGTGAAAGTTTGTGAGGATAGATGGATGGATGGATGTTTGTTACTCTTTGACACAAAAACCACTGAACAGATTTCGATGAAATTTGGTATGGTAGCAGTTTAGGCTCTGGATTGAGGCATAGGCTACTTTTTATCCCGAAAAAGTACAGTGTTCTCTTGTTGTTGATGTGAAAGTATTGACAGTGAAAGTTTGTGAGGATTGTTGGATAGATGGTGGATGGATGTTTGTTACTCTTTCATGCTAAATCTACGGAACGGATTTCGATGAAATTTGGTATAGATGTAGTTTAGGCTCTGGATTAAAACATAGGTTACTTTTTACCCTGAAAAAGTAAATATAGACCCGCGTAAATATAGTATTCTACGAGAATACTATATTTACGCGGGTGAAGCCGCGGGACAAAGCTAGTTATTATAATAATCTTCCAAACAACACATGGTGTTAATCTTAATTCTATATAGAAGGTAAATAATTATGCTTAATTGTACCTACTTTTCCTGGGACAACAAACACAATATATTTAAGTTTATAGTAATATTTAAGTTTATAGTAAAGTAATATTTCGTTTTGTTTTCGAGTTCGAGTTCGATAAGAAGATCAGGTCGAGTGCACGCCGCTGTAAATTGAAATAAATACATATTGTTAAGCCTCTTATAAATCTGTAGACGCTTGACTTTGTACTGCTTATTCGAAAATAATAATCATACGATTTTAAAAATTTATGAATACATTATGCTACAGTTTTTTTTTTATTAAATGGTAATGTAACAATTACACCACTTTCTATTTTTTTTTTCAGCCATCACTCTGAACTTCATAGACTGTCCTTTTTTATCTTAGTTCATGTCTTTGGAGATAAAGAAGAAATATTGTTATAAATAAGACACCATATTTAAACTGCACGCTATCCCATAAAGAGTTGGTTTAATGTTTTACATAAAGACACACATAAACACGTAGGTACCTAGGATAGGATATTAACGAGTAAAAAATACATACCTAATAGGATATATTATAAAATATCCCTTATTGCAAAGCATATTTAATTAGGTTTCAAAAGCAGACAGTGCTATAGTCAAGGCTTGATTAATTTTTTACCCTATTTTAGTTTCCTACACGTTAATAAGTAACAATCCCGCGGGAGGTATGCGAGGCTAAAAATAAATCCAGTATTAGTCCAGAGACTAAGTCATTATTATCAATCTTTGTTTTAAAAATATTTGTTCGTTTTCAATCATAGCCTAGTGTAGTTAAAAGTTAAAAATCATAGATATTGTAGTTAGCATTCAATGTTATATTTGTATACTAAAATATTTAATACTCCGTCTCCTATTTAATTTTCCTGATATTTTTTCCACAATATCACATGTTTTTCCATTAATCCGCATCATATTAACGGTCACTAGGTTCATACATTAAAAAAACTCAGTTTGATTGTATTTTTCGCGACGTACACCGAAATAAATAGTTAGCATGTTACTAAATTAAAATAAGTCATTACTGATTACTATACTAGAAATAACTCTGAAATGCTTTTTATTTCATTGCTGGGTGTGAAATTAACAAGACCCTTTAGTTAACAATAATGTCTAGAGGATATCTAGACATTATTGTTAACTAAAGGGTATTGTTAATTTTTGCCTAAGTGGAATGCCTGGTATTCACTAAGCGAGCAAGGCAATCAAAATTTATTTATTTATTTATTATGGTTACCACCATACATTAAAACAATCAATCAAAAATTTTACAAAACATATAAATAACTGATGCACACGCCTTTATAGGCAACACAACATTCGCAATACAATTTTTAAATCATAAACAAACAGTAGTACATTTACAAACAGTAAATATAAATTAAATTATTAAATTAATTAAATTATTAAACAACATATAAACATATAAAGGAATCACTACAAAAGATACAAAATAACATTTAAAATATTGAATGTTACTTCGAAATATAGATTTCATTTACATATTTTAAAATTAATTTAAATTTCATGCAATTGAATTTAATACATATAAAATAGATAATTTAAAATTACTGACTAGCGATGGAGTCATTTAAGCCAAAGTAGGTTAGGAGTTTCTTTTTAAATGCTCTAAAATTATCGTGGAAAATGTCAATACTTCTATATTCTTACGCATATATAATTGTACAAGTCGCAGATACACTGGGGTGGGGAATTGTTCCCCACATAAGTTCTCCAAGGTGGTCCACGCAAGAGCTTACTTATGGGGTGCCGTGGTCGGCTGTAAGGGGCTGATAAAGAGAACAGTTCCAAAAGATCACAGCATGACGCATTGCCGTTAATGATTTTGTGGAGTAAGGTAAGATCGTGGATTTTTCTCCGGGTGCTGAGTGGTAGAATTTTGTAGAAACTCAGGCATAGGAAATGTAAGTGGAATATTAAAATAAAGTTGGTAATCCATCTTCAGAACATTGGCAACGGTAGTAGGTTGCCGTAGTACCTAAGGCATCCATAATTGTGTTAATCTATTAACACGCGATGCTAGTGTTCAGTCAGTTGCAGGATTTAATTTAAGAATCTCGAGAACAATTAGACTTCTTAAATCTATACAGAATAGGAATTAAAAATAAAAATTAACCAACAAAAAATAAATACCAAGAGCATGGCAGGACATGTCTAAGGAGGGTTCCGTAAATATCTATGTGCAATAGCTTTTTTTTCTACAAATTAATTCAAAAGTTATGGCCGATTACACTTAAAAATATTTTCTTATACAAGCTTTTAACTCTTAAAATATCCGAAAAATGTCTGGTTTACTCTAAAAATTAAAATTTGGTGTGCAATGCAAAGCGACCGAAGCGTCTTCGGCTAACATCGTGTGACACCGTACCGTGTGGCCGTGTGTGTGAAAATCTATGGAAGTAAAATCGAATTCACGATGAATTCGATTTTACTTCCATAGATTTTCATACCCCAGGCTTATAAAATAAAAAAGTATGAAATAAATCTTATTTTCTAAATAATTTCCCTTATTTAAATTTCCCTTAAATTCGGCTAAAATTTCAACCATTTCTCTACTCAATCTTCATCAAGTAAGTTGAAGTCGGTACCAGCCCAAACATATTTTACATATCCTAAAAAATATATTTTATATAACTCACGTTCAACTTTGGCTGCTATACAGCCGAAGGTATAATAACTACCTCAAATATATATTATATATAAAATACCTATTCGACGACTATAGCAAGGGAGGATGGACGGACAGACAGACGAAGACAGGAGACAGAAGACTGACAGACGAACAGACGAAAAGACGGACGGACAAACCAAAACTCTAAGGGTTCCTTGTACTTACTACGGAACCTAAAAAACTTATTTAATAATGCATTTCGATAAAAATCACGTGTAACTTCGGTGTAAGTTAAAAGGTTCAAGTTTAAGCTTACATAATATTATGACCGGTTGACATATCGCATGTACTTACATGCGATATAATTAAACTTGTTTTAAGCATATTGCAATTCTGGATATTTTGAGACTTTCTCTCAGTTTCAAGTTTATCTTTTATACTAATTTTAAGAAAAAAACATTCCTGGCAACGGACCTTGAAGATTCTTCACCATGGCGTTGTTAGCACAGCTCCAGAATATTCTCATTTCTAGTTATAACAGATGTTTAATCCCGCGCCGCAGGGAGCCTGTAGTTAAGGCAATATTTCGATATCCTTATACAAGTTGATAGCACAATATTAAATTACATTTTTCCGCAACGTGTGAGGCTAGATTCATTTTCCGATGAACTTTTAAAACCCTAAAAAGGGTAAAAACGGGACCCTATTAATGAGACTTCGCTGTCTCTCTGTCAGTCTGTCTGTCACCAGGCTGTATGTCCTTAACCGTGATAGCTGGACTATTGAAAATTTCACAGATCATGTAGGTATTTATGTTGCCGCTATAACAACAAATACTAAAAACGGAAAAAAATAAAATAAATAAATAAAATAAATAAAAATTTAAGGGGGCCAATATCCCATACTTCTGTATGGGATATTGGCCCCCTTAAATTTTTGCTGTTTTGTACGGAACCCTCCGTGCGCGAGACCGACTTGCACTTGGCCGATTTATTATTATTATTAGAAGGATTTAATTTCAAATTTAATATCCTGAAGTTATATGCAATTAAATATTATAATTTATTTTTGTAAGGAAGAGACTATGTAGATATCCGCAGTCAAATTAAATTTTGTATAAAATAAATTATTTTAATGTATTTTCAGTAGTAAATTCATAACTGTATTTTTTTATACTAAGCCACTACGAAAATCTAATTAAACCGAGACAGTGAGATCATTAAAAAGTTTACTGGTGTAATATAAAGTACCTGGGTCGGAACCGAGCTTTGCTCGGAGCTATAGTAGATTTGAAAAAAAAAAACACAAAAATATTTTACCGGGGTACGGAACCCATAACATTTCGAATTTCCGAACAACGCAAAAATTAACCAAACTGCCAATCAGCCTGACATTATAGATTCAAAATTATTGATATATTGTTGCACGTCGAACAAAAAAAACATATATAACTAAAAATTCCTAGAGATAAAAGCTAGCTAGATCGATTTTTCTCCCCCAAAACTCGCTGCATACTAAATTTTATGTAAATACTTGCAGCCGTTGCCGAGATTACGATTATATACTTACAAGATAGTCTCGTTTAAATTATAAGATATTAGTAGGTAATTATTTTTACAATTTCGAATGTTTCCAAGTACATATTAGGTCTTTACCTATGAAATCGCCGTTTTGTATGAAAAAAATTTAACGAATTTTTTTCATGTATTTTTTATTTGTATTAATCGAAGTAATCGAATTCACCCATGCAACCAATGCATCTTTGCCAACGCAGTGGCAGTTTATTGATGCCCTGCTTAAAGATATCAGCTGGAAGGGAGGCAACAAGTTCTTCAAAGGCATTTTGTACTGCCTCTCGGATATTTAATTTTTTCCCGCCAAGAAGTTATCCAAATTCTGGAAAAAGTAGTAGTCTGTAGGCGCAAGGTCTGGTGAGTAGGGCGGATGACGAAGAGCTTCCAACCCCAGCAACTTGGAGACCGTCTACTGTGCAGTATGAGGTCTCGCGTTGTCGTGCAGGAGCAGCGGAGACGAGCGATTGACCAATGCTGGTTGAAGATGTGTCAGCTTCTCCATCATTATGTTCAGTTCTTCACAGTACACATCTGCAGTATCATTTTTCATCGCAGGTAACAATGCGGTTCAAAATTCCTTCATTTGTGTGTCTGTTAAGCAGTGCAAGGCACGTCTCGACGTGTACTCCGCGCTGGCGATCATTGAGTTCGTGGGGCACCCATTTGTCAAGCTTTTTTATCTTGCCAATTTGACGCAAATGGATCAATATTGTTCTGACGCTCACGTCGAAAGCTGCTGCTAATTCAGCCGTATATTGTGTATCATCAACTTCCACAATCGCATTTAATTCGTTATTGTCGACCAAAGTCTTCGGACGACCGCGAGGTTCATTTTCAGGTCGAAATTCCCAGAAAGGAAGCGAGCCAACCAATAACAGGCGGTGCGTTGGTTTATAGTGTTAGCTCCGTAAACGTCGTTGATGTTGCGTGCCGCTTGTGCCGCGTTGCTGCCACGACGGTACTCATATTCCATAATTACTCGAATTTTTAACGTATCCATGATGACGAAAAAGATTTAAATGCGATGAAAATATAACACTAATCAATAAACAAATGACTACTTTTGGAAAAAGAATTCCATGTTTTTAAAATAAAATTAATTTGAAATCAGAATTCTTAGCCAAACAAAAATTATTTTCATTTGAAATGGCCAGTACTGCACAACGGCAATTTCATAGGTAAATAATAATAATAATAACAATAATCGTTTAATTCAGGCAATACACCCATAAAATAACACAATACAAGTTTAAAATAATATAAAATTTAAAATAAAAGTTAAAAAGTGACAAGTTTAAAATAATATAAAATAAAATATAAATAAAAATAAAAATAAAAATACATACATTTAAAATGTTAAAACCCAAAAATCTTAAAATTGTCACTTTTGGTTACTGCCACGATGCACCGAAAGCCAGTAGGCTGGGATCGCGCTTTCCGGGCACCCGGCCACACACGAAGGATCTCATTATCCGAGGAGCGAATGCGTGACCAAAATGCTGCGACGCGCGCCCTAATAATCGCGAAATAATCCGGGATTCCGGCGTCGGCGAACATGCCCGAAGCACTACAAAACTTTGGCAGTCTCATCAGGGTACGGTATGCATTATTGTACTGAACCCTGATACTGCTTCTCGTGGCCTTGGAGCAGTTGAGCCAAAGCTGACACTTATAGAAGCATTGGCAATATGCTCTAAAGAGCGTCAGCTTTGCCTCAACACTACAGCGCGCAAAACGCCGTGCAAGCATGTTGCACCGTACAGCCAGTGCCCGTCTTTCGCGCACTACATCCTCATTATCTGAGAGATCCTCGGTTAAGATGTGCCCCAGGTACCCTAATTGCTCGACCCTTTCTACCTCTTGTCCGTCTAAGCTAACCGATGGGACCCTCTGCGGACCCTTTCCAGCCCGAAATATCATCATTTGCGTCTTTGTTGCATTGTACTTAAGGCCATGTCTTATAGCATAGTCCTCGCAAATGCTTAGCAACCGCCTTAACCCCCCTTGATTGAGGGGCTCAGAAGCACCATATCGTCAGCATAACTTAGGTTGTTAACGGGCGTTGCACCTATATGACAACCTATTCGAGTGCTCCTGAGCTCCTCAATCAGGTCGTTAACATACAGGCTAAATAGGTCCGGAGAGGTTAGCCTCCCTTGGCGCACCCCACACTCTAATCTAAAGTCATTAGAAGTTGCGTCGCCCCATTTTATAAAGTTAGTTTGGCTCTCGTACCAGTATCTCAACAGACTTACAGTTTTTGATGGAACATTTGATTTCAGCAGCTTCCGCCATAGTAAAGTATAGTTTACAAGGTCGAAAGCGCGACTAAGGTCTAGAAAGCAAGTATAGACGGATGTGTTACGTTTTTTATAATATAAGACCTATTATTATTTATTTTTAGTTTATTGATTTTCAGTCAGGGATTTCGTGTGAAATATTTTAATATCGTTAATATTTAAAGACACTATAAAAATAATTATTTTACTTCGCTGCTATTTGTATCACAATATAATATTGATACCTCCACAGCGATACACTCTGTATTCAATGTGGATAATGGATAATATATTATTTCGAACATTAGGAATCTATTCCTAGTTTAGATGCACTGGATTTTGACGTGTGAAATACAGAGCATATCAAAATCGTACCTATAAAATATATAAGGTCTTCTTCATAACTTGCAAGCATTAGAAGCCATTATGATGATTATAAATATTGACGAAATACCTTTTGCATTTTGGCCAAGATCAAAAATAGAAGGGGTCAGTTCACACCGAAAAGAGACGCGACGCGACGAGACGCAACACGACCCAGCGCTTCGTTTTATATTCGAAATTCAAACTGTTGTAATGAAACGTGTATCTTATTGCGAAGTAAATAACGTTCAATTTTAGATCGCTATCTTATAAATGCAGCGCCGTGTCATGTCCCGCCACGCAACGAGATGCAGCCTAAAATTGGAACTTTTGCAATGAAACGTGTATTTAATTGTGGAAGCGCCGCGTCGCGTTGCATCTCCTTTAGGTGTGAACTGAGTTGAAAAATGAGTTACTTATTAATCTCATCTAAAAAGCAATATAATGTTTGTGAAAACAATTGTTCTATATTTAGTAGCAGCTCAATAATACGCTTGAAAAAATTTTTCTAGTTAAGGAGCTTAACATAGATACGAGCCTACCGATTGTAAGAATCGCTAATTGCTTCGCTTGCGCTTCTCACTAATTAAAAAACTCACGAAATAGGGCGGCGTTGATGAATTATTATTTCATATTCTACTAAGTATAAATAGTGTTAAATATCCGATTAAGCTTATGATTCAAATAACAAAATTTGCTGTGGACTTTTTTTGAATGTGAAGCTTAAAGTTCACTAAAAAAAAGTTGTCTGTTAAGTCGGTTTACAGACAATAATTTTACGTGATAACGTCATCACAAGACGAACGGGCTTAGGCTGATCGTGCCTCTCTATCGCTTGTTCCGCGCTCTCGCTTGCACGCTCGGCTCAGGCGGAACGTGACGATCAGTCGGAATGTGACAATTTTTCGTGCGTGCATCCGGCGTTCGTCAATTGACGTTGTTTTGTCTAAACTACACACACCGGCATATTTAGCGGAACATAAAATAAAGGTCTGATATCAGTATTATATAAGGTTGCTGGCTGGTTTATACGTCATTTAATTTAAAAATAAATATTTTCAAATTAAGAAAACAACTGAACATCACATTTTATGTAATTGTTTTAATTTTATTCAAATACACCTTATCTGGAGCGAACTTCGAGTATTTCTTCCTTCTGAGTTTGATTTAAAATTTCATTGAAATACTGTTTATTGTTAGTTTTTTTTAATCGCGTATCTTTTTGGAGTTGAGGACTGAATTATGCCTGACTTAGCGCCAACGGAGATTGCCAGGGCACTGGAAATGCGAAGAAATGGTCAAACCTACAGAGTGATATCCAGAGATCTTCGTCGACCAGTTTCAACGATCCATCGCAGTATCCAACGGTTCAGGGTGACCGGTACTTATGTGAGAAGAGCAGGACAAGGCAGAAAAAGACGCACTTCGAGTAGGGATAATCGTTTCATTCGGCTTCGTGTACGTAGGAACCCCCGTTTGACGGCCGTCCAAGCCCGACATGAGTTAGTAGCAGTGCGGGGTGTAACCGTAAGTGAGCGTACGGTACGAAGAAGCTTCGAAGAAGCTGTTTTGGGTTCATTTGTGCCCGCCAAGGCTCCAAGGCTGGAGGTAAATCATCGTAGAAACAGGTTAACTTTTGCTCAGGAACATCGACTTTGGATCGCGGACCAATGGAGTAGGGTATTGTTTAGTGATGAGTGCAGAATTCTCTTAAATCAAATTGACGGCAGGCAAAGAATATACAGACGCAAAGGAGAACGATACATTCAGACAAATTTTGAAACTACAGTTGCATACGGTGGTGGATCAATAATGGTTTGGGCGGGCATTTGTTTGGGAGCTCGCACAGACTTGGTAGTGATTGACAGAGGGAGTCTAACTGCAGACCGCTATATCAGAGAAGTTTTAGAAGAAAATGTCGTACCGTTTGCCCGATATATCGGTGACGATTTTGTTTTTATACAGGATAATGCTCGGCCGCATACCGCTCGGGTAACTAAAGCTTATCTTAATGATATGAATATCTCTGTTATGGAGTGGCCGGCGAGATCACCGGATATGAACCCAATAGAGCACGTTTGGGACTTGCTGTAAAGAAAAGTTAAGTCCAGAATTCCAGCTCCTGCCAACGTGGGTGAACTGCGAATCGCCGTAGTTGAGGAATGGCGAAGACTATCCCAGGAGACCATCGATAACATCATTCTCAGTATGCCTAGACGGGTAGAAACTTTAATAAGAGCACGTGGAGAAATACGCGATATTAATCACCATTTTTCTAATTAAATTATTGTTATTTTAATATTAATTTTCACTTCTCCCGGTTACATGAAAAGTTCAAAAATGTACCATTTTTCACAAATAGCCTTTACTCGCAAAATCTGTTCTTAATGTGATCTCATTTTAAGTAAAACAAATGAAACTTTAAATAACAAAAGAAGTGTTAGTAAGTAAGTAGATTTTAAAATAAAACCATATTTTTTTAATTATGGACCTTTTGTTTGTGTTCCGCTAAATATGCCGGTGTGTTTATTTAACTGGAATAAATAAATAACTACACCTATAACCTACACCTACTGCCTACAAATTAATTAGTTTTTTCAAAACAGAATATAAATAAACATAGTGTACACTTTCAAAAGTTACTAGTTTTATAGAACAAAATATAAAACTAGTAACTTTTGAAAGTGTATTTCTCTCAAAATCGACTAATTTATTAAACAAAATGTAATGAGTTCTCTAAATTGTCCAAATTATACCCAATTTTTTTTTTCAAATGTTTAAACTCATATTTATTACTTTAAAAAATATATTTTTTGCGACGTAGTCACTTTTAACGCTGCGCGCCTACGTTAAAGATAACGCACGAAGACCTATTTTAAGCGTTAAATTAAAGTTATAAAAAATGGGAATAGAGTTTAGAAAATTGGGAGTATTTGATTATAAATATCCTGTTCTTTTCAATTTTTTTTCCAATTTCTTAAACATTTTATGCGTTATAGCTCTATTAACGAAAAACCAAATTCCCTTTTTTAAATGTACTGGATGCTTATGTCGAATACCATACATGTTTGTTTTCCAACTTCGTCATCGTATTTAGCGACGGCAACTTGGCTCGACATGTCACCCACTTTAAGAAAAAACAAAATGGCGAATATCTCAGAAAAGGTCTTATATCGGCCATACAAAAGGGGGATTGGGTTCACCTCCCGGATCTATTTTTCATGGACTAACTACGTCATACCAAACAGCCTGTATGCACGATTAGTACAACGTACGGTAATTATATTATTTATATATATATATATACATTATTATAGATAAATATTACGATTTAATTTTAAAATAAGAACCTTAAGTATTGTTGTATATTGTGATTAAGACTAAATAAGCTTTACAACTTTGCTACAGAATTGGAATAATAATAATAATACATTCTTTATTGACACAAAATCAAATGTACATTATTTGAAGAATAACTTTTGCATAAAGTCGTAGAAGCATTACGGGGTAGCAGACATATACATCTATCTATTGTGAAAGTTTGACTTACATCCTACTTATACAAGTTCCAATACTTACCCTGTCATCAACTTTAATATCATAATAATATTATTATAATATATATGGACGATTTCACACCACGTCAATCTGATCCAATCGTAAGTTCTCGAAGAACTTGTGTTTCGGGTACCCGACAACGGAAATATATTTAATACTCTTATACTATACATTATATGTCATATATTTAAGATTTTGTTGATATAATACACATATCTAATACACATCCATGACCCAGGAACACATAAAACTTTTTTGCTCCCTGGCGGGATTCGAACCCGCGACCTCCTGACAGAGCGCCAACGCGCTAACCACTGAGCCACAGAGCATATTTAACCTTTTTTTGTAGGTAGTCATAAACTTGACATCAAATTTGATAAACCTTTGAATATAAAGAGTAACGACGAGAAGTATAACTTACGTAAAATGTTATTATATGTTTTTATAAGCACTGCTTTGTCGTTTATTTGCAACATGGCTGGCCTAGCTGCTTTATGGATGTATTTTCTTGGTCTGAGGTTTATATAAAATACCATAAACTTTACTGCTTGTCAAATGTAGTGGGCATATCTGTGTCAAATTCTCATAAAGGATGAAACTGGGTTGTATCACGACAACGCTAACCATTTCTTTAAATTTTTAACCATTTTGTCATTGGCTGGAAGTTGTGCTGCTTGACTAGCCATGTCGAGCTATTCGATTATTTATCAAGCTATTCCACCGCGACGCTCACTAGTTGAGCATTTTAGAAAGTAAATATAAATACAAGACTCATTATTAAGTGTTTTTAACAGTTAATTTGGGTATCATATTTAATAAGTTAAATGATGCACTGTCCACTTTTGACAAAATTAACTCCTTGGCACTTACTCGCATCAAATTCCTTTACAACATAAACAATAATGAGCTAAACTCTAAACAGGAAAGTTTAGCAAATTGATTACAAATTTTATTTTTTATTTAATTACCTTCAACAAATTGCTTACCTCAACTGCACAAATACTTCTAAAATAAAAATTAAAAAACATTCACCAAACAAGGAACTAATACCAGGAACACAACATCTAAGCCTTAAAAATAAGAAAAACGAAAAGACAATTTATGTTTTTTGTACTCAACAATGCACCGGCTTGACTACGTCTCTTTTTAACTCTAGATTCATGACAAATTACGATAAGTATGCATTCTATGGCGAGATTAAAGCCTATGCGAGGTCTTATCAGGTTACGAAAACCTGCAGAAATTTAACTCTTAATAATGATGATGTTATAATATTATGTATAGGAGAGAATGACACAGATATTAAAACTGTTTTAACAAATCTAAAATATATATTACATAGCTTTACAAGCAATAAAATTTTAGTTTTAAGTGTTAATTCTAATATTTACTTAGATGTTAGAAAGCTTAATAAGGAGTCAAAAATTCTATGTAACAAATACAGAAATTGTGAATTTATAGATTGTAAAAACTTTACTAAAACATCTGTTTGTAAATCGATTAATTTCGCTATTGATTGCAATGATTATGCTAAAAAATTCCTCAATCCTAAAATAATATCAAAACATTTAGCATGTAATAAGCCAAGCATTACTAATACGAAATCATGTAATCCCATGAAAGGGATACCTTTCTACTTTAAAAATAGTAAGTCTGATAATGAAATTATGAATAAACCTAATTCATTTTCTGAAAACAGTTCAAATGTTCTAAAACAAGGTACTATACCATATTATTTTTGTAAAATGCATGATAACAAACAAAAACCATCAGATACTAAATCTCCTAATTGTAATCTTTTTCGTTCCTAATTGTGACTCTCGTTTAACTGTCTTACATCAAAACATAGCAGGTGCAATAAATAAGAGTGAAGAACTTTTTATGACTGTTACCGAATTATCAAAGACTGTAGAAATTGATATAATTTGCCTTACTGAAACTTTTATAAAAAAGGGAACAGAAAATTTGTTTAAATTACTGGAGTATAATTTAATATCTTCTCACTCGCGAAACTCTAACAGGGGCGGCTCTTGTTTCCTAGTGAAGAAAAGTCTACTCTGCAAAAGACTATCATGGTTATCAGAATTTTCTAGTGATTTTGATTTCGAATGCTGTGGTTTAGAGATAACTGTACAAAAAATTATTGTAATATGTGTATATAGGACGCCATCTAGTAATCCAAATGTATTCCTACACAAAATGGAGCAATTATTGTTAAGAATATTAAAACGAAGAAAATCAGTTATTTTATGTGGAGACTGGAATTTAGATTTTCTTAAACCTAATAAGCACTGTTTAGAGCTAATAAGCCTTTTTAAAAATTTCAATTTAAGGACCCATATTAACACAGCGACTAGGTTACAAGCTTGTCTTGATCAGATCTCCAGCAACGTTAAAGAAATTGAATCGAAAGTTCACTATCTAGGTCTTTCAGATCATGAAACAGGTCAAACTTTAACAGTCAAATGTAATAAAAAACGTAAGATGTGTAAGTGGAATGAAATAGTTAGAGACTTTAGTGAAGAAAACACTCAAAAGTTCTGTAACTATATGTCGGCTCTTTCATTCTCAGACGTCTATGAAAAACAGAACTTGAATGATTCCTTTGAGGAGTTTCATAATTTATATCTACTATTTTTCAACATATGTTTTCCCTTAATAGTATATATAAAACATATATACAAATAATAGTAATTTCCAATTTAATAAAAATGACGTTAATTCTACAATGCAGTATAATAAATTTAGTAATTCCATGTACCTAAAGCCTACATCTCCAATAGAAATATACAAACTGATACATACTCTTAAAAATACAAAGTCTGTCGGTATAGATGACATAAATACGAAAATACTTAAGCTCTCAGCTCAATACATATGTCAACCGTTGAGCTTTATTATAAACCTATCTTTTCAAGAAGGAACGTTTCCCAAAAAACTCAAAATGTCTATTGTAAAACCAATATTTAAAAAAGGTGACGTGACGGACATGACTTACTAATTACATATCAACACAAAACATTCTTACGCAAACTCAGTTTGGCTTTAGAAAAAAATGTAACACTACTGTAGCTTGTTTTGACTTAATCAAATCAATCACTGAGTCCCTTAATAATAGAATTCCAGTTACTGCTATATTTCTAGATATGTCAAAAGCTTTTGATCATGTATATCACGCACTACTTCTTTACAAGCTACAAAAATATGGGATAAGGGGAGTAGTTAATGACTGGATAAATAGCTATTTGTCTGACCGATATCAATGTATAGAAATAAGTAAAATCTATACTGGAAAAAAAAATACGAACCGGTCAAACTTCAAGCTTAACAAATGTGGTGTACCACAAGGTAGTGTCTTGGGCCCATATCTTTTTCTGCTCTACATTAATGATTTACCACATGTAACTACACAAAAAACTATTTTATTTGTAGATGACACGACACTTATAATTAAATGTGAAGATCTAAAGAATTTTGAGAATAGTATTAACGAAAATCTTGACAAAGTATTGACCTGGCTAACTAATAATAATTTAAAGATAAATATAAGTAAAACTCAATTAATACAATTTCAAAACTACAAAAGACAAAAGATTAACCTAAATATTTATTATAAGGGCATAAAAATCAAAGAAGCGAATTCTACAAAATTTCTAGGCATTATCTTAGACAAACATTGCAACTGGAAAGACCAAATAGAATATATATGTACAAAATTAGATCGACTCGTCTACGCTATTAAGAGAATACGTCAAACAGTAAGCACGGAAGCCGCACTGAGTGTTTACCACGGATACGTGTCATCGGTGTTATCATATGGGCTGATACTGTGGGGAAATTCTACAGATATCGTTAAGGCGTTTCGTTTGCAAAAAAAGTGTGTTAGATCTATAGCTGGAGCATGGTTCCTAGACAGTTGCAAACCATTGTTTAAAAAATTTAAGATACTGCCCCTCACTTGCATATATATAAAAGAAGCCTGTACTTTTGTGAAATTACACCCCGAATACTTTCGACTCAAATCGGATTTAGGACGGAAAAATGAAAGGCATAAATATAAAATCTATTTCCCGCTTTGTAATCTAAATATTTATAAAGACAATGCATTTGTACAAATTATAAAAATATATAATGTTTTACCGGACGAGTTTAAAGATTTACCCTATAACGTATTTAAAAGGAATTTGACAATATGGCTTGCAGAAAAATGTTTTTATAATATAAATGAATACTTTACGCACAAAAATAGTTATTAAGGTGAAAAATTTAATCATTTAATTATAATATTATGCAGGTAATAACATAAGAATTAAGAGACGATAGATAAATAATTTGTTTAATGTGTAATGTGTTATTGATTTTAAACCTATTGATTATTATATTATGTTATGATTATTATTTGACTGAAACTGACATTGAAAACAATAATTATGAATTTTTAAATCTAATCTTCATATTATTATTATTGTTCTCAAGTATTAGTTTTAATCAATTGCATGTTTTAAAATTTCACACACTATTTTGTTATGGTAGAATGTACAGATCCTTTGTAATGTTTATCTAAATATTATCCTTTGTACTGCATTCTTGTGAATAAATAAATTATTATTATTATTATTATTATGGCAATGAAATGGAAAGCTAATTTGAACTCCATAACAAAAGAGGCTGCATTTGAATTTTTAATTCAGTTTTCGGTCATAGGGAATAGTTACTTAGTGATTTTATCTTCACATTACAGTTTCTATCATCAATTGCATATTTTATTTTGCATATCGAGATTGTATTCTACAAAACTGGAATTACTTAACAAAACCCATGTTAAGCATGCTAAACCCTATCTTCAAGCTATTAAAGAGGTGTAAAAATTACAAAATCACGCTTATAAATCCTTATGTGTTGAGAGCAGAATGTGTGATGGAAATCGCTTACCAGTCTGCTCTTTTGCCGATCTAATTCTATAAAATAAATTTTAAAACGCACGATCCAGTCTCGAGGTTTAGTCTTAAAATATTGAAGCTTTTTAATAGGCAACATGTCTTCATCATCATCATCATTAACAGCCATAGGACGTCCACTGCTGGACATAGGCCTCCCCCAAAGATTTCCACAACGAACGGTCCTGGGCCACCCGCAACCAACGGCGGCCCGCGACCTTCATAAGGTCATCGGTCCACCTAGAGGGAGGCCGTCCAACGCTGCGCTTTCCAGTTCGTGGTCTCCACTCTAGAACCTTTACTCCCCAGCGGTTATCAGTTCTACGAGCGATGTGGCCTGCCCATTGCCACTTCAACTTGCTGATTCTGCGAGCTATCGGTTACTCCAGTTCGTCTGCGAATCTCCTCGTTGCGGATTCTGTCACGCAGAGAAACCCCGAGCATAGCTCTCTCCATCGCTCTTTGAATGACTTTGAGCTTATTTAAGAGGCCAACAGTTAGGGACCACGTTTCATATCCATAAGACATCACTGGCATCACGCACTGTTCAAAGACCTTTGTCTTTAGGCACTGAGGTATTTCGGACTCGAAGACGCTGCGTAGTTTCCCGAACGCTGCCCATCCGAGTTGGATTCGTCGTTGGACCTCACTATCGAAGTTGGACTTGCCTAATCGGACTGTCTATCCCAGGTAGACGTATTCGTCAACAACTTCGATTTTAGAGTTTCCAACAAATACTGGAGCGGGTTCAACATGGGCATTAGACATAATTTTCGTCTTGTCCATGTTCATTTTTAGACCCACTCGCTGGGAAGCTCTATCGAGGTCACCGAGCATGGCGCTAAGGTCTTCCAGCGATTCTGCCATTATGACTATATCGTCAGCAAACCGAAGGTGAGTGATGTATTCGCCATTTATGTTGATGCCGTATCCTTCCCAGTCTAGGAGTTTAAAAACATCTTCCAATGCTGTGGTGAAGAGTTTAGGAGAGATGACATCTCCCTGCCTTACACCTCTCTGCAATTGGATAGGTTTCGTACTTCCATTCTGTACTCGGACCGACATGGTGGCATTGTTGTACAAACACTTCAACACTTCTATATAGCGATAGTCAATTTGGCACCGCTGAAGAGACTGAAGCACCGCCCAGGTTTCGATCGAATCGAAGGCTTTCTCATAATCCACATACGCCATACAGAGCGGACGATTATATTCCTCCGATTTCTCTATTATCTGGCGGAGTGTGAGGTTTGTGGTCTATGGTACTATAGCCTTTTCGGAAACCGGCTTGTTCGGGTGGCTGGAAGTCGTCGAGCCTGCGCGCGAGACGGTTCGTGATAACCCTCGAGAACAATTTGTAGATATGGCTCAAGAGCGAGATCGGTCTGTAGTTCTTCAACAAGGTATTGTCTCCTTTTTTGAAGAACAGCACCACAACGCCCCTGCACCATGCCTCAGGTGTGGCGCCTTCATGTATGACGGAATTGAACAGTTTCTGGAGGACTTTGAGTACCGGTTTTCCACCTGCTCTCAGAAGTTCTGTCGTAATTCCGTCTTCACCTGGCGCCTTGTTGTTCTTAAGCTGTTTTAGGGCCATCCTAATCTCGTACAGGCCGACGTCCGAGATATCCTCGGTATAGTGCCGAGTTAGCTTGGCTCTTGGATCTTTAGCCGTGCTGTTAACAGGTGTCCGTGTCGATATGTACAACTGTCTGTAGAACTCTTCTATCTCCTCCAAAATCTCTGGCTTCGACGAGATGATCTTGCCTTGATCGGTCTTCAGCTTCGTCATCTGGCTTTGTCCGATAGACAGTTTCTTTGCGAACACTTTAGAGCCCTTGTTTCGCTCAATCGTTTCCTCAATACATCTAGTATTGAAGGAGCGTATATCGTGTCGCATTGCCTTGGTTATCTGTCTATTAATCCGTCTATATTGTGACATGTCAGCTGAAGACTGCAATCTCATTTCTCGCCTTTGCGCCATGAGTTCCAGAGTTCCATCGGAGAGCTTTTGAGTTCTACTTTGGCGTCGGGTTTTATAGAATTTCGACCCAATCGCATGGACAGCTTCCACAAGCCTGTTGTTTATATCGTCCACAGATTCGCACTCGCCTAGGCATTTAAAGCGATTTTGGAGCTCGAGTTGGAATTTTTCGGGATTTTGGATATTGGCAGCGGTGGGTCTGATCGTGGACTTCATCAGACTAGACCTTTCCAGCTTAACGTTTAGATTTAATGTGCCTCTTACCATGCGGTGATCGCTACCAGTCTTAACCCTGTTGATCACAGAGACATCATTAAATAGACGCCGCTTGGTCGTCATAATGAAGTCGATCTCATTTTTTGTGGAACCGTCCGGGCTGATCCAGGTCCACTTCCTGGTAGGCTGCTTCTTGAAGAAGGAGTTCATCATGAAGAGTCCCTCCTTCTCCGTGAAATCAGCCAGTCGCTGCCCCTTGGGTTCGCTGCCCAATTCCATATTGTCCCATCCTCAACTCATCGCTTCGTTTGCCCAGTTTCGCGTTGAAGTCTCCCATCACAACCGTATAGTGGGTTGGTGAGGTATGTATGGCATTAGAAATGTCCTCATACATAATCTCAACTTCATCGTCAGGGTGTGTCGAAGTAGGTGCGTATACCTGTATAACCTTGATCGAATACCGACTGGTAATTTTGAGTTCCAGGTATATCACCCTATTCGACACACTCTCGATCTTCACTATGTTGTTGACAAGAGACTTGTGGACGATAAACCCGACACCACCTTCGGATTTACGTTCTCCTTCCCGGTAGTAGAACAAGTTGCCAGATTTGAGAATTATCGTGTCCTCGCCCTGTCTTCGGACTTCAGATAACCCTATGATATGCCATCGCAACTTGTCCACTGCTTCTTCCAGCTCAGCAATCTTCGAATCTTCCCTCAAAGTGCGTGCGTTGTACGTTGCCAGGTCGAGTCGTCGGGGGTGGTAGCCGGAATTTCGGAGCCGGAGATTCTTCGCACCCCCTGCCCCGCCGTTCCCGTAGCCGCTACCGTAGCCAGGGATAGCGGGGCTGCCGGTGACTAGGGGCCGTGGCCGTTTTGTGATGTTCATTTTGGGGGGGGGGGGGGGGTTTGCCGTAGTCACCCTTGGTACGCTTGGCAGGCGGGTTGGTGACCGCAGTGGTGTATACCTACTTACTCAGACGGACGCTGCTGCCCATTCGCCTGAGGTCCGGGTTTGTCGCCTCTTACGACACGCTTTTCCGGACGGCGGTGGTTATATTTGTATTCTTTCTCCGTCCCCACACGGATTATGTGTCTTCGAATGTGGTATAAATAAAAGATGCAACGCGGTACCGCTTACACTGAAACTCGAGTCCGACAAAATTAAACTGTGAAATTAGAACATATGTTTTTCATGTAGGTCATTTCTTGGTGGAAATTCATGTTTCACAGTAATAATACACAGGACTTCTTGCCCTATTTCCATTTTAATAAGTACATTAATTAATTTCATTAATTTTAATAATCTTAGAGTAATATAAAAAAGATTTTCCTGTCTGAAAAGAGGCAGGAAATGTTGGAAACAATACGAGCGGATGTGAAAGAATTGTCTAGATTGAGTATTGAACTATCGTACTTGGTCAATTATTTCTTTAAGAATTATTGTAAACATAAAGATTTCCATCAATTGTTTCCCAAATTCGATCCATTGCAATTTACGTATATACTCAAGGGAAAAAATCATAAATTACAAGACCCTTTCAATATAATTGATAAGTATAAAATTTTAAATAAAAATGTAACATACCTACAATGGAAATTTGAAATCTTTCAACTTGATGTCGATCGCCAATCAATACAAGACAATATTAGAGACAAATGTAAATTTTCATGCATTCAAACGGCTAAAGAAGTACATGTATCACAAATTCTCTGAAAAATTAACAAAGTCGCAAATTCACGAATTCACATTTAATGCTTTCTATAAAAATACATTCAGCGATAATGAAATTGGAAAATGGTTCGAAGTGAATGGAATTTCGGAAAAAGAAATGAAGCAAAATTTTTGGATATTTATTCCTTTATTTGTAAAAATTCAACATGAACTGTATGAAAATAATATGAAATCTTTCAACGTTTTCCCAATTTATAAACATGGATTGAAACACATCACCTACGATTCTAGATGTTTACACGAACTTTTACGTAGAGTCGATTCAAAAAATACCCCATCCTCCTGGGTTCAATTTTCAGAAAATGACCCGAAACAGTATTGGAAACGTTATTTTTCCGTACCGAAATCTTTCGGTTGGAGTTTTAGTACAGACGGTGTTTGCGTTTCGTTGTCTATGAATAGATTGATTTCAAAAGAGGATAAATATAAAAATAAGCGTACAAAGAGGAGGTGGCTTCGAATGAAAATGAAAATCAATTGTATAAAAAGTATAAAAAAATAATTGCAGTCGAACCGGGAGCTAAAACACCGATCGCGACGTGCAGTAGAAATGGTAATAATTTTGAATTTAAAACTCTAAAAAAGGAAAGAGTCGTTTACGAGACGAAAGAACATCACAGGGAGAGGAAACGATTGAAATTCATAAAAAATGTCGATTTGAAAATTAGGAATGACCGGGAGTCAGTGGAGAAGGAGACGGGTTTTGGAATTAGTTGTAAAAATTCAAACGTTCAAGACTACACTTAATTTACACTGAAATGGTTCGACGAAAAACAAAAAGTGTACGAGCAGAGGAGATTGCATCGATTAAAGTTTGACTAAATTTTGATATATAAACGATCAAAAAACAAATCATAAAGTTGTAGATGAATATTTCGGCAAAGAACCAGACACACTAGTGGTTTATGGGGCTGGTTTCGATTTCATGAATAGGGGAACTTTCAACACAAAGTTTAAACACAATGACATTTTGAAAATTATAAAACAAAAAAGAAATCTATCATTGTACATAATAAACGAAGCGTTCACAACGAAAAATTGTAGTAAATGTTATGAGAATGAAATACAACAAAAATTGCACGTTTCAAAATCCCCACACCGTTACGTGTATGTGTATGTCGTAAAGGTATTCACAGGGATAAATGGTGCAAAAAATATTTTATTAAAATTTGTATATAAATTGAAAAAAAAAAAGTTTTACGAGCATTCTTTCGTTTGCCGATACAGATATGAACGTTGCGGGTGGTGGAAGCTCGTAAGGTTCACTATCGTAATTCTTTGTTTGTTTGTTTGATAAATAAAGGGATTATTGCAAACTATTACAAAAAGCTATGCATCGGTTTCACGCGGTGACACTGCGGCGAGAAAAATATTCCAGTTTTAAGTTTTGTTTTTTCGGTAAACACAATAGTTTCTATATGTAGGTATAGGTAAGTACTAAGTATGCATACTTACTGTGTATTAAAATTCTTATGAAAATATGACTTGATTCTTGAATTATTTTTATAGCAGATTTTTGATAGCAGCTGTGCTTACTGTCAGGCAATCCACTGCACTTTTTCCAATATTATATTAAAGAAAGTGGCCAATGTTCTAATCTAATATTATGACAAAACATAATATGTAATAAGGTTCCTTTAAATTGTCGGACATTAGACATTTATTTGAGTTTTCATTTAAAATAAGCAGCTACCTAATTATGTATATCTGTTTAAAGTAGTCTGTTCTGTCCAGACTGGTCATCTCAAACTCACCTCCACTGGGACCAGGAACTATAACAACTGGTAAATCCTTCAATTTAGCTATTTAAATAATACCAAGTTATTTGTACAAGTTCCCCAAAGGATTGAGTTTGCCAAGGTTCCCTTGCAGATTATCTAGTCTTTAATGCACTTTCCGACCCACAACTTTGATATAACTTCATAAACTTCGACATAAAAGCTTAATAAGTTAAACAACTTCGCACTGGTGTAGGATTATCATGTGTTATATTCGTATGAAATAGCACTGGGAGTAGGTACTGTATACCTACGGTATACCGGCTGTACTTACGTAACCTAATTAAAACCATGCAACTACCTTACAACTCGCTCACGAATCGATTAAAGTAATTAAACCATTTCCAAGAAAAATTAATTTATTCTTACACTGTAAATGTTTAATATTATCGGTGTAGGAATTGCCTAAGGGAAATTGTTAATTACTATTGTGCTCGTAAATAGGTAATAAATAATCGTATCTAGTACTAAAAGAGCTAGACGATTTGATTTTTATTTATTTAATTATACCGCTTTTGAATTGAGGTTTTATAATATTTAAAGTTTCTGTGCAATTCATAAATCTTGTGAGTTATTATGCATTACAGGGTTTTTAATAAAATAATCCGTCGAAATGTTTGTGAGATAAAATTTTCTGGCCTAGCACAATTCACCGCGATAAGCATTATCAGATTCGAGGTGTCAAAGCGCGACATTCGATGTATTGTTGCACCTT
This sequence comes from Phengaris alcon alcon, assembly GCA_037179445.1. Lineage (NCBI taxonomy): Eukaryota > Metazoa > Arthropoda > Insecta > Lepidoptera > Lycaenidae > Phengaris > Phengaris alcon. The sequence goes on from JAYRCH010000120.1 coordinate 33,180, forward strand.
CTCGACTCTGTACTAGTCTGTAGTTCTACGTGGCGAATTGTTGAGGGTTCTAAAGAAAATTAAACCAGGATCGTGTATCGAGTGACATCTACTGGCAGCGAACGCCGTAAAATAAAACGTTAATCTCCGAAAACCTACTCATAACTAGAGATTTAAAAAACTTAACTCCCTAGGTACTTAGTAGGTATATAAAAGACTAGCTGTTGCACGCGGCTCCGCCCGCGTAAATACAGTATCCCACGGGAACACTGTACTTTTTTGGGATAAAAAGTATCCTGTTTTAATCAAGAACTTAAACTACTATCATACCAAATTTCATCGAAATCCGTTCAGTAGTTTCTGCGTGAAAGAGTAACATAACATCCATCCATCCATCCATCCTCACATACTTTCACATTTATAATAAATTAGTAGTATTTAAAGGCAAAAAGGGCTACAATACACTTAACAATTACATACTTAACAATTATACATTTGCACTTTATTTTATACTCGCATGTTTAGTTTTGTTATTGCCATAATTTACGTATTTGTAATAAAAAAACACAGTTGATATTATTACAAAAAGTTTTATTTTGAAGTGATAATTAAGCAAGCATAAAAGTTTATATTTCGTACATTTAAAAGTAGATAATATCGACATTTCCACAAAAAAAAAGTTTTTTTACATTTATAAAGTAATACAATAAATTGGGTAAGTAAATTATTATAAAAAGGAAATATTTTAGAGGCAATCTCCAAGAATCTGTATTTTGTAACGACTAATGACGTTATGATTTTTTGTACACACTAAACTAAACTGATTTTTTTTTATTTGACTTATAATGAATGCCCTTATTACTATAAACAGGGCATTATAAATAAAAAAAATTACTGCCAGACTGTAAAATTCCATGTAGTGCACAAAAACCCTAACCTCATCAGCAGTTACAAAATACAGATTCTTGGAGATTGTAATGTATTCTATTTAACAAAGTATAATGCAATATGTAGTTTAAAAGCATTTTAGTCTTACTGATTAAGACATCTTTTCTTCACTGTAACGGACAATCCTAAATTAATATGATATTAACATACATCATATTATAACCTTTAAAATACAATTTGAAATTACTTTATAAATCTTACCATTATTGTTTATACTATCAGTGTTACAGGGCAAGGATGTTTTCAGAAGTTACAGGAATGTGCATTTCTTAGCTAACTAATCTACAAATACACAATAGTGTTATTTGCATCCTTAAACATAATATTATTTTAAATTAAAACTATAACAGTAAGTACGTACATAGAAAAACCCTTAACCGTATGTTGTGTGAAGTTTCACAATATAGTAGAAAATGTTAATTAAATTCTAATATCGTATACTAAAACATCGAAGGAGGTGGGCAGTTAGTAGGGGCCAATCAGAAATAAACCTAATGACCACCATAGTCTTAGAATGTATTAAGTCGTAGATTCAACATAATATTATCATTGCTTTGATTAACCTTAGAACGGACACTAGCCTTCGCTCGGCCGATATATACTATGTTAAATTAAACACCTAATTAAGATATTTTACCAATTATTATCTAAAAACTACGATATCAGTTTCTGACAAAAATAAGTCTTTCACACGTATTTTTACTCACAAGAGTTATTATGAATAATAGAATACATAATTATTACAGCAAAACTGTTGGCAATTTCGTTGCTACACTACAAGTGAGATCACAGTGTTACAAACATATTCTTACAATTATGAAACACAAATGTAAGGACGACTGTGGTTTCTGCAATCATACAAAACGTCTGAGGCCACTTAAAATATGTCATAAATATAAAACAAAATACAATCGACACAATATTGTGCCTTTTTTTCTTAATCGTCACACAGCGCTAAATATCTTATAGACGTTACATTGTCTGTTGTACTTGAGGTAGGAAGAAAACTCTTAAAGGACATTGGCATGTGAAGCATTTCTAAAGAACTTATAACAAAAACTGAACACATGGCATGCACAAAAATTTATCACTCTTTGCTTAGTTGTGCATTGAAAATAATAATCAAATACATACTTGAAATTCGTAAAAAATCTAATACTATTATTATTAAACAGTCTTTTATACGCATGGTTGGTGATTATGAAATTAAATACAGATCTATATTTATAAATTGAAATGGTCATAATGAAAAGATTACGTTTTACGTTAAATATAAAGTTACGTAGGTAAGTAAAGCAAAGTTAACCTTGTAAAATCAGAGATGCTTTATCAAAACAAATTGTAAGCTATTATTAAAAATTGGCAGTTTCACGTTTCCGTAAAGCTAATAATGTAAAAAAGAGAGGCAAACTTCAAAGTATTAAAAAAACACAAATTCTAAATCATTTTGGTACAGGTAAGAAAGTATTAAAATCTACGTTTAGTAAAAAGGCATGCTTTAAAACATGATAATTGTGAGACATTTTATACAGCTAAAGGGTTATCCATAAAGTACGTCAGAAGTTAAGGAGGGTAGGGGGTCGACGTGATGTGACAATATGGTAGGTAGGGTAGGGTAGGATTTTTGTGACATAACATTACGAAATCTTTAAAATGCCAAAAGAGAACATTCATTTCGAGATATCGGCCGTAACCGTTTGTTACTACCTAAAGTAAATAACATTTTCGTATAGTGAAAGTATCGCGTGCAAGCTTCGAGCTTGTTCAATAGTATCTCATCGAACATGGTAACTTGGGCATCATCGTATCTGTGCCAATTATCCTCGACTTTGGCAACGCTGTAATAGTATCAAGATCAGATCTATTTGTCCACTAATAAACTGTCGAAGCTCGTGTCGATGAGAAGGTATGTCGAACCATTGATTTCCCTTAATAGCTTTGACGTGGGCATTTAATAATCGGCAAGAGACGTGCTATGCCAGCATTGCCAGCGGCACAAACATAAATATGGTCACGATAGGTGATCATTGCCATTGGCCTCCATTGACCCTCATCAGTTCCCTCAATCAGAACAAAAACATCCGCGACAGGGGAATAAATTACTGACTGAGCACCAGAATTCAGGAGTATGAGTATAGAATTTGTCCAGAATCGCAAAGACAATCTAAAAGAAAAGAATTTAAGCGAACCTTTGTGGCAACATGCAGTAAAAACATATGCAACAACTGTTCTTTCCCGTGTTTGTCTATACTAATATTATAAAGAGGAAAGATTTGCTTTTTTTTTGCATCGAATGGCTCCGAAACTACTGGGTCGATTTTGATGATATTAGGTATATACACCGGCGGACACATAAACTGCATCATAGTGCAAGAACACAATCAATCAAATTTTGTTACGAAATATGCAAACTTTTTACATTTATTGGTATTGGAAAATAAAGGCTTGTTTATAAATACAAAAACAAAATCAAATTTAAATATGGTACTGTCACAAAAGAAAGAAAATATTCTATAGAAGAAATCTTGTCAATTTACTGACACAAAAGAAAGAAAATATTCTATAGAAGAAATCTTGTCAATTTACCAAAGATTAACTCGTTGTTACGTTAATGTTGTGATTGATGGTTATTTTTTTCTGTTTTATTACTTTGAATTATCGTTACTTATTGTTTAATTGCTAGTCTGTTTTCATTTTAAACACGTTTTTCTCTCACGAATATGGACGTATCGTCGGAAAAAGCCGCACAAATTGTTGCTCTAGTGTAGCAAGGCCTAAACCAACGAACCATTGCTGCAGATTTAAATGTAAACCAGTCTACCAGTCTACGGTTTCCCGAGTTTACAGAAGGTTTATGGAGATAGGTTCATTCAAAAGAAGACGTGAAACCGGCAGAACTCGGGTGACGACATGTTTATTGTGACAACTTCCTTGCGAAATCGGTTTTTAACGTCTACGAGCATTAAAAATGAACTCCACCAGGTACGTGACGTAGCAGTTAGTGCACGAACCATAAGAAGGCTAATAGAGCGTGATATCACACCTTTCAGACCCGCAAATGGACCAAAATTGTATGCAGCTCACAGGCAAGCTCGACTAAGATTTGCTCGTGAATACTTAAATTGGACTGAAGAGCAATGGGCTTCCGTATTATTCACTGATGAGTGTAGGACTTGTTTGTACGGTGCAGACTAATCTACCGTAGACGAGGAGAGCGATATGCTCAAAATTGCATACTTGTGTTTATTGACGCAGACACACATGGCCGTGGTAACCGTAGTTTAACATCACATCGCTATATAACGAAGATATTGGACCCTCATATGGTACCTTTTAGCGGATTTATAGGCAAAAACTTCATTCTGATGCAGGATAATGCTCGTCCGCACGCAGCGAGACAAGTTGAGCAATACTTTACTCAGGTTGATATTCGTTCCATGGATTGGCCAGCACGTAGCCCGGACCTCGATCCGATAGAACGCTAGTGAAACGATAGTGTGGGACAACCTAAAAAGAGCTGTATTTACAAGAAATCCGGTCCCAACAACGGTTGCGGGGCTCAGAGTTGCATTGTCACAAGAATGGGACAATACTCCGCAAGATCTTTTAAAAACACTGATCAGGTCGATGCGAAACCGACTTTAATCAGTTATTAGGGCAAAAGGAGGTAATACACACCTTATTAAAAACAAAAAAAAATTTTTTCTTTTCTTAGTATTGTAAAATTTTCATAATAAAGCCGTTTTTGTTCTATTCACTGTTTCATTCCAAAAAGCTGCAATAGGAGTAATTTGACTGTTTTAGTGATAAAAGAGACCATCACACACATGAATATTTTTTTTTATATCAGATTAAGAACCATTCTTAGCATTATCGGTGAAAAAATCAAAATAGTTTGCACTTTCACTAATTATATTTCATTTAAGTTATCTTGCACCATGATGCAGTTTATGTGTCCGCCAGTGTATATAGGAGTAGACAATGATCGGCTCTACACTACACTTCACTTATTAAAATATCTTTTTTATGTACTTTATGTACTATATTTTTATATAAAAACATTACAAACTCGAACGAAAACTGAACCTCTGCAACTGATTATTTTCTTAACCGTAAATCAGTAATTGTACGAATCGTAGAATAAATGTAGGTATGTGAGAACCTGCTGGAATTGAATTTCATAAGATCTCGAAATTAGTTTAATGTACTTTATGGATGATCCTAAATTCTGCGCTTAAAAACATAAGTAGCGTCGAAAGATAACAACAAACCTGAGGTATACTGATGAAAATTGACATCTCGACAATAATTTATTGACCACAGCAGTTTAGGGTTCAAATGTTGGCATCGAAGCGAGCTTTGTTTTCACCTCTTCAGAAGTGTCATCGCAGAGCAGCAGAGTGTGTGAGAAGCCCATAGCGACCTGAGTCACGCACATGCCCTCCATGCGAGACACCTCCTTCGGTCTGGCAGTAGACTTGTTGATTTCACCCGTACCCTATGGAATGATTTTACAAATGTATATTGTAATTGTTTAACCATAATATTTAAGGCTTTAACGTAACGGCGTATTAAAATTGCATTGCAGTCAACGATTTAAACAATATACCACCTTCGTAATATATATTAGGATCAGTCGTTTATAATAAATATAAGAAATTTTCATTTAAATAAATCACCACAAAACAAAAACAAAATAAATTAGAAAGATAATTTTTACACTTGTATATTTAATCCATTTATTAACGTGCAAAAATGCATAAAAGATCATACTAACAAGTTCTCCGTATGTGGGAGAAACGCCCCACGCTATGAGTGTGTCGTCGGCGGCGATCACTATGGAAGTATTACTGGTGCCGACGCTGCGAATGTTCCAACCTGCAACAAATAACCAATTAATATCCCCCACAGAGCACGATGCATTGCTGTACTCACATAACGCAATGAATTAATGGAATCCTTTAGCTTCTTTTCTAATTTTACAGAAATTAAAATACATCCGCCATTTTTACATTTTTAAACCTAGAAAAAGACACCTAGATTCATTTTATTAAAAATTCGTCTTTGAAATTCAAAATGGATGGAATCATTTTTGTATTCAGCACCCTCGAACGAACCTCGAAGTACGACACCCATATCAATTTTACATAAAAGTAAATATTCGCCATTTTAAAATTTCAAAATGAATTAAATTTTTGTAATCAGCACCCCCAGAGACCTGGAAAGGGATACCCATATTAATTTGAAATAATAAAAATGTACGCCATTTCGGAAATTCAAAATGGTTTAAATTTTCATAATATGCAGCAGCACCCACTATTTTTTATTTTTATATAAAGGGTATAATCAACACCTACTGTTAATATACTCTGTATAATTCCAAATTGGTCCTTTTGACATCAAAGTGGTGACCTGATGATGGGAGCCATGAGGAATCGAGGGAACTCCGCGAAACTTATATGGACACATATGGTAATTTCGACTTTTTCTGAAGTAGTCCAAGCATATGCTACCAAAAAGTAAGATTTTGCACCAAGGTAAACCCTGGATCCAAAAGTACTGAACAGAACTCCTGAGTCCTTATAGATACATGTTCGGGGACTCCGGCGTTGTTTAAAGAACTGCTAGCATATGCCATCATACCACTTACACTAATTATCATCATCAACACCACCAACTGCACACGAAACACCAACATATTATTATGATGATATAGCTTATAGGTAATCACTACTCATCAGAGTTTTGTGCACCGACTCCGTGCAATTTGACGGCAGGCAAAGAATATACAGACGCAAAGGAGAACGATACAGTCAGACAAATTTTGAAACTACAGTTGCATACGGATCCACCAGGATCAATAATGGTTTGGGCGGGCATTTGTTTGGGAGCTCGCACAGACTTGGTAGTGATTGACAGAGGGAGTCTGACTGCAGACCGCTATATCAGAGAAGTTTTAGAAGAAAATGTCGTGCCGTTTGCCCCATATATCGGTGACGATTTTGTTTTTATGCAGGATAATGATCGGCCGCATACCGCTCGGGTAACTCAAGCTTATCTTAATGATATGAATATCACTGTTATGGAGTGGCCGGCGAGATCACCGGATATGAACCCAATAGAGCACGTTTGGGACTTGCTGAAAAGAAAAGTTAAGTCCAGAATTCCAGCTCCTGCCAACGTGGGTGAACTGCGAATCGCCGTAGTTGAGGAATGGCGGAGACTATCCCAGGAGACCATCGATAACATCATTCTCAGTATGCCTAGACGGGTAGAAACTTTAATAAGAGCACGTGGAGGAAATACGCGATATTAGTCACCATTTTTCTAATTTAATTGTTATTTTAATATTGATTTTCACTTTTCCCGGTTACATGAAAAGTTCAAAAATGTACCATTTTTCACAAATAGCATTTACTCGCAAAATCTGTTCTTAATGTGATCTCATTTTAAGTAAAACAAATGAAACTTTAAATAACAAAAGAAGTGTAGTAAGTAGATTTTAAAATAAAACCATATTTTTTAAATTATGGACCTTTTTTTTGTGTTCCGCTAAATATGCCGGTGTGTTTATTTATATACTAAGAAAATTAACTATAATATTTTTGGTTTTCATAACGTGAAAGCGACATCTATCATTTGTCTGTTAGCATATTGCGTTTCCAAATAAACTAGTTACTAATTTCATTACTTAATTGACACTGCAAATAATAGATGTCGCTTTTCCGCAACTCGCCTCTAGAGCGATAATATATTGAATAAGTTAGGTTATATTTAATCAATTATCTTTTATCCCCCGAGTTTGATGTATTTATAATATATTTATTCATATTATATTTATTGCTTTTTTAGTTATGTTCATAAAGTATAACTTACAATAAATACTTTTTGTAGCCTCGTATTTTAATTACCAGGCAGTACATGTATGGCGACTTGCCGATCTCCTTTTAGCCGAATTTAAAAGGGGAATTATTTAGAAAATAAGAATTATTTCATACTTTTTTGTTCTTTTTGTTCTTTCTGTTTTGTAATATGAGCCTAATGTTATGGTTGTAATTTTTAACAATTCAACATTTTTCTTTATATATTTACAATTTAAATCTCGACTTACCAGTAAGATCTTGCACCGGTTTGGGGTACATATTTGCCTCACCAGTACGTTTGGTCTGACCGAACAAAAACAGGGCACCTAGAAAAAAAAATCATTACATATTGTGCAGTAGATTTCTGCCACGGCTTCGCAATCCCCCTAAGTTGAACTCGGTTTCATAATAAATTTTACGTATGAATTAAACGTCCATTCCCTAGCATAACTGTGCATGCCGTAGTGCAGCATAACCTAGTAATATATCAGTCGGTCCGCTTGCTTGTTTCCAGATCTGTTCTATAAATAAAACTATTACTCATGAACAGCCGCACTAGAGGAGCTAGCTAGGAGGATGGAGTGCGTTTTCGATGTTTAACACCAACTTCCCTTTGGGCGACCGACGGAACACAATTCAAGCACTATTTCTTTGACCAAGAAAGGGTTTGAAATTTTAAAGAACGTGAACGTGCCGCTCATCGACGGATGTCTGATGAATACCAGAGTAGTTGCAAGTGCGGTCCCGATCTTTACAGCCATTAAACCCCGTCTGAGCATCCGGTTCCTGCCTCACGGTGAAACACAATTACACAAATACTATGTCAGTTTTCTGTAAGGTTTTCTGTAAGGCCGTATTATTTATACGGTCGAGCCAGCCCGTTAGTGCCGAAGTATCAACCCGTACCTACAATAAGTGACAACTTTGAATTTTATGCCAATTTTTATATGAGTTAGGTTTACAAAGTTATTAAGTGCACATTCAAGCTTTCATAGAGTCCAATTTACGTAATTGTTATCGATAAAATAACATGAATTATTTTGATTGACAAGCTTGAATGTGCACTTAATAACTGTAAGTTATTAAGTGCACATTCAAGCTTTCGTAGAGTCCAATTTACGTAATTGTTATCGATAAAATAACATGAATTATTTTGATTGACAAGCTGTCTCATGCGCACACGCACGATATGCCGCGTGTGCGAATGCGACAGCGTTGGATAACACGACTCACCAAGTTCATTAACAGCCAGGCTGTATGTAGCGCCGCAGTGCACAGACCGCACGCCTCGGGCTTGCGAGTCAAAGTACTTGATCAGTCGTGGTACACTCTCGTCCTTCTGCTCGGCATGGCCCAGACGACCGAAACCACCAAAGCCCCAACTGAACGCTCGCTTCTTCGAGTCAATGGCTACCTGTTAATGAAAACTCTTGTATATAAAATACTAGTACAGTTATAATATGCGAAAGTGTGTAATGATTCATAGATTTGTTTTTTTCCATGAAAATGACATACAATGTATGAAAAACAACGATTCCCGAAAGATATTAGAAACTTGGTTTATACTGTACATACTAAGCAGATTTCTTTATTATTATTATTAGAATTATTATTATTATAATAGGTCTTTACCTATGAAATTGCCGTTCTGCAGTACTGGCCATTTCAAATCAAAATAATTTTGTTTGGCTAAGAATTCTAATTTCAAATAAATTTTATTTTAAAAACATGGTATTATTTTTCCAAAAGTAGTCATTTGTTTATTGATTAGTGTAACATTTTCATCGCATTTCAATCTTTTTCGTCATCATGGATACGTTAAAAATTCGAGTAATTATGGAATATGAGTACCGTCGTGGCAGCACGCGGCACAAGCGGCACGCAACATCAACGACATTTACGGAGCTAACACTACAAACCAACGCACCACCTGTTATTGGTTTGCTCGCTTCCGTTCTGGAAATTTCGACCTGAAAAATGAACCTCGCGGTCGTCCGAAGACTTTGGTCGACAATGACGAATTAAAGGCGATTGTGGAAGCTGATGATACACAATCTACGGCTGAATTAGCAGCAGCTTTCGACGTTAGCGTCAAAACAATATTGGTTCAGTTGCGTCAAATTGGCAAGGTAAAAAAGCTTGACAAATGGGTGCCCCGCAAACTCAATGATCGCCAGCGCGAAGTACGCGTCGAGACGTGCCTTGCACTGCTCAACAGACACACAAATGAAGGAATTTTGAACCGCATTGTTACCTGCGATGAAAAATGGATTTTGTTTGATTACCGCAAGCGCTCAGCAAGTTGGTTGGATCCTGGTTCAGCACCTAACCAAAACCTTAAACAAAAACTTACCCCTAGAAAAGTGATGGTCACTGTTTGGTGGTCTAGCGCCGGTGTGATTCATCACAGCTTCTTATCAAACGGGGTGAGCATTACTGCAGATGTGTACTGTGAAGAACTGAACACAATGATGGAGAAGCTGGCACATCTTCAACCAGCATAGGTCAATCGCTCGTCTCCGCTGCTCCTGCACGACAACGCGCGACCTCATACTGCACAGCAGACGGTCTCCAAGTTGCAAGATTGGGGTTGGAAGCTCTCCGTCATCCGCCCTACTCACCAGACCTTGCGCCTACAGACTACTACTTTTTCCAGAATTTGGATAACTTCTTGGCGGGAAAAAAAATCAATACCCGAGAGACAGTACAAAATGCCTTTGAAGAATTTGTTGCCTCACGTCCAGCTGATTTCTTTAAAAAGGGCATCAATAAACTGCCACTGCGTTGGCAAAGATGCATTGATTGCATGGGTGATTACTTCGATTAATACAAATAAAAATACATGAAAAAAATTCGTTTAAATGTTTTCATACAAAACGGCAATTTCATAGGTAAAGACCTAATATTATTATTGAATATTTAGATAGTATATTTTATTTTAAGCAATTTGAAGAATTATGAGGCCCCCGCAGACGAGAGGCCGATCGTTTCAGTTAGAACTGACGTCAGTTCGGCCTAAACGGATTCGAGCACATACACGGAAAAAATCGCATCCGACATAACTGACGTCAGTACGGCCCTTAGATTAATAACGCCTAGAGTCTTCAAACAAACGCATGGCACAAAGTGTAGCAAGCAACAGATAAATATCGGGGTAAACATTACATACCGACACGCACACAAAACTTTAATGTGTGTACGTACAATGGAGTGTGTACAGTTTTTAGGGACAATTTCTACGAAAAATGTTGCTCTTAAAATTGGAATTATTGTATTTGTTTTTCTTAATATCGTGAGATATAAAAATATAACTTATCATTTCATTTTAAACCATCTAAACACGATTTGTAAACATTATTTATATTAAACTGGTATTAAGGAATATATTAAGGATTATCTTAATATTGAAAATACTTTAAATTGATTGTTAAAAAAATCAGAAATTATTAAAAAACTTTGTCTTAGTTGCAACTATTGGTTAGCCATGAAAATTTTGAAATAAATTTCTTATTACTAGTAATATTTTCACAATTCACAAGTCAAGATGGCGACAAAATGTGATTTTATTTTAAAATGTTTTCAATATTTGGCTTAATACAAGTCAAGTTGTAGTACTCACATATGAAATGTTATGTCCGAAGCTTTTTTAATTATTTTCCGATGCATTGTGACACCCAATAACGACACAAACCGTCATAATGTTTTTAATAGTCGGAGATGTATGCACTAGCGCTTGACAACTGACGGGTCGTTCGAACAAACTGAGCCCAAATGGCTTATGGCAGTATGATTTGCTTCACTTTTCATGCGCGTACCCGGTTTCTAGACGTTTTAATCTAAGGAACGGATTCGAGCACATACACAGAAAATCGCATCTGGTTTGCCACGAGCTTCGGTCGTGTTTTTAAGGTTCCGTAATACTTATAGATTCGCCCTGTCCGTCCGTCTGTCTGTCCGCTCTCCTAGCTAACTCCGAGCTAAAAACTACCTTTTGAAGTAATTCAAAGAAAACCTATTGCGCGTTGACAGTTACGGAACTCTCCTTAGAAATGTCATGACATGCTCTTGGTTAGATTATTATTTTATTTATTAATTGTATTTTGCTGAAACTGTAGTCACGCTATCGACGAAACCGAATTATTGTGCCATAAATTTTTTCAGTAGTAATTGTTATAGAAATCATTTCTCTATGTTTTATAGTAATAAGTCTTTAGATTTTATCAACCATAGTGGCTCTAAAGTTTCAAATACTTCAATGAACTCTAATAAAAATATTCTTTAGACAACGTTGCCATTTTCAGGGTTCCGTACCCAAAGGGTACACATGGGACCCTATTACTGAGACTGCGCTTTGTAGGTATTTCTATTGCCTTTATAACAAACAACAAATACTAAAAACAGAATAAAATAAAAATTTGAGGTTGCCATACAACAAACGTGATTTTTTCCGTTTTGTACGGAACCCCTGTTGTCGACTCGCACTTGACCGGTTTTATTTTACACTCAAATTTTATTACCGTTTAGTCCAATTTTATTACCATTTAGTCCATCCGTACAGGGCAGAATTAATGTTGCCAACTTAGTTGTTTTACAAAGTACTACTACTCAATTTAGTATTTTATTCCCTCTTTAGTAGGAATTTAGTAATTGTTGGTAGTGGTTTTGTAGAAAATAGCCAGACAGTAATCATTACATGCAAAATAGCGTGCTACTATGTGCTGTTATGACACCTTATCATAATAGCACATAGCACGCGTTCGTAAGTCGCTTAAACTACCAATTTAATTTGTATATTATGTAATATTTTCTACTATATTTTTTATTTTACGGAAAAATTATCATATCGCAAAAACAGAGTTGGCAACACTGGAGCGAATTGCACACAGACGATACGATTTTGCATCCGTTCTTGCCGAACTGAAGAAAACCAGACCGTGTATGGAGCCCCTAAGATACCTGCTTGATACTGCATCTCCTACATCTAAACTCCAATAGAAGATATAACAACTTTAGCTAGCTATACACGTAAGGGTGTGCCTGACAGGTTTGCCTGTACAGTTCGAGTTTTACAGGTGAACCGAAGTGTATATATTGCACAATGAGGATCAATAACTTAGTAGCAAATCAGATTTTTACTAAGTACATAGTATGTGTAACTTACTGAGCATTTTATTTTTTAACTTATTAAAATCCGTCATGAAATGGTGAATTTATTAAAGTTTTTCTAAACGCTAGCCGTGAAACGCGCACTTCCGCTGAATTGGTTACGATGACGTCATCTGTCGGGATCCGATCCAGTATTTACGTTTTTTCTCATAAGTCTGCATACCCCACAAAAAACATGACTGGTCCTCATTAATGTGCAGGTTTCCATTCAGCTCAAGCTGAAACTGTGCAGGCAAATACTTACAGTGTGATTATTTCCGCATGAGAAGTCCACAATGTCAACATCTTTGATAGGTGTTACATGGCCATCCTTGGACTTTTCAAAGAAGAAAGCTACATGTTTTGGTACCGTTTCAAAATGATATGACAGCTTTGTGGATGTCACGAAATACTTCCCGTCAGTGTTGTGGCCTAAAAAGTTAAGTTAAAAAAAAGAATATCCATACAATATCCATAAATAAGCATTGAGAAATATCCATATAATATCCTTGATATTTACCAAGTTGCCCATATTCTGGTAATCCAAAGGAATGCAATGCTCCATTACAGTCTAAGATCATGGAGAAGTCTGCTCCACAACCAACTTTCACAATGGGAGCCCCACTGTAACGAAAAATATAATATTTACTAGAGACCTAATCTTTATTATGTACAAGAATATACTTATTAAGTAATTAAAACTATTACAAACATTCCAATATTAAAAAAGTTTGGTTTCTTTTCCATGACTATCAAGCAAATTTTTTGTAAATATTCTCTGCTCCAATTCAATGTAAACTAAATGTTACGGACAAGTGCAAGTCCGATTGGCGCATGAAGCGTTCCGTATGATACATCATCATCTGTGAAAATAAATATGATATTGTATTTACTGACGCACGTAAGTAAATGCAATATCACATATGTAGCATGTTGAATAAATGACATTTAAATTGGAATATTATAGCCGCCTATTATGAGCTTTGTAGATTATGTATGTTTTTAGATTGTATTGAATGGGAATACGAGTATTACTTAATTTTGATGCGACGCCAAAAACATTTATGCTGTCGCGTTTTGAGATCTGAACTCTGTCTCGCATTTTACTATGTACAGTATACTTTCTTTGTTTTGAAACTTTGTGTTCCATAGTACCTATGTAACACAAAATTTCCCGACAGTCAGACACGTCATCGTGGCAGCGACCGATGTATGGATTTGATACATCGTCGGTCGCTGAAACGGTCGCTGCTACAGTCTCTGCCATAGAAATATAGTTACACCACTTACGTGTATCTTATGCGGGTAGGTTTCAGCACCTGAGAGGTTGTGTTCCCAAGGCCGCACTGACCGCTTTTATTGTCACCGCAAGCATACACAGTGCCCGTATCTGCAGGAACACACTATTCATTACACATTATCATTTTTATCTGACTTCCAAAAAAAAGGAGGCGGTTATGCATTCGGCTGTATATATATACATATCATTTTTTTTTTATGTATTCAACGATAATTCCGCCGTCTGTGGACCGATTTTCAAAATTATTTTTCTGATTCATATACTTTTTCAACTCATATTATGTGCGCCATTTTAGCCATTTCTATTTTTGTCACTGTCTGAAAACTGTCAAAATTGATGTTTTCTAATATGATAAAATCATGTAGCCATTTTACAATTTCACGATTTTTGTATGAAACAAAATATATTAAACAAAATGAAACACCTTAAATGGGCTTTTTAGACCCCCTGAAATAAATAAATAGGTACCAACATATACGAGGGCTGCACTAAAAGTATCGGGAATGGAATATTTCCACTGTTCCTGTCATATTAAAATCTTTTTAATTTAAAACTCCTTGGTTTTAAAAATCGAATACAGTTTATTTATTTAAAAAAAGATTCTCGGTCTTGTCAAACTTGTTTAGTCGTTGAGAAAATGGAATTGACTCGAGAAAATTCTAGAGCGATGATTTATTATGACTTTCGAAGTGGTTTAACACTAAAACAGTGTGTTGACCGGATGATTTCTGCATTTGGTGATGAAGCCCCATCCAAAACCACAATTTATCTCTGGTTTGCTGAATTTCAACGTGGACGTGTCAAGCTCAGTGATGATACCCGTCAAGGTCGTCCAAAAACTGCAGTCACCCAAGAAAACGTTGATGCTGTGCGTAAGCTGATTGAGGAAGATCGACATGTGACATACCGCGAAATTCAGGCAACTTTAGACATTGACATGAGTCAAATACAAATAATCTTGCATGAACAATTAGGTGTAAAAAAGTTGTTTTCCCGATGGATACCGCATTTGCTCTGTGAAGAACAAAAAGCGGCTCGCGTTACTTGGTGAGTCAGAACTCTCAAAAGATTCCACGCAGGATCCTCAAATGCTGTATATAACATCGTATCAGGTGACGAATCCTGGATATACGCGTACGAACCCGAAACAAAAAACCAGTCACGAGTTTGGGTGTTCGAAAATGAGTTAAAGCCAACAAAAATTGTTCGTTCACGGAGTGTTGCAAAAAAAATGGTGGCCACGTTTGTCTCCAAAACCGGCCTGTTGCGACTATTCCTCTTGAGGGACAAAGAACGGTTAATGCAGAATGGTATGCTAACATTTGTTTGCCACAGGTCGTTTCTGAAAGAGAACTGCAACCGCCGCATCATCCTCCATCACGACAATGCGAGTTCTCACACCGCGCACAGAACAAAAGAGTTTTTAGAGCAAGAAATCATAGAATTATTAGACCATCCGCCGTACAGCCCCGACCTAAGCCCAAATGAGTTTTATACTTTCCCTAAAATAAAGAATAAATTGAGTGGTCAGAGATTTTCATCACCTGAAGAAGCTGTGGACGCCCACAAAACCTCCTTCCGAATGGAATGGTTGCTTCAATGATTGGTTCCATCGTATGGAAAAATGTGTCAAATTTCGCGGAGAATACTTCGAAAAGCAATAAATACATTTTTAAATAGTAATGTTGTGTCACTTCCTTGATTCCCGAAATTTTCAGTGCCGCCCTCGTACCTCTACTTAAATTATACTAAACTATTTAGATGGAGCCTGCGACTTCGTGTGCGTTAAAGTTAATCTTGCGGAAACCGTAAATTATCCGCGATAAAGAGTAGGCTCATATCTTTTCCCATAGTAGCTCATAGATCTCTGCCAAATTTCATCTATATCGCTCTAGTAGATTCGGACCCTATTCAATGCAAACAAACATACAAACAAACTTTTTCTCTTTATAATATTAGTACAAATAAAATTAAATTACGCTCTTTACCGCGCTGTTAAGGTCATTGACTTCACGTCAAAACTGTCTGTTTTTATTTTATTTAGACATAGCCTTTGCTTCCTCTTTAAATCACCTGTTTCTGTGAGGCTAATGACCTCAGCGCTCTCTAGTGCAATGTTATTTTATTTTGTATTATTATCATTAGTTTTTCGATTGTTCTTCAAAATTTTTTGAGCCAAAACATAAGCTAGACATAAGCAGTAGATAATATGCCGTAATTGATTTTGGACAACCTAAACATAATATTTTTCTTTAGTTATAAAAAATAAATGTAGTATTATAATAAAATATAAGAACCTGTGACAAATAAAGTATGGTTCCTGCCAACAGCTGCATGGATGATGTTGAGTCCTTTCAGCCCAGGTACAGCTTCTGGCACATTACGAGTTGTGGTGTCACCAAAACCCAACTGTCCACATGGATTACGACCTACAATAGAGGAAAATTTAAAAACGTATTTATATTTCACACTAAGTCCAAAGACAAAATGTGTTGAAGTTCCCAATAAAAAATCAAGTTTCAAACGTAATTTCTAAAAAAAAACTTTCTGCAATTAGAAGTACAAATTACCAAAAGTATAACCCTCCCCTTCTTCAGACACTAAAACGGAGTGACCAGCACTGCATCCACTTACAATGAGGCGGAACTGTAAAAAAAAATAACTTAAACTTACAATCAACTGTGTTAAGTTGATAAACATAGTTTATCTAAATAAGTTTTCAGTTAAAAAAAAGTTTTCTCTTATTCATCATAATTGTTTCTTACCCTTTGATCGGTAAACTTATGGAATGTATAGAGGTTAGGATGTGTTTTCTTAGTTGGATTGTTATCCCTCTTTGCCACAAGATCCCATGACACCATACCAGCAATCAACAAGCGTCCAGGTGATTTGTAGAATGTTTTAAGCAATTCCTGCAAGAAAACAGTAGATGTAAATTTAATATTAATTCAAAGATGGATGACTGTATTAGGCAGATTTTTTTTTATATGTATATTGTGTTGCTTCTCTTCTGTAAAGCATGTTTGTGCCGCAGCTGAATGATATCTTCTCCGATAGGGAATTCTTACCTCTGGCAATTTAACAGTAGGTTCCTCTGGCAGAGGTGAAAGTGACTGTTGCTCTTGGGCAGGATCAGAATGAGTGGAATCAAGACTATCTTCATCTTCGGATGCAGGCTTGGCAACTTTTTTAGTTTTCTTTGGCCTGTTCATAGCAGCTCCTGCACGTTTACGGCTGCCATTTGTAGACATTTTCTGCAAGAAAATGAACATGATAAGGTGTGAACAAGTTTACAAGTTTTAATGATAGTAGACAAAATTAATTTTAATAACTACTAACATTACTTTTATTATTAACGTAAAAGTTTGTATGTTTTTACTCTTTCAATAACAAGTGAACGGATTTTGGTTTTGAACGGTACGGTACAGTTTTATACGGTATAACGGCATAAAACGGAACGGATTGAGATTTGGAAGAGTTGTAGTTTGGACTTTGTCTTAACTATGTGCTACTTTGTATCCCAAGTAAATGTAAGGTTCCCATGGGATTCCATTCTGCTTACAAAGTCGCGGGCAACATCTAGTATGATATAATTTCAGGCAGTTGATTTTTCACTTCATCTCACTTTATTTTTTAACAGACTTCTAAGAATGGAGGCGGATATACGTTCGGCTATATATCGGTATATATATGTATATATATATCTTTTTTTTTTTTGTAGAAACAGTTGCTACAGTTGTCATTATAATGATGCATTAAAAATCTCTATTTAAATGCATTTTCATATCATATTATATATCATCATATCATATATCATCTTGATAAAGAGTGTAAAAAAAACTTAAGCTTTTTCATCCTTTATTGGATGATTTATACAGTATTCTCCGAGCAAAGTAACCACTCTTGAAATACTGTAGTGCCTAGGACAGTTGGTTATTAAATGTCGTATGATTGCCCAATCATACATGGCATTCTCACAAAATAGTCAGCCTAGTCCAGAGGAATAACTGGTCGATACGTCTGGGGCCAACCATGTACAGATTTCCTTACAATGTTTTCCTTCACCATTAGACCATCTGTATAATGTACTTGAGATCTGAAAGTCTCATTGGTACACACCACAATATGGGAATAGAACCTGCACTCTCTGAAGTGCGAATCAAAAGGTCTACCCACTAGGCCATGGAGCTCATAGTGTAAAGAGTAAATGAAAAATAAGTTGATTTCATTTTCAAAGTATTGCTTTATTTATCAGTAAGTAGTAAGACAGCAACATTGTATTCGTTTTTTATTTATTTATGGTGTTACAGCTTAAAACCATTAGTCAGTGTCAAGTTAAAAGGTAGGAAATAGAATTCTTATTGATATTAAGAGACTAAGACTGTGTGAATTTCTCTACTGTTTTTAACATTACAAGACAAGGAAGTTTCAAGAAAACTAATAAACCTATATATTTATGTTTGTAAATTGATCATG
This sequence comes from Phengaris alcon alcon, assembly GCA_037179445.1. Lineage (NCBI taxonomy): Eukaryota > Metazoa > Arthropoda > Insecta > Lepidoptera > Lycaenidae > Phengaris > Phengaris alcon. Next base: position 51,891 of record JAYRCH010000120.1, read on the forward strand.
ATTGCTTCTTATGTTTATAGACCTATAGGACTAGGTTTCAATATCATGAATCTACTTTGACTAACAATCAAAAGATTAGGATGAACAAAAGATCGGGTAGGTACTTACATTATATAAAAATTGACACTAGTTACTAAAGTTGAAACAACTATGAAAACTTAAAATAGGTACTTACCTATTTAAAATAAGTTTTAATATACCTACCTACCTACCTACCTTCAAATCGAGTTAGATATATTAGTAAGTTTTAGTATGTATTGAAATACTTTTACAAATTACAGTTCAAATAGAATAGTTATGGCCGATAAACTTCAGAGTATTATATTAGATCGATTAAATAAAATAATATGATAAAATGTGGCCGACGGAACGAAAAACCATCTACCGACGCCTCGCAATAACAAAGCATTGTCGACTCGATAAAAATTAATTTTCAAAATATAATTATAAAAATGTTTAAAAGTTTAATTATTTACCACAAATCTAACAGAATTACTGTATTTTTTTTTACATTAATACCATTATTTCACCGCTAATGTCGACACGTGCCGTACGTGAATTTTTCATCTATAGTTTATTTAAAATTAGCAAATGAACTTGTAATTTTAACGAAATAATATTTTATTTATTTAAATGATAAAAATCTACTTACGTATAGCAATATTTACAGGAAAGATTAAATAAATTGCACCTAACGGGAATTTCAACCCAAGCCCCAATTATGCTCACTTATATTTGTATGACAATGATGGGGATACCGCGAAAAAATTATTATTAACCCTCATCTACATTTTTCTTTCAAATAGGATTTCGTTTGTATTTGAAACATTGCCACTCAGTAAAATGTATAATCTTTTTCACACATATTTCGGTGACATAGTCCATAGATGACAGAATAAACTGCTTGCTATGGTATAGACTCTCAAAAAAGTGTAGGAGTGGAATAATTTTTTTAGCGGCAACATTCTGTCAAAAGTGATAATAAGTAATATTAATTAGTGTATTTAGGTACCTATTATGTTGTATTGTATTATGACATTGCATTTATTGTTGTTATATTGTATATTGTACAATTATGTATGTTTGTATGAAAAATTTAAACGAATTTTTTTCATGTTTTTTTTTATTTGTATTAATCGAAGTAATCACCCATGCAATCAATGCATCTTTGCCAACGCAGTGGCAGTATATTGATGCCTTTCTTAAAGAAATCAGCTGGACGGGAGGCAATAAATTCTTCAAAGGCATTTTGTACTGCCTCTCGGGTAATTCTGGAAAAAGTAGTAGTCTGTAGGCGCAAGGTCTGGTGAGTAGGGCGGATGACGGAGAGCTTCCAACCCCAGTTCTTGCAACTTGGAGACCGTCTGCTGTGCAGTATGAGGTCGCGCGTTGTCGTGCAGGAGCAGCGGAGACGAGCGATTGACCAATGCTGGTTGGAGCTTCTCCATCATTGTGTTCAGTTCTTCACAGTACACATCTGCAGTAATGCTCACCCCGTTTAGTAAGAAGCTGTGATGTGTCACACCGGCGCTAGAGCACCTAGACAGTGACCATCACTTTTCTAGGGGTACGTTTTCGTTTAGGGCATTGTTAAGGTGCTGAACCAGGATCCAACCAACTTGCTGAGCGCTTGCGGTTATCAAACAGAATCAATTTTTCATCGCAGGTAACAATGCGGTTCAAAATTCCTTCATTTGTGTGTCTGTTGAGCAGTGCAAGGCACGTCTCGACGCGTACTTCGCGCTGGCGATCATTGAGTTCGCGGGGCACCCATTTGTCAATCTTTTTTACCTTGCCAATTTGACGAAACTGGACCAATATTGTTTTGACGCTAACGTCGAAAGCTGCTGCTAATTCAGCCGTAGATTGTGTATCATCAGCTTCCACAATCGCCTTTAATTCGTCATTGTCGACCAAAGTCTTCCGACGACCGCGAGGTTCATTTTTCAGGTCGAAATTTCCAGAACGGAAGCGAGCAAACCAATAACAGGCGGTGCGTTGGTTTGTAGTGTTAGCTCCGTAAACGTCGTTGATGTTGCGTGCCGCTTGTGCCGCGTGCTGCCTCGACGGTACTCATATTCCATAATTACTCGAATATTTAACGTATCCATGATGACGAAAAAGATTGAAATGCGATGAAAATGTAACACTAACCAATGAACAAATGACTACTTTTGGAAAAAGAAAACCATGTTTTTAAAATAAATTAATTTGAAATTAGAATTCTTAGCCAAACAAAAATTATTTTGATTTGAAATGGCCAGTAGTGCAGAACGGCAATTTCATAGGTAAAGACCTATTATTTCCTGCGGTTTAAATTAAAACTTTAAATTTACTTGAAATGTCATAAGTGTGTACGGTTTAATAGCAGAATATATAAAGCGTGACCAGAAAAATAAAAAACCTGCACTGGAGGCGCTTCAATTTTTAATTGCAGCAACACTAAGAATGGCTGGGATGTGATTGGTTAAATCTCAAACATTTGACATTCGTTTTAGTGCCGTGATTTCCCGCAATATGGCGAGATTTTTTATTTTTTCGGTCATGCTTTATATATTTTTTTTTCAATCTGAATGTTTAAACTTTGTCTGAATGTTTTTTATTACTGGTATTTTCTTGTTTATATTATTTTTTATTACTTATACATTATGTCGTTTTATGGGTCTTTTGCCTGAAATAAATGTGATTTGATTTTTTGATTTGATTTTTTAAAAAACATCAGTAAGTATGTACAAGTTCGTATTATTTAGAGTAATTTATTAAAAAAACCGTTGCAAATCAGGTAAAAAGTTCATAAAAAAAATGAATTGAACGATTCGAAATTCTGCCTGGCAAGTAAGATGAGGCCAAAACTGCACTTTCGGATCTTATCGATGTATCTTTAAGAACCGCTGAAATGACAGGTATTTGTGAGTTTATTTTTAACCAAAAAAAGGTGGTGGTTATACTTTCGGCTGTATGTATTTTTTTTGTATGTTCAACGATAACTCCACCTCCGTTGACCGATTTTCAAAATTCTTTTTTTGTTGTAAAGGGTATAATCCCAAATTGGTTGTCACCAAAATAGTGACTTGATGATGATAGTTGTACTGAACAGAACTTCTGACTCCTAATAGATACATGTTTGGGGATTTCGGCGTTGTTAAAAGAACTGCAAGCATATGCCACTATGTCAATTAGTAATCATCATCATCATCAATATCATTATCATCACCACCATCATCACACGATACATCATCACATTATGATGATATAAAAGGTACTTCTCATAGTATTTTACACTGACACGGATGTCTTTGAACATTACTCTGCCATTTATAGACTTATTTGCAAAATTATTTTGTTGTTGTAAAGAGTATAATTCGAAATTGGTCCTTTGTCACGAAAGTCTAAGCCTGATGATGTAATCCATGAGGAATCGAGGGAACTTCTCGAAATTTATATCGACACGTATAGTGATTTTGACTTTTTATGAAGTAGCACAAGCATATGCTACCAAAAAAATTGTATTTGCACCAAGCTATACCCTGGATCGAAAAGCACTGAACAGAACTCCTCAGTCTTTAATGATACGCGTTGGGAAAGTTCGGCATTGTTTAAAGAACTGCAAGCATATGCCACTATGTAACTTTTAGAAATCATCATCATCATCTTATTTACAATACCTAATGGAATCTTGGCGCGTATTCAATTATACATTCGATCGTTTATTATAAAAGATCTTAAAATGTATTAATAATAATTTAACAATTGTTACTAAAAAGGAAAAAAATATTATTTTAAAACAAAAAATTGAACCGACTTCCAAAGTAACAATTTATGTTAAAACGAATGTTACTTGATAAACCCAAAGCTGTAACAAGTCGCAGCTAAGCGTAATAATTGAGAAAAAAAAGACGGGTTGCACTCCGGGAGTGCCGGCAGAAGTGAAAACTTGAATATTAACGTTGTGCATTTTTGATATTTTGGAATGGTTAGAGAATAATTTTGTACGAATTGCTTTCATTATCAGTATAAAAGTACTATTATTTATGTGGTGGAATACAATATTCATTTATTGCTCTATCGTACACAAACATGACAATTTATATTACATTAAAAATTTAACACTTCAGAACTATTACAATTATTTGACATTAAAAAGTTTATCTCTTACGAATACACAGCAGTGTGGCCACTACGCTGACGGTCGAGTCATCAGCTGTCACCATCAGTGTCACACGAACATTCGCGCAAGTGCCCTGCGCCGCCTGTCCTCTCTCCATCCGTCTTACGAATTTTCGATCAGGTCACGTGTCCTGACGCGAGTTTAGAAATTTTTACCCATTCCAAAAAAAGTACACAGCGCCGCTAAAGAAGTTTTCACTTCAAAAATCATTTTGCACTTAGTTTATGTTTACAAATGTCAATGATAGGGCATGAAGCCTGTGGTATAGAGCGCATAAATTATTTAATACTTTGACATACAACATATTTGTACTGAAGCCTGTAGTCATAACATATTTAAGTCCTATTTCAAATAAAATATAATTTTTACATTTGCTTCAAATCATTATTAACATACAAGTACCTAAATGTGGTTTATTTTTAATTCAGAAAAATCTGAAACTACTGTGAGTTAAGAGTTTAGAAGGACAAAGAAATAATGGAATATTTTCTACTCCTGGAAAGCATAGAAAAGGTCGACCCAAAAACAGATGATTTCAACTTGTGAGCTATCCGACATTTTGTTTTATAGTAAGGAAATAGGTAACACATATTTTTTGTGATCATATTAATTAACAACAGATAGAAATTAATATTTTTAGTTATTGTTATAATATAATATTCTCATACCAACATTATTTTCAGGCACCAACTTTAAGAAACTTACTTCCCATAACAGGAGACGATTTGGGTTATGCTAAAATTTTAACCATTTCCTAGTAGCTCTCCGTTTACTTAAAAACTGTGTTTTTTATAATGAGTGCGTGACAAATCTTTTAAGCTATTATATTATTTCTAAGGGGCATTACAGACGACAACGATACTATAATATTTTATGTTAAGATGAAATATCGCTTGCTATACAGTTTGTTTGAACTATCATAGACGGCTAAGGTACTACACATTTTCATATTACGTATATGAAATAAATATCCAGGAATCTTAAGATGAAAAAATATATTATCTTCGACGTCTGTGACGTCCTTTAGTCTGCAGAAAAATTTTAATAAGTAAAACTGAAAAACTTCTTAAATCTTTATATAAAATGTATTTTAAAAAATAATGTACTATACTAATGATTTTGGAACCACGAGCTTTCTTTTGAGACAAACAGCACTCTCACTTCCTTTACTCGCGTAACCCATTGGGAATAGCGGGACGGATGACCGATATGAGTCGAGTAAGATCATGCGCTGCCCATTTTACATGCACATTCGACGCATGGATTGTCTTTCTTGTCAGATAATCAGGTAATCAGCCTGAGTTGCTCTAACCAGACTTGAATCAACATAATATTATTATAAATTATAATGTTGTTGTTGCAACATGGGAATCGGACTCGATATCAAACTCACAGCCTGTACAGGAAAATTAAAACCGACTTCAGAATTATGAAGATGTGAGTAGAGAAATAGTTATAATTATAGCCGAATTTAAAAGGAGAATTATTTAGAAAATATGTTTTATTTCATAATTATTTTGCATTTTTACTTTGGAAGTAAGTTTTAATTTTTTGTTTCAAAATGATAATTTTTCTCTTTTTAATTAAATTTATAATCAATGTTATTATGAAGACATTTTAAGAAAGTTCAAATACAAAAAAGCCTTCGCTATTCTCACTCTCTCTCTGTGGTGGATTTGTCCACACGTTTTATAAAATTATGTTTTTAAATGTATTATTTTTCTAAGTGATGTAGTTTTCACATAGACTTTGCAATGAAAATTCTATCCATACGAATGTAAAATAGTTAAAATAATTAAAATAAATGGTTCTTACCAATCGTGAGTCATTAAGTGTTTAAAAATAATAATAAGATACACATTAGATCAGCAACATCTGGCGTACCAATAATAATAATATTAAAACTACACGTTTCAAGCCGTTGTCGAATCTTGTGGAAAAATATAATAGGTAGGTAGTAAGTAATAGCCACATTAGATTCACAACCAAGCGACCGTAGTAGTTAAAATGGATAGAGGGAAGTCCGAAAGAAAACATTACCGCCACAAATTCAGTTTAGCAGTCAACAGAATTTTCGAACAATCGAAAGTTTTTGCAATTAATGTGCTTGATATGAAAGACCTTAACTTACTACGTGAATATTATGAAGAGTTATGCGTCGCACAAAAAATGTTCTAAAACTGTGGGCGGTTAATAATAATGTCTATACCAACGACGACGAAGGTATGGAAGACTTTAGACTTGGAGGCAGATATAGAATGTAGTGTAAAGTTCTACATAATAGAGTCAGAAGTCAAAGAACTAGTAGAGACATTTCCACCGTGTGGTAGCAATTACGAGAAAGTAGTAGAGAAATTCAAACGTTTCGCAAAAGATGAGATGAGCAAAGAGCATGATCAGCATGATCATGACGTGTTGGCCGATGAACAGGTACGGTCAGCAAATATATTTTCTACTGATTCAGCTGCTGAACCGTCAACGTCTTGCTTCTCAACCAAGGATAATAAAGAAAATAACAAACAAACACGTAAATAACAAAGCAAGCACGTCATATGGTAGCAACGAAGACTTAAGGAGTCTCGATTCAATGGATAAAAAAGATGAGGTAGAAGTCTAGATTAAGAAGGGAGCAGAAGTGGAAGTAATGAGAGAGATTGTGGATACTATACGACTCACCAAAAACAACACTTATGAGAAAAGTTGCATTTTGAATAAAAACGTTAACCAGCTATAGCCGAACGAGCTATGTACCTGAATTTCTAAGTGAAAGCAAGATCTGTATAAGTTGGATGGCGTCACAAATACTGCGACGCATGTGCTATTTGGAGTTGGTCAGCAGTGTGAGCCTGAAGATTAAACGGCGCTTTACAGTTCCATCAGCGCCATGGTGGAGAGGATTTTTGGAGTTGTTGGCAGTCAAGAAAATGCTCTACTGTTTCAGTGATCTGAATTTTCTCTGGCCCACCGGATTCCGGATCATAATATAGTCCAGCCTAACTTTTGCTTACTCTGGATGTTGCATTCCTGCAATTGGCAACACTTCAACTGTCATTTGTCAATAAAACTGTCACTGTTTCGTTGCTGTCATTTGTGATTGTCAACGTACAATCTATGTTTGTCAATTCACTCAATTGTCAAAGTATATTCGAGTCGCAAAGAGAAGACGCGCCAGCGTGGAAAATAATATCAATTTATCACTGGCAATAACGTCATAGACTTGGAATTGAACTTTTGAAGTGCTAAATGACGGCATTTTAGTAAAAAAGTACTGCTAAATGGTGTAAAAATGAATCTCTTAAAAGTAAAACTGATATCGCGAATCACTTTCATATTGCTCGTGTTGGAAACATCACGTTCTTTTGTTGAAGCAGGTATGTCCGCTTTTAGCTATAATTATTATTCGTTACAATATCAACATAAATACCTCCTACCATTTATTGTAGGTAGGGATTTATGACTTTGTGACGTACAAGCAGAAAGGATTTATGAAGAAACAGATATCTTCTTTGTAAAGCAAGTATCAAACGATCTCTGAATATGTTCCTCGGTCTATTTAGGGCAACTAACATTACTCAGTGACTGGGTACTATTAGTATTTTCTTACATTACCAATAATTTGTAACTTTTAAGAGATCTAAGAGTAATCAAAATAAACACTCCTTATAATAAAGTAGGAAAATTTATGCAACTGAAAATTAGACATTTTAGGGGATTTTTACTTATAATTTATTTGTTGAATTGTATGTGGGCCATAATTTTTGTTTTACATAAATATACCTAGCCTCATTTTGGATGGTGGTCATGTTCGAGTATACTAATGAATCATTATGTAACGAAATATTAACACATGATGCTAAGTTTTGGTGCTAAGATACACCAATTATAATAATAATTATTAATTACTATACATGCAATAATTATATTTTTAATTAAAAGGCGATAGCCTCCAATAAACTTATCTTACATAACTTTATCCATGAAATAAGTCAATATACCTGTAATTTGAATAGGTTTTATTAAAAATACACAATGGGGAATACCACTGTTTATTTTAAACAAATATTGAAAAGGTTAAAAACTATTACCTGACTACATAAATTATACAGCTTATGTTGCCCTGGCTATTATTATGAATTGATTGACACCTCATTCAAAAATCGGACCAGTAGTTATGCAGCTACAATGTAAAAAACATAGATATATACATAGATGGCCAAGATTATATTATGACAGATGTGACATCTAAACAAACAATTTATGTAAAGAGCTCCCTAACGATTATTTAAAAATAAGCAGTAATAAGTTGATAATTACATTAAAAGTGATAAGTTGTGGTGGTTATAACCTTTAACAACATTGTGAGTGAAAATTTTTTACATTACCCGCTTCACATTTGCAATACAGTTTATTATTAAGGTATGGTAGGGTAGGCAAGCCATTGGCCGAACAGCTGATTTTGACAACTGAAATTAAATTGTGATACTCTCTTGACATAATAATATCAGACCAAAATTAATTGAAACATAGACAATAATTTTACTGTTATGTGAAAATACGTTACTGCAAAGAAAAAAATATTATAAGATATTTTGATTTGACATTGAATTTATAGACAGAAGGAAAGAAAGAAAGAAATTTTATTTTTTCAGTTCACACAAGACACAAATGTAACATGACATAAAATAGGAAGATATAAAAAAGAATAACAAATTGAGACATACACCATAGTTACTGCTGTAAATTAAATTGGACAAATTGTGCCTTCATGTGACTTAGAAAATGGGTCCAGTTCGGCATAAGCCACGTATGTCGTATAAAGACATGCGCATACATGACACCGATTTTCAACTGAACCGTGAAGTGTAGTAAGCCACGGACATCATGCAACTTTCTGCATAACATCAAGCATCGTAATATACTATATATAAACACGTATACACATACATACACACACATATATATATATATATATATATACATACACATATACATACATACATATATACACACATAAACATAGTACATAATATAATATGATGATAGTAGACTATACTTACAACTCCCTTACAAACTATACACTAGATAAAAGACCGTACAAACTGCTAGAAATCGTTACAACAACACAACCCAACAAGACACTACTGAGTAACAATGGTAAATTTCAAATTAAACTAATAGGTAAAAATAATAAATGAATACAATTTTATGTATAATATTCATATGAACGGCAGGTTACTAATAATCATACCATGTTTACGTTTTTCCTTAATTAGAAATTCTTTCAAGTGATGTCTAAACGTGCCTACCGTGTTGTGTGTGCGTATCGGAGGAGGAATGTTGTTCCAAATCTTCGTAGCCGCATAGCGAAAGCTGCCACGAAGTGCTTTGGTTCGATGTTGCTGTGTTGACAGTCCCTGTGAGCACTGTCTGCGCGAGTTTAGCCAACTCAACCTCTCGTATAGATAAGACGGTTCTTTATACTTAATGACACCGAACATAAGACATGCCAGATGATATTTAAGCCTGGACTTCATTTTAAGCAAAAAATGTTCATTTAAAAAAGGTGTTACATGTCCTCTACTTGGAACTGAGTAGCAAAACCGAACGCAAGCGTTCTGTACTCTCTGAATAAGTTTCTCCGTTCGAGCCAGTAGACGGGGGCCATAGACTGTGTCAGAGTAGTTCAGTTTGGAAAGGACTAGAGTTTCTACTAACTGTTCATGTAGCTCTTCAGATAGATAAGGCCTAATTTTATATAAGACTTTTAAGCAATAAAAACAGTTTTGTACCGAATCAGCTATATGTTTTTCGAATCTCAGGTGGTTGTCCATAAGTAATCCCAAGTTTCGAGCCTCATCCACTTGTTCAATAGGCTGACCAAGAACCATAATACCGAGCGAGGCTGGCAAATTTTTTAACTGATGCTGGCCACCTAATGCTAAGTGTCTTGTCTTGGACGGGTTCAGTATTAAATTGTTATTCTCTGACCATAGAGCTATTCGATTTAGGTCCTCGTTTAGACTGCGCACCGCTCTTTCATAGTCTCTAGCATGAAAGGAGATATATAGCTGGATGTCATCCGCATAAATGTGATGCTTACAGTTTTTAATGCATTGTACTATATCAGCACAGTAGAGGCTAAAAAGGTTCGGACCCAGGAGTGAGCCCTGCGGTACACCTGCCTCCACTTGTGCTAATGAGGAAGTGCCAAGTTTACCGCCGTCGAGCTGGATTTGAACACATTGCCTTCTATTATGAAGGTAACTGTCAAACCAGCGACGAGATGAGATGTCAAAACCGTAATAGCTTAGTTTAGATAAAAACAAATTGATATTAATGGAGTCAAAGGCTCGTGAAAAATCCAATAAGACAAGTAAAGTGCACATCCCACTATCCTGGGCAGCCAAGATATTATCGGTAACATCCAGTAGAGCAGTGGCTGTACTTCTCCGCTTTCTAAAGCCAGACTGTAGAGGTAGTAACACGTCATTTGTTTCCAAGTAATGTGTTAACTGTAGGCACACCACTTTCTTCAGAACCTTAGAAATACACGGCAAAATGCTTATCGGCCTAAGATCGCTAAAGTCCAAGGGATTATTTTTTTTTGGCAAAGGGCGAACCTTTGCAATTTTCCATAGATCAGGAAAGCAAGAAGTTGAGATGGAGCAATTAATAATAGCGGTAATAGCGTCTAAAGAGTTGGGTAGAGTTAACATTAGCATATTTAAATTAATCCCGTCAAACCCCTCAGAGTTCGATTTTAAAGTGTTAATAATACGATGTATATCAAGACTACTTACAGTTTCGAGTTTAAAAGTAGCAGAGCTAAAGTTATGAAATTCAAAAAATACTTAATTTAATAAACAATCACTTGTTTATTAAATTTGGATCTGTAAAATAGGTAGGAAATTCAATATTTTTCTTTGTATTAATTGTATATTACTAAATATGGATAATAAAAAGATATGCGCTGGATGTAAAATTAAAATTACACAGCCAGATTTTATTCAATGCCGGAAGTGTAGTAAAATGTATGACTTGGAATGTGCCAATATATCATTACAGTTGTTTCGCTCAAAATCTAAAGATTACACAAACTGGATGTGTCACAAATGTATAAGTAAGCAACGAAAATCCTGAAATACAAATACACCTGTGAGTTTAAGGATTCTACGCCTACTACATCTGATAGCAATTTCACTCAAGCTTCTGATGATAGCAATGTTACTCTCCGTAATAAGGGTAGCAATCTCACTAAAAGTGATATCTGAGATTCTTCACCTGCCCATGACAAATCTTATCACAGCAATCCGCAACAAAGTGCTCAAAACTTTAAAACTTGAATTACCAGTAATGTTACAACAGATCATAAAAACAGAAATCACTGCATTTAAAGAGGAACTATAAGAGCTGTGCAGTTCCGTTGACTTCTTAAGCTTCATGCACGATGACTTGAAGTGGACTACAGAAACTTTATTAGATGAAAACAAAACCCTAAAAAATGAAAACGTTACACTAAAAGCAATGGTAATGACTATTCTAACCGTATACGTTCGGCTATATGATCGGAAGCCGATTTATATAGCCGAACATCTTTCTCTCGCTAATAAGTCGCTTCATGCAGCAGCCCGCCACAAGGTTAAAGAGTGTGCTTACCAATTTATATGGGTTCGAAATGGAAGGATATACGAGGGCTGCACTAAAAGTATCGGGAATGGAATATTTCCACTGTTCCTGTCATATTAAAATCTTTTTAATTTAAAACTCCTTGGTTTTAAAAATCGAATACCGTTTATTTGTTTAAAAAAAGATTCTCGGTCTTGTCAAAAGGTCTTGTCAAACTTGTTTAGTCGTTGAGAAAATGGAATTGACTCGAGAAAATTCTAGAGCGATGATTTATTATGACTTTCGAAGTGGTTTAACACAAAAACAGTGTGTTGACCGGATGATTTCTGCATTTGGTGATGAAGCCCCATCCAAAACCACAATTTATCGTTGGTTTGCTGAATTTCAACGTGAACGTGTCAAGCTCAGTGATGATCCCCGTCAAGGTCGTCCAAAAACTACAGTCACCCAAGAAAACGTTGATGCTGTGCGTAAGCTGATTGAGGAAGATCAACATGTGACATACCGCGAAATTCAGGCAACTTTAGACATTGGCATGAGTCAAATACAAATAATCTTGCATGAACAATTAGGTGTAAAAAAGTTGTTTTCCAGATGGACACCGCATTTGCTCTGTGAAGAGCAAAAAGCGGCTCGCGTTACTTGGTGCGTCAGAACTCTCGAAAGATTCCACGCAGGATCCTCAAATGCTGTATACAACATCGTATCAGGTGACGAATCCTGGATATACGCGTACGAGCCCGAAACAAAAAACCAGTCACGAGTTTGGGTGTTCGAAAATGAGTTAAAGCCAACAAAAATTGTTCGTTCACGGAGTGTTGCAAAAAAATGGTGGCCACCTTTGTCTCCAAAACCGGCCATGTTGCGACTATTCCTCTTGAGGGACAAAGAACGGTTAATGCAGAATGGTATGCTAACATTTGTTTGCCACAGGTCGTTTCTGAACTCCGTAAAGATAACTGCAACCGCCGCATCATCCTCCATCACGACAATGCGAGTTCTCACACCGCGCACAGAACAAAAGAGTTTTTAGAGCAAGAAATCATAGAATTATTAGACCATCCGCCGTACAGCCCCGACCTAAGCCCTAATGATTTCTATACTTTCCCTAAAATAAAGAATAAATTGCGTGGTCAGAGATTTTCATCACCTGAAGAAGCTGTGGACGCCTACAAAACGGCCATTTTGGAGACCCCAACTTCCGAATGGAGTGGTTGCTTCAATGATTGGTTCCATCGTATGGAAAAATGTGTCAAATTTCGCGGAGAATACTTCGAAAAGCAATAAATACATTTTTAAATAGTAATGTTGTGTCACTTCCTTGATTCCCGAAATTTTCAGTGCCGCCCTCGTATGTGAGAAAGAACCAGGAGTCGCCGATGATATTAATCAAAAGCATGGACAGACTTAAACTCATTCACTAATCTTACCTTGTAGTTTATAACAGAAGTAGTTATTTAGTTAATTTAGTATTAGTAATAGCTTTATCAAATTATTACCAGAATGTAAGACAAAGGTTGTTAAAGTTTTTAATGAAATTCTAATTAATAATTATGATATTATATGTTTGTGAAACTTGGTTAGATGACTCTGTATTTTGTCCGAAATTAATTGATGCTTGGTACAATGTTATACGCAGGGATCGAAGTAGAACATTTCTTAATCACTATAATAAACACTATGGTGGTGGTGTACTGATTGCTGTGTCAAAGGATCTCAATTTTGTTGTTCGCAATGATTGGCAATTTGGTCTAATGGAGAATCTTTGGTTACAGATTAGGATTAATAAACATACAACACTTAATTTATGTATAGTTTACGTTCCCGACTATATTCCTTCTGATGTGGTGGCAAAATTTGTAGATACTTGTGGGGAGGTTATAAACGCATCTAATCTAATAACATGACGTGCATTTTAGGTGTTTTTAATTTGAGAGATATTGCTTCGTCGTGTGATTCTGGTTACCCATTGAACTTCACTTGTGACAAATCTAGAGCCATTTATAATCTAATACACGGTACAACCTTGCGTCAAATAAATTCTAACAACCGGCTACTGGACTCCGGTCTGTGAATTATATAAAATAATACCTGCTATATCCATCAGTTGGCCTGATTCACATCACCCCGCTTTTGAACTTTGAATACAGCTACATATTTTAAATCCCTGGCATTAATTTCTTCCTTTCAAAAATTCTGTTTCTGTAAAAGTAACTTCACACAATGTAATGATGATCTTCGTGAAATCGATTGGAAGAGTCATGCTTTATCTCTCGGTTGTGATGAATTTGTACATGTTTTGTATGACACTCTTTACAGTTTAATAGAAAAGCATACACCCAAAACTAAGACGCGAGGTAATAAACACCCTGTTTGGTTCTCTCAAGGCCTCAAAAAACTTATAAGAACTAAAGATAAGTATCATCATAGATTTAAACAATTTAGAAATCCCTGTGACTATGATACCTTTACAATGTTGAGGTCTAGAGTTAAAGATGTGATGGATGAATGTTTCAAATCATATGTCGAACGAGTTGAGAGTGATCTGACAGTAAATATTCAATCATTTTGGCGTTATACCAAAGTAAAAAAAAGACCCATAATATCCCCAATAGAATGTATTATCAAGATCAAACTGCCAACACTGGTGAGGATATTGTTAATTTATTTGCTAATTATTTCTCCTTTGTTTATGAAAATAGTACAACAGTGAACTACAAACCAAATTTTAACTCTTCTCATTTATCAATATCTCATTTTTAAAAAAGAAACCTATCTGATGTTTTCGAAAGGCTATTGATTTAACTAAAGGGGCAGGTCTAGGTGGAATTCCGTCCATCTTTATACGATTCTGTGCTTCGACTTTGACATTGCCTTAATTACCTTAATTTACAACAAATCATTATATGAAGGTTGTTTTCCATCTTCGTGGAAAATAGCAAGGATTACACCTATCCACAAGGATGGTGATAGATAACAAATTTATAACCATTTTAAGCCCAAAACAGCATGGATTTGTGTCCAATAGGTCTACCAACACAAACTTATTAACTTACACGGCGTACATTTGTAACACCTTCAACGACAGAGCACAGACTGACTCAGTTTATACAGACTTTTCTAAGGCATTTGACTGGGTTAATCATGATATTTTGCTTGCAAAAGCTCAAGACTTAGGCATACATGGTAATCTGCATAGCTGGTTGTTTTCTTATCTTAATAATCGATCTCAATTGGTTGCCTTGAGAGGATATGACTCGGCCCCTATTGTGGTTACATCTGGAGTACCTCAGGGTTTGAATCTGGGTCCATTGTTGATCCTTATATTTATCAATGATTTGTTGTGTGACAAAGTGAATTCATCTGTTATACGCTGATGATATAAAAATATTTCGTCGTATTAATAATATTGAGGGCTGTTTAGCTCTGCAGGAAGATATAAATACTATAGTTCGTTGGTGTAGATTGAATCTCATGTCACTTAACACTAAAAATGTCAAGTAATATCATTCACAAAAACAAAAAAACTATTTTATAAAATTATGCAATTTGTGATGCTACAGTATTATGTTTGACTCATCGTTATCGTTTAGAGATCACTTTGATTACATCTGTAGTAAAGCAAATAAAATGTTATCATTTGTTTTACTTCCAAACCTTTCCAAAGTACCAAGACATGGATCATACTATATGCTGCCCTGGTTAGATCTAACTTTGAATATTGCTCATCGGTCTGGTGTCCCATATATCACAACCACGTTGACAGGATAGAATCAATTCAGCGTAGATTTGTAAGACTTCTATGTATTAAGTGTGGGATTAGAAGAAAAATTACCTTTGTATGAAGAAAGACTTAATAGGTTCTGTCTAATGAGTCTGGAAGGGCGTAGGCAGGTCTCCAATTTATGTGCTCTGCATAGGATAGTAAATGGTATCTTAGACATGCAGATTTTAGATGAAATTTCAATAAAGATTTCTACCCGATCCGTGCTATCCGTATACCTCAACTCTTTGACATACCTCTATACAGAAATAATGTAGCTAAAAATAGTCCCATGAATAGAATGTGTACATTATATAATAATATATGTACTGAATATGACATATTTTTTAGTAGTTTACTGTCTTTTAAAAATGAATTAATCAAATATTTTAAATCTAAATGATAATTAAAATTATAAAGATTTTTAATGCAACTAATTAATAATATTACTTATGATGTAATCATAACTTAATTTATTGACATATTTATAGAATTTCATGAATGGTCTTCACATATTTAATTATTTGTATTATGAATTTTATGTTACATTTTTATATTCTATTTTGTATTTAAATTACATTTTTTTTTATATGTTGACTAATAAAAAATGATATCTTTATTCTATTGACATACATGATACATGACACTGACTGACATAAATATTAATAGTTATTATTATTTACCAAATATTTAAAATTTATAATTTATTATCTGTACATAAAATAATAAATGATTATAAACTAATATTATTACATTGAATGAATTGGTTTATTATTATTGAATGTTATGTAATCAAAGTAATTCTAATGGTATAATAGGCTGACTTATTTTAATATCTTAATTATTTTAATATTTAAATTGTATCTAATAGTACTTGATGTTCCTTTTTAATTTTATACAATGTTTTTTTTTAATCAATTGTTGTGTATAATAGTTATAGGACTGCAGTGTAAAATGATTTTCCTTTATTGTTTCTTTTTAATATGTAATATAAGTCTACTCTGTTGTCTGTTACTATACCTAATAAATAAATAAATAAATTATTACCCTTCCTTTTAGCTTCCCCGTAGCCAGTTTTTTTAATCAAATGTTGTGTATAATAGTTATAGGACTGCAGTGTAAAATGCTTTTCCTTTATTGTTTCTTTTTAATATGTAATATAAGTCTACTATGTTGTCTGTTACTATACCTAATAAATAAATAAATTATTACCCTTCCTTTTGGCTTCCCCATAGCCAGTTAAAAACAAGGAACTCATAATATGACCAAATATTTGGCACTGATATGTAAATTAATATTTACATGCAACAATAAATTTAAATCATAGCATTGAATATTTCATATTATATCTATTATTTAGGGCTTGTTTCAGGCACTCTGTCTTTTGACATAAAGTAAGAAACAAAGCTTGTGAATAAGCTATCCGATGCACTAAAAACAACAGACAAAAAAGTATATTTCAGAGGTGAATACAATTTACAGAGCAATAAATTATGTGTATAATATAATAGTAAATTATTCACAGCTTACTCAACTCATAATAGACATGTCCTGTTCTTATAATAATTAGATGATGTCACAATGTTTATTCCTATTAAAATTACTTTCATGACGACCATGGGGTCAGCATTCATACTGTTTGATATCCTCATTATCTAGATAATAGTTTCAAAGATACTGCCTACTAAATAAAATGTCAACAAAACAATAAAGATGAGGTTTTTACTGTATAGAAATTCAATGACCATACAAAAATCTCTATATATTAAGGAATAGAAGAGTAAACAAAGCTGGACCTAAGTAATTTTTGCTCGCAGGAAACATCGAATACTCAGTGGAAAACTTCAAAGGAGCCAGTGATGTTTGGTACGACTTCACACCATATGAACATGAGCGTCAGCGTCGTCAGGCGCCACTTCCATCTCCAGCAGTGCCGGCTGTGTCTACCGACTCAAACATTACTTCCACCATAACACCGACTGCACCTTCGAACAATACAGACTCCAATCGGACTACAAATAATGACAGTAAGTTAAAGTTACATTTTAATTTTTTAATTGGTATTTCCATGTAAGTATTTTACATACATTCCTTTATAAAATATTATACCTACCTTGGGTCACATTATTGAAGTTTTAGCAATAAATATAGTATATATTATGTAATTATATAATAAAAATTAAGGAAGCATTCTAATGGTGAATTTTTTTAAATCGGTCCAGTAGTTTTAGCGTGCCGATAGGAAGCCGATAGGAACGGAGTTATAGGAACCCCACGCCACTGATGTGTATGTGTGATGAAATAGCAATGAAAAATTGTAGTTATTCCATAAACCAACTGTGTTAGACTAATATTATTTGTTAGTAATAAAATGATTTGTTAATGCATTATTCTAAAGGATTTTAATTCATTAAAAATAAAAAAATATGTATATTTCATTCATTCAATGAATTACTCAGTCTCATAATTGTCACATAAGTGGTGATATCATGCCAACTTTACACATTTCTTTTATTCAGCATATATATTATGTTTGTTCAACTGTTTGAATGTAAACTGTAAATACATACAATACAATAGATCATGTACATTGAAACATATTATTATTTTAGTATGTAAATGAAATGATATTCATATTCTGCAACAATGTTATTATACTTACAAGTTTCGAATAGGAGTGGCAGTGGTCTACTGGCACTCGTAGATTGTTTTAGCTGCACTTGCAAGATTGCAGGTTCAATCCCCGAATGTTGGCGTGCAGCAATGAGAATTTCTGGTTTTTCTACTACATTATATGGTCGCTCCAGTGAAGGAAAATATTGTCAGGAAACAAAATCAAATGTCAGAGAAGATTAATAATCTTAAGAAGATTATTAATCTTCTCTGAAGACGTGAAAAGGCTGCTAACCCTCATTAGGGTAGTGTGGTGATTTACAGCCTTCTCACATTGAGGAGAGCCCCGAGCCTCGGGAACAGGGTTGTTAGTAGTCGGCAATGATGATAATGTATGTATATTTTTATGTTTTACACAGAAGCACGTGATAAATTATGCGGCTGTGTTTATAGTTGAATAACCCATATTGTCGGTCTTAACCTATTGTACATGCAGTAGCGATAATTAGCTTGGTTCCAATTTAACACAATGCTGCTATAGCGGAGACGCTGTCCATCATTCTTACCAATAGAAGGCTACCTTATTTGTGAGTGACATAGGCTATATATGAGTTCCTTACATATGAAATTGGCGTTTTGTCGTACTGGCCACTTTAAGGAATCAATGAACTACCTATGAGATAGCAAAAGTGCATAGATAGCAATGGTATATACTGTGATTGAATAAATATATTATGTTTTAAAATAATCGAATTTATGTTCCTCCTTTACAAAACGCCAATTTTATATGTAATGACCTAATATTAACCCGAAAAATGAAAATACTTTTTCGTGAAACCGGATTTGCAAAGTAAGTCGTATAATGCCTACAAAATAGTCAGCGACAGCATATGTCTAACTTTTATATACTTATATAAAAAGTAGTTTTTTATATTAAAAAAAACTTAAATCGTTAGGTCATACTTAATAAAAACGTCGGTATTAAGGTTAATTTTTAAACCGCACTTATAGTATGTATATTAGGTTAGATAAGATTAGATTAAAACCATAATGTATCAATTGTTTTTCGGGCGCGTCGCTATTTATTATTAAAACCCAATTTCACGCGGGCTAGTTCTATCTACGACATGGTGAAATAAGAGTAAATTGGAAAGATTTTAATGCAGTTGCTAGATTTCAGTTTTCCTGGTGGTGGTGTCCCTTACGAGTATTTGCTCCTTTGTTTGAGGGTACCTAAAGCACAAAAACGGGAACGCATTACTGAAACTTCGCTGTCTGTGTGTGTGACAGGCTATGTGATGCATCTCCTTAATCGTGATAGCTGGACAGTTGACACATATGATGTATCTCTGTTGCCACTATAATGACAAATACTAAAAAGAGCATACCTAAATAAATATTTAAGCGGGACTCCCACACAAAATGCGTGAATTTTTAGCCGTTTTGTACGGAACCCTTCGTGCGCGAGTGCGACTCGCACTCGGTCGGTTTTTTTAATGTAATACTAGTCTGAAATAAAGAATCCATAAAATATGGTTATTGGTTAAGAAAACATGTCATGTACCTACTCGTGTATGACACATGAGCTACAAACAGTTAAATAACTAATCGATAACTTATATATCGATGCGCATGTAAAACATTGGCTACACATTAATGAAAAATTTAGGTTGTTTATGTACTTTAATTAAATTAATAGACTAAAGATCGCGTAGTATCTTGATAGTATGCGCAACTAAATATATACACATTTACAAGCTCTAGGACATGCGACCGAGTACTTCACAAGTAGATAATCGAGTACGTTATCACGCAATATAAATTAAAGCACTTGTTACAACAACTGCATCAAATCTATTAACAGAACTATAAATTCATGTGAATTCATCATTACTTATTGTTTTTTCTGATTTGAATTTTTTTTAGGTAAAAGGTAACTTTTAAAGATGCACGATAGTATGCCCATTTGTCCTTCATTAACGTGAAAACTACATTTTATGTATTTTGGTCTAGAAAATAGAAAATATATTTTGTAAGATCTTCACATGGTAGACATGCAACGCGAGTTAACGATAATACTCGTAGTTTATAAACAAATACAACAAGCTGTAAAGCCTTCATGTTTTATATCACGCTTACTTGTTTACAAAAAACAGGTTAAATATACGTGTTGTTAGCGCGATTATTCCAACACGATGTTAGTACTTTTTTTTTTACCATAAAACTCTATGAAACAAAATATGTGCTTTGATTGAACAAAGACTACGAACTAAGTACACATAATATGCTAGTAACTATGGAGGAGGCCTAAATCCTGAATGGGACGCCACACGTTGTTGCCGACGACAACTAGACGGCTGAGAAAATTGTTAAAAATATTTTTAATAAATGAAACATTACTACTCATTAAGGTAGAGGAATAAAACTTAACAGACGTTAAATATGTTGTACATATGTTCCTTGCCCGCATCAATTAAAATTAATTTAAGTAATGTATGTTCTAATACGTTATACGTCGTTTGCAATACTTTATGAAGAGTTATATTTGTGGAGAAGAAATTATTACTTTCCTAGCTTTAGCCCGCAGCTCCGCCTTTATTATTATCTCGATAATATTTTTAACCGACTTCCAAAAAATGGGGGCAGTTATACGTTTGGCAATAATTTTTTTTTTTTGTTTTGTATGTTCAACGATAATTCCGTTTGAATGATCATTAAAATGATCGAATTTCAAAATTCTTTTTTTGATGTTAAAGGTATAATCCGAGGTTGGTCCCGTGATCATCAAAGTGGTGTCCTGATAATCCTGATAATGGTATCCATGAGGAATCGAGAAAACTTCTCGAAATTTATATGGACACATATCGTGATTTTGACTTTTTCTGATGTAACCCAAGCATATGCCATTACGTAATTCACAGTAATCATCATCTTATATAGGTACAATACCTAATGGAAGCATGGCGCGTATTCGTTATTTTAAACGTTCTTAAAATGTGTTAATAATAATATAAGAAAACAATATCGCGAGCAAGCATTAAACCACAGCAGATTGCTAGAGGGGCCCAAAAGTTTGATATGAATCCGCCGGTCTGGCAGGTCTAAACCTGGCAGATTTTTTTTTATTGACCAAAAAGTGTGAAGATTTTTGAGTAAAAAAAGGGTCAGGGTAAGGAACAAGAAAACTGTTTTGATACAAGGCTGCGCGCCAACTAGAAACCGATAAAAATGCAAGTCTGGCAGTCCTACTCTTGACCAGTTTCCAGCCAGACCGCCCTGAACATGTAAGAATTTTAAGCAAAAAAGGTCCTTATACAATGCCAAGTTATAGGTACGTCAATCTGTTCGTCTCCAGCCCTCTTACTCCCGACACAACCGAGAATCGAATCAGTTCGATTTCAATAGCTTATGATACTCCCGACACCTACACTAGCGCACGATCGTGCGGTGGCTTAATTTGTAACTAACCTGGATTGAGAAGTTAGATCGTAACTTTTGGTACTCCCGACGAAATCAATCGACTGAGAATTTTTAAGTGTATTTCAACTAAATTACGTGATTTTTACTTTTAAATGTTATTGAAGGAGCTAATAGATTACGCGTTCGGGACATGCTAAATTTTCGAAGATTCACCAACTTTAACACATTAGCAATGGACATGGATTGTGAGGAGTCTCGATGCAATTATCGCCTTAAAAATTATTTATTTGACGTATGACACACTGAGATTAAATAACCGTTCTGTGTAAAGTTATTTAAAACCTTTACGTATTTGTTTACACATTTGGCCGCTAATTCAGGTATTATATTTTCACTTTAGACAGGGACTGCGACAAATGAAGTCTACATAATAATATGATCTATATTAACGTATCATATGAAGACTTCGTTTGTCTCAATCTATATTTGAATAAACAAAGTCGATAAATAATTATAAAAAGTCGTATGTTGACATAGTTACTATGCTCGGGTTTTCTAAATGTAAACACCAAACACGAATTTCTTAGTATATCATTTACATTAAATATACCACTTATAATTTTTTTTTATTTTCACAAAAATAAACAATTAACTACTTTTTTACAATATTTACAATTACCTATTTATGATACACCTACCTCCTGGGATGCTATTACGTAAATAATGAGTAATTTTCACATAATAAAGCGTGATTTTAATAGATTTGTATGTAATCTTACCGAATTTCAATTTTGCTACCTCATATTGCTACGACTCGAACTGCCATCGTGAAAAAATTACGATATCTTTCGAAATTTTGACAATATCTCTTCAGTGACATATTTTACGTTATAAGTATCTTCAGCAAAATTGAAAAAATACAATTTTCTACAATTTATGCCTTAAGCCGTTTATGTCAAATGAATAGTTTTAGCGCTGCAGAGTCTTAGAGGGAAAATTATGGGCTATCGTTAAATAAGTCTTTTATAATATAGGTAAGGTTTCATACATTACTTTTTACGAAGTCGGCCGTTTTCGAGCTTCCAAAGCGGTTTGTAAGGTTGGTCTCCCTCCTAGCATTTCTAAACTATTGGAGTATAGGAGATAGAAACTTGTAAGTTTCCATGCTGATAGATCATGCTAAAAACTCTTTAGGAAAATTATTTTGAGCTAATTCGGACTAATAAGTTTTGAAGTAATTCTAAGAAAACTTATTGCGCATTATCAACGCGCACGGACCGACGTTACGAAACCCTCCTTAGACATGTCCTGACAACTCTTAGGTTAGGTTATTTTAAATTTATCAGAACTCCGAGCAAAGCTCGGATAACCGGGTACTAGAAATTGAATAGGCCACACGATTATGATGATCAATGCAATAATACGATCTGCTTAGGTAGGTAGGTAGTGAATTGTAAACATTCACTGTGAAAAACGTATAGGTACACCGTTATTATGGTACGCTCTAAAGACAAGTCGTGTTATCATTTTATTATCTTTGTTGACATTTACAATTATTATTGTAAACATACTGATATATGCATTAAACCTTGATTTCTGTGCTTTAATTCATCATGAAATTGATACATATTATAGTCACAAATCACAATAAATTCTACTGACTAAGACCATTTTTATGGTCCATAGTGGTTATCCTAATAATATAATGAATATATAATGATTGTCATGTGTCCAACTATGACCAGTCTGCTCTTGAAGCCATTAAATATATTTTTATTATATGGTTGCTATTGGTTTTTAATTACAATTAAATGCTTTTTATAAATATCGTCTTTAAAATATTGGTATTGAGTAGAAATTTCTTATTTGTATCGTGTTAAGCGAATGCATTGGATTTGAAATTGGCAAATAGCAGCGAATGTGTTAATATTATTTAGTGTTATTATTGCTTTTGCGATTTTTGATTTATGTTATATATGTACTTTGAATTATAGATTTTAAAACTTGTACGGTAGGCCAAATTATTATATATATAATACATATTATAATGAATACAAGAATATAATAAGGAATCGTGAGAGAGTTATCCTTGGGCTCGGATGGAGACTTGCCGATGAGAGAAAATCCACGGCCTCACAGGGAACCGGTGTCAAATAACGCTTCCGTTATACGTTCGAGAGGTCGAGTTCAGGCATAAAGACATGCACGGTATCCATTTTAATATCAAACCGTACACGACTTTTAAACGGTGGCGTTAATCGCTTTCCATCAGGTGACAAACTGGTCCAACCGAGGCTTATGATACGTTAGTAGAATTTATTTCATCTGTGCTTACTGCTTATCTATACATACAAATAAATAAAATTGAATTGTCTGTTTGTAATTTCAAATTAACAGTTTATCACATAATACATAATATGGAATGCTATTAACAATAAAAAAACAATTCTTAAAATGTTTGTCTGTCCACCTGTGTCTGTTTGTTCCGGCTAATATCTTGAATGGCTGGACCGATTTTCACGGGACTTTCACTGGCAGATAGCTGATGTCATAAGTCGTAACTTAGGCTACTTTTTATCCTCATCATCATCAAAAAATGATAAACGCGCAACGAAGTGGCCACAGGTCAGCTAGTGAATTATAAGAAGAAACTTATTAGCACTTGGCTTTATTGCGATCGTAAAAAAGTTTCTGTCGCCAAGTCTTCCGTTTTATTGGCGTGATGTGTTATGTAACGATGGGTATTTCAGTGAAGTCAACAATTGACACTAATCTGCTAAAACAATTGAACGGAAAAAAGAAACACCCAATCTACGAGAAGTTAACTGTATTACGTATTGTAATAAGAAAATTAGGAGCAAAAATAATAATAATAGCGATGCACTTTTTAGGAATATGATTAATCTTGCGAACAAAAAATAAGTTGGATTGGATATAAGACTGCACATGAGCATACTGTATTACTAAATTTGGCAGCGAATTAATATGTTGGCGACTAAATTACTATACTGGCGAAAGCACTCAGGCGACAAAAAATACAAAAATCGGGAGGTAAAAGGTGGCGAAAATTAATCCAAACTGGCACCGAAATTTATAAGTTGGCGACTTAATTTCCGAGTGGCGACCATTATACGATGTAAGCAGCTATAAAACCAGATTGAGTTGATAAATTAATGGACACTAAAAATTAAATTTTAGGCTTCGCAAAATCGCATTTTTGGGTACTGTTTTGAGTTTGTTTTCCTTTGGATGGGTGTCGTTTTCAATGTTTTTGGGAGTGCTGAATAATATGAAAATTAAATCCATTTTGATTCTAAAATGGCGTACATTTTTTTATTGAAATTAATATGGGTGTCCTTTTCCAGGTTTCCAATTTCAATTTCCAAAATGGAGAATTTTCATTCTTCGTAAAAATGACTTGAGTACTAATTTAAAAGTTCTTGGGGATACTGATTAGGATGGATGATTATTATCACAGTATGTTATGTAGTTCGACACAACAGTTATGTAAGCTATAGAAATTTATGGAAATACAGGATTTAAAAAACCTCTTATAATTATAAAGTAAATACGTACTTGGGGGGGGGAGAAAATTTTCATTCTTTTTCAGTAGGATGCACCGTTTCCGAGATAGAAGCGATTATATAAAAAAAATGTAAATGCTCTACATTGAGATACGAGCGATGTATATAGCTATAGAAATGTTGAAAAATTCAGGATTTTCAAATTTTTTTTTCTCCCATCATGAAGAAAATATGTTGTTTCGGGGTTACTCGGGAGGAAATTTTCATTATTTTCTCGGTAGGATGCACCGTTTCCGAGATAGAATCGATTATATAATTTTTTTTATGCGCTAAACATAAAATAATCTTTTCCTTTAAAACTTTTACTGTCCATTTATACCGTCATTACACAATTTATATGATATTAAAGTTTGTCGAGAATCAGTCGAATCAACTCATTAATCTATCAGATCCAGTTACTTAATTTACTAGTTTGATTTGTTTGATTCTCGAGATAAAGCTTGTTATTTAAAAAAAAGTCGGTTGTCTGTAAAGTCGGTTTACTGACGATAGTTGAACGTGACAACGTCATAAGAAATGGAACAGAGCGAGGTAACGCCGCATGAGTCATGTTTTTTCGTGCGTGCAGCCGGCTCCATCGAATTATAAGAAACGTCTTAAACGTCAAAAACTTTAAATTTATTTTTTACTTTTCGCTAGACATGTTATTATTATCTCTCATTCTGATGTCTCCATCGTCGGCCATCTTGAGTTTTCCGTCATGTCGGATTTAGAATGACGTCACTTTATTTTTTTCGAGCAATTCTCAGCAACACCTTTCATTTGATACCTGTATTGTAGAAGTGCATTAAAAATAACTTGTCGGCCATCTTGGGAGTTCTGCCATGTTGGATTTAGAATGACGACACATAGCATGCATTGTCATACAAACTAAACGTGTATACAAAAATTCAGCTCAATCGGTTGAAGATATCTGCTTCGAAATTGAGTTGCAAAATTTCACTCGAACAAAATACATTGCAAGTTAAATAAAAGCTTGTAAAAAAATTGAAAATCTACATTGATATACAAGCGATCAGCGATGTATGAAGCTATAGAAATGTTGGAAAATTCAGGATATTTAAATTTCTTTTTCTCCCATCATGAAGAAAATATGTGGTTGTAGGGATAATAAGGAGGAGCAAGTTTTCATTATTTTTTCAGTAGGACGCACCGCTTACGAGATAGAAGAATATTACAGAAATTAAATACCCGCCATTTTTTAATTTAAAAAAGAGTTTTTTTGTTATTAACATCCCCTTAAACCTATAAAAGAACACCTAGATTAATTTCATTAAAAATAAATAACCCCTATCTTTGAAATTCAAAATGGATATCATTTTTGTATTCAGCACCCCTTAAAACCTCGAAGACGACACCCGAATCAATTTTACAGAAAAATAAATATTCGCCATTTTGAAATTTCAAAATGATTGAATTTTTGTAATGTGACATCAGAAACCTAGAAAAGAACACCTATATCCATTTTTTAAATGTTTAATTACTTTATTAAAATTTAATAACTGCTGTCAACAAACAATGCTGATTACAAAAAAGTCAACCATTATGACTTTTTTCTAATCAGCACCCTCAGAAACCTATAAAAGGACACCCATATTAATTTTTATAAAATGAAGTATCTCGGCCATCTTTTAATTTCAAAATGAATGTCATTTTCGTATCCAGCACCCCTAAAAACCACCTGGTAAACATGTCGTTATCAATTTTACGAAAAATAAATATCCACCATTTTTAAATTTCAAAATAAATCTACACAATAACTACACCCCCCCAAAACAGAGAAAAATTTTAAATGGTAATTTTGTACGCTCCTTTACGTTTTGCGCTCGTTTTGCTGCTTATTATGTTTTTTGAATTACCTAACATCAGGGAAAATATATGTGCCTATTCTTAAATTAAATGTTTAAATGTGTATTTCCAAACTGTCGCGAGATGGTTATTTGTCCGCTAAAATAATATCTGCCAGTTTGGAATATTCAGTGAAAAAAAAACTGTTATTAATTAGTCACCAGATTTGAGATTTTTTGTTCTTTATATTCTTTCTTGGTAATTTAGTATTCAATATTCGGGTTTTTCACACCCAAAATTGGAGTGTTTTGTCGCAAGTATACATGATTTAGTTAACAGAATTGGCATTATATAGTCACCGGATTTGGTATTTTTGTGCCTTGCATTTTTTCCTCAACTTAGTAATTCAGTATTCTATATTCGGGTTTTTTTTTCACACACAAAATTTGATTGTTTTGTCGCAAGTTTAAATACATGGCGTTAAATACGTGACAAAATAATGGCGTTTTAAGATGCTTCAAACAATCTGTGAAGAGTGAAGACCCTCTTAATATTTTAAGACGCGTTTTATTATTTAGCCGTAGAAAAATTGCTTCGTTTAAAAGGATGCAAAATATTTTGATGATTCTTTCTACAGAATGAAGCGCGTAACTGTCATCTCGCTTTTGCGCTTTCCTCAGGATCATTTTAGTGCACTATTTCCTTATGTTTAAACTTTAAGCTATGCTTATTGCTTATCAACAAATACCTACATGTATCGTTATTCTGAATTATTTTGATGATTATATCTTGTTCACAGTTTTAAATAGAATATTATGTTGTCCACTCAGGCCAGTGACTTCTAATAAAAGTAGGTAATTCCGTTCAATAAAGATGTTTTAACAAGCCGTTATACCGGTCGCGCATGAAGCTAGGTAGGTATTGGACTTCCTTATAATGATTTACAAAATGGTCGTATAATATGTGCAATATTATAATATTATTGAATTTCTCTCGCAAAAACATACTGGCTATTATAAAAATTGTTTTTTTTTTTGTCAAAGAAGGACGCTGCAAATGCGATTTTTTCAACAGAATTATGTACTGCACTGGTTTGTAGTGCGTAGCTTATGCGCTAGTCCAACTACTGGCTCTTTACGTTCAATAAAATTTTTGCTTAGTGACCTTTTGAATTTGTTGGGTGTAGTGAAAAACAGGCATGCGCCACGAGACAAAAACTGTTTTTTTTGTTTCCGACCTATACGTCCATACGCCATACACAGTACAATGCTAGCAATTGGATTTGCTTGTTTTGTGGGAAAGAGAAGGAATATAGCAGACGATTTCATTAGATGAGTAACCCTTTTTAAAACTTACATCACTCTGCCTGTCTAACTTATATCAGTCAAAGTGATTCTAGCGGAAGATTGGTATTAAGGAAAATACATCTCTAATAATATTTTATTTATAGCGAAAGTTTGTATGTATGGATGTTTGTTACTCTTTCACGCAATAACTACTGTACGGATTTCAATGAAATTTGGTGTGGTAGTAGTTTAGACTCTGCATTAACATAATATAGGCTACTTTTTATCCCAGAAAACTGTACGGTTCCCGTATTTAATTTGCGCGTACGAAGTAGCGGGTAACATTCTACTTAGTGCATAAATCATAATAATATGCAGCCTCATGAGCTATTAGAATAACATATTATTCTATAAACAAACCAGTCAGTATGTCTAAAGCGATTCCACGATTATTTCTACGGTCTTTCTTTTTAGAGCCAACGATGGTGCCAGAACAAAAACTTTTGGGTGTCAACGGATCGGGGATTTTGCACGTGAATGTAACCAACCTGCCCAAAGTGAGCGACCCAATATCAGCAACTGATGGTAAGAATAATTATAACTGTTACTTATGCCTGTGCCTAACATGCCTAGTAAACTTGCCTATACTTAGTACTTACCTGGAAAAGATCTGAAAGCATCCAAAAAGTGTACTTAACCTTTCTAAAAACCCTTATATTTTCTGTAAATGTAACTATTAATCAAGGATTTACGCATGCGCTACATCTTAATTAGGAAATGTTTGCCAGGAGCAGTAACCTATCTGCATTGGGAGTATCCTATCTGCATCTATGCTGATATTTTTCATCTTAACTTTTATTATTTGTTGGCGACTCGTTACATTTTTCTGCGTTAGGCTAAGAACTCACGGAGCTATTTTCAGTCGCGCCCGCCGCGATCGTGGAACTGCGATTTTATTTCAAAACTCACGAAACCGGTTATTTGCGTGATTACAATTCGCCGCGGTTGCGATTTTCGCCCGCGAACGATAATCACCAACCACGTTTGCGTCTCTCCTTCTCTTTTTCTCCCGCCAATCGATCGCAGAGCGCGCGGGCGCAAATCGCCGAGGTTGCGAGTGATCGCGGCCCGCACGATTTTACTAGTCGACCGCCGCGCCGGTGTAGCGACACTCGCAAACAATCGCGCACGCCGCGAGCGTAAATAGCGTCGTGAGTTTTGCTTTAATTTTTTACATATATTTGCATTCTGCAGGAGCTGCGGGCGCGACTAAGAATCGATCCGTGAGTTCTTAGCCTTTTACAGAAATAAGTTATCCTTTAGTTTTCCTTATCTCTATAAATAAATAGTCTCTGTTCTTGAGAGACTCCGAGACTTTACCATTCACGTCATGAAGCAATTAAGTAGGGATTAAATTAACAACTATCAACAACTATTGATAAGTGGCTTGTAAAGTGTTAACTGTCAATAAAAACTTCACAAGCCACTTATCAATAGTTAAGGATAATTTAAGGAGAATCCAGTGTTTAGAAGGCTACATTTTTTTTTTTCGGAACTAAAAGTATCTAGATTCTAGCCCGTGTGCTGATCCAGGCTACAAACTGTGTGCCAAATTTCTTTAAAATCCGCAAAGCGTTAGTTGCGTATAAGAGTAACAAACAAACATGCTTCATCCTCACAAATCCTTTAGGACCATAAGTAACTGAGGTATAATTTTATTACCCAGAAACTTATCTGCAACGCTGATAATAATAAGTAGGTACCTGGTTGGCCGAACTTTGCTCGGTGTTTTAGTAGAACGATAAAATAATAAAAAATAAATATAAAAAATAGAAATAATAAGAATCACAAAAATATTTATCTTACCGGGATTCGAAACAAATTCCGAATTTCCAAACAACGCAAAAATTACACATAGGTACGCATATCAAGCTGCCAATCAGACTGACGTAAGAGAGTCGAAATTATTGATAATATATTGTTGCACGACGAAATAAAAAACAATATACTGTCTATAAATGCGCAGTTTCCAAGGGATAAGGGCTAGATCGATTTTTCTCCCCCAAAACTGCATACTAAATTTCATGGTAATACTTGTAGCCGTTATCGAGATACCGATTATATACAAGATCGTCTCATTTAAAGTATAAGATAACTCTAACTATAATAAAAATGTCTCATAAAAACAAAGATTTAAATCATAATTCTGAGGTTTTCAATACTGTACGTTTACGAGGACTCGACCAGTTTAATACTTGTAGCCGTTGTCGAGATACCGATTATATGTATACAAGATCGTCTCGTTTAAAGTATAAGATAACTCTGACTATAATAAAAATGTCTCATAAAAACAAAGATTTAAATCATAATTGTGAGGTTTTCAATACCTACTGTACGTGTACGAGGACTCGACCAGTTCCATTCCATAAGGCTGGGACTAAATTATGTTTCGGAATACGGAACGCCGGTGAAAATTCAGAGTACTAAAAATAGAATTCTGTGCTACAATAGAGTTGAAATTGGAAGTTTCGAGTGTCGAGCTGTCATATATGACATTGACATTTGACTCATGTGTTCGATTTTAACTCTATTGTATTAGCGCAGAATTCTATTTTCAATGCTTAGAATTTAACCGACATTCCGTATTCCGCATCATATGGTCACAGCCTTATGGGCTATAACATTAGTATTCGGTTTCACACGATTAGTGTTGCCAATGTTGCCATGCGTTTTTGCACAGCATATTGTCCCAATATTTCATTAACGTAGTGGATTAATTTAAAGTAGTTAACGATAGATATATAAGTAGATACAATATTAACTAAGTTATACTACTTCGGTTAGGTTATGTTATGGTGGTTTTGCACGTTTGACTAATGCCGCACGGCCAAAATCGACTGTTTAAAATATAAATTCAGTCCCAAATGACAAAATTCCATTAAGATTATGAGGGTATTTTCGCTGTGCGGCAAAAATTGTGCTGCTACGGCTGTCACTCGTGTAAAACCTCCAAAACATTACCATACTGAAGACGTATAATTTATGTAGTTACGCATTAGTTAAACCAGCCCGTCACTGAAGGGTCGATTGGCTAGATACTAGAATCTAGATAGTTATAAGTCGAACCTAACATGATAATAACATTTAATAGTTTCATAATTAGAGCTGCCTCTTTCAATTACAATAGCTACTATCTGACATTTTTTTGACGTGATAACGTCTTATAATTCGATGGAGCCGCCTGCACGCACGAAAAAACATAACTCATGCGGCGTTACCTAGCTCTGAGGCGTTCCATTTAAGGCTTGAAGTGCAAGCGAGAGCGCGGAATCTATCTCTCTCCTACTTGAGTGAGCGATCCATCAGTATTTTCTTATGACGTTGTCAAGTTCAACTATCGTGAGTAAACCGACTTTACAGGCAACCGATTTTTTTAAGAAAGACAAGTACAGTTTCGAACACATACATAACATGGACGCGTACAGAATTTTAACTACACTGACG
The DNA here is from genome assembly GCA_037179445.1 of Phengaris alcon alcon. NCBI lineage: Eukaryota > Metazoa > Arthropoda > Insecta > Lepidoptera > Lycaenidae > Phengaris > Phengaris alcon. The sequence continues at coordinate 83,643 of JAYRCH010000120.1, forward strand.
GACACATAAACTGCATCATAGTGCAAGATAACTTTCAATTAAATATAATTATTGAAAGTGTAAACTATTTTGATTTATTTTAATGATAATGCTAAGACTGGTTCTTAATCTGATAAAAAATCAATTCATGTGTGTATAGGTCAACTTTTCTCACTAAAAGAATCAAATTACTCCTTTTGCAGCTTTTTGGAATAAAAATGTGAATAGAACAAAAACGGCTTTATTATGAAAATTTTACAATCCTAAGAAAAGAAAAAGTTTCTTTTGTTTTTAATAAGGTGCTTATATTAATTACCTCCTCTTGCCCTAATAACTGATTCAAGTCGGTTTCGCATCGACCTGATCAGTGTTTTTAAAAGATCTTTCGGAGTATTGTCCCATTCTTCTGACAATGCAACTCTGAGCTCCGCAACCGTTGTTAAGACCGGATTTCTTATAAATACAGCTCTTTTTAGGTTGTCCCACGCGTGTTCTATCGGATCGAGGTCCGGGCTACGTGCTGGCCAATCCATGGAACGAATCGCAACCTGAGTAAAGTATAGCTCAACTTGTCTCGCTGCGTGCGGACGAGCATTATCCTTCATCAGAATGAAGTTTTCGCAATGAGGGTCCAATATCTCCGTTATATAGCGATGTGATGTAAAACGACGGTTACCACGGCCATGTGTGTCTGCGTCAATAAACACAAGTTCAGTTCGAGCATCCATCGATATGCCGCCCCAAACCATACAAGACCCGCCTCCAAATTCCATTTGGAGGCGGGTTCAATTAAAATTTCCAAATTTCATCTCTTCAATGCAATTTTGAGTATATCGCTTTCCTCGTCCACGGTAGACTAGTCTGCGACCATCAGCACCGTACAAACAAGTTCTACACTCATCAGTGAATAATACGGAAGCCCATTGCTCTTCAGTCACGTCATTTAAGTGTTCACGAGCAAATCTTAGTCGAGCTTGCCTGTGAGCTGCAGACAATTTTGGTGCATTTGCGAGTCTGAAAGGTGTGATATCTCGCTCTTTTAGCCTTCTTATGGTTCGTGTACTAACTGCTACATCAACGTACCTGGTGGAGCTCATTTTTAATGCTTATAGACGTTAAAAACCGATTTCGCAACGAAGTCACAATAAACCTGTCGTCACGAGACGTTGTCACCCGAGTTCTGCCGGTTCCACGTCTTCCTTTGAAAGAGCCTGTCTCCATAAACCTTCTGTAAACTCGGGAAACCGTAGACTGATTTACATTTAAATCTGCATGTTTTTCGGACGATACGTCCATATTCGTCAGAGAAAAACGTGTTTAAAATGAAAACAGACTAGCAATTGAACAATAATTAGTAACGATAATTCAACATGTAACAAAACAAAAAAAATAACCATCAATCACATTAACGTAACGAGTTAATCTTTAGTAAATTGACAAGATTTCTTCTATAGAATATTTTCTTTCTTTTGCGACAATACCATATTTAAATTTTATTTTGTTTTTGTGTTTATAAACCAGCCTTTATTTTCGTAAAAAGTTCGCATATTTCGTAATAAAATTTGATTGAATGTGTTCGTGCACTATGATGCAGTTTATGTGTCCGCCGGTGTATAATTTGACTAATGGACGCCATATTAAATGAGAACTTTTTTACATAATGAATATTACTATGTTAATTTTTTTAAAGGCGCGTCTCCTGCTCATGTTTTTTTGAAACATTACACTGAAAACATGAAACAAAATTTGTTTTCATACACAAGCTGTCTCCAGCTATAGAAAATTTTGATTGAAACAAAACATTTTGTGTTGACAAGATCATGAGTTCCGATGAGAAAGACGTAAGCACTCGCAGTTTTAGCGATTCGCAGATGCAGAATCTAGGAGAAAACACGGGGGGTCTAAAAAGGCCACTTACCTAAAGTTTCATATAATATATTTTTTCAACTCATATTATGTGTGCTATTTTACGCATTTCTATTGAAAACTGTCAAAATTGATCTATTATGATGAAATCAGATGAATCATGTAGCCATTTTACAACTTCACGATTTTTGTATGGAAAAAAATATAATAAACATCTAAAGTGGCCTTTTTAGACCCCCATGTTTCCAGTTAGGTCATATTTACTGACCCGTAATTTTAGTATTTATCAGGAGTTACGAATAGAAGAACAATTTGATAATGATAAATAATTTCTTCCGTATTTCTATGTTCAATGGTCATGTGAGTGGTGTAATAGTTGATAAAAAATGAAACATTCCTTCTCCTCTCTACCCGCGCGGGGAATGTTTTCCGTCCGTCTCGGAAGACAAATACATTGTATATTCCTACACAAATGTGTATAACCACGCCCAAATGTTACAATGTTTGGTGTAATGTTTCGAAAAAAACGCGCAGGAGACGCGCCTTAAGACGGACTATGTCTGTGCTCGTGTCTGTACATAATAATATAAAGTCTTCTAATTTTTAGAATGTAGCGTGGGAAGCATAAACATCGCAAATTGCTATTAAATGGGTGCCGCTGAGAAGCGACTATTTTGTTATTGGAAGAAGCTCAACGTTCATAGAACATTGTTCTGGTCATTTAATGAAATTAATGGTATCTAGGACTCCACATGTAGGAATGCCGAGACACAAGGCATTATTTCACGCCAGCTTTCTGTGATACTTTGGTATATCTTTTATTACCCGACTACGACGAAGCCAAAAGGAAGGGTAATTTTGGCAGTCATGTATATATGTAATTATGTATGTTTGTTATCTCGTAGCGTCTAAACTACTCGTCCGATTTTAATACATGAGGTGTCAATAGATTCGTAATGATGTCGCGGGTAAATATACGCTATATAATTTTTTTCAAAATTTTGTATTTCTAAAATTGAACCCCAAGTCCTAACATCTAAAAAAATTAAACCGAGATAGATAGTCATCACGTGTTTGGTATCAAAAGAAAGGTCGTGGCAAGTACACCACAAAATATATGTATATATATTTTACATTGCTTGCACAAACATGTCAAAATACACGTTTAAAATGCAGTCGTACAATTCGTACTAACCCAGTTTTAGAATTTTCGAACATTACGTAATAGAAGACTATAAATATATAATTCATATATTGTTTTACCTCCATAAAGTATATTTGATTTTATCTATTTACACTATTTAGTCAATACTTATCAAAATAAAATAAAAAAAATCCCTGATTTGACAAGCAGTAAACGAGCTGATGATGATGAATTATAGCTAAGAACACTCTCGATCATGTCAGCTTCAAAACCAAAAAAAAACAAGATTAAAATCGTTTAATCGGTTCATTCGTTAATGCAGATGAAATAAATTATTAGCATTTTTATTACTTATTCGTTCGATAGACGTCACTATACTGGTCTTGCATATTTCTGAATCGCAGTATCGTTGTGTCGGTGAATAAATGAATTGGTATTCGACTATTGAATGATCATTGATCTCAATTGCGTTCCTTGATTATCATAATATTATAATAATATTTTTTTCATAATATAATATTATAATAGTCCATTAAATCTAGAATAAAAATTGGCTCGCTCTGCTCTCGTGAAGATATTTTTATTTTTATTCCAACTCTTTTGATCAGGTATTTATTAATATTATAACAAAAATATGTTCGATTGGGAAACGGAAAAATACGAAATATAAAAAAAGTTAAAAAAATCTATAACCCGACTACGTAAAAATGAGGTCTAAAAAGGCCGAAACAAGAAAGTAATTCAGATAGAAATCCAGAAATGCATAGTTAAAAAAAATGGTCAAGGTAGGGCCATTGTTGCACCTACTTTATAAGGTTCTGGAGGGGTATTATGAGGTCTTGTAGCAGTATTACTTTAACATTACTTTTGAATTTCATATAAGCAAACATGATCTCTATTTATATAGACGAAAATATATTTTTAATTTGCGCGAAATCTAAAAGTAATGTTAAAGTAATACTGCTACAAGACCTCATAATACCCCTCCAGAACCTTATAAAGTAGGTGCGACAACGGCCCTACCTTGACCATTTTTTTTAACTCCTGAACAGTCGATATCGATATCGGCCGTTTTAGGCCCCTTTTTTACGTAGTCGATAGTTTTTTTTAAAGCCGGTTTAATTGTGCTGCAACATGGCGATTTCACGATAGTTCTTAGGTTTATAACATAAAAATTGCAGAAAAAAATATTTTTATCTGATTTGACTATTTGACAATTTGCTTGTTAATAACCAACATTGACTGCATGATTTTCATGAGTGATTTTTCTCCAGCAGCCACCGTGGACCAGCATCTTGTGGGAGTGAATGGCTCGGGAATCCTGCATGTGAATGTGACCAATAGCATGCCAGACGATGACTCTACACTAGGCAATGGTAAGCAATTACTCAGACTGTTCTGTTACTTAAAATATGTGCCTTACACAATTGTTAATTTTTTTTAACCGACTTAAAAAAAAGGAGGCGGTTATACGTTCGGCTGTAGATATATATACAGCCGAACGTATAACGCCTGCTTTATATATATATATATATATATATATATATATATATATATATATATATATATATATATATATATATATATATATATATATATATATATATATATATATATATATATATATATATATATATATATATATATTATATGTATATATATATATTATATGTTCAACGATAACTCCGCCGTCTGTTGACCGATTTTCAAATTTTTTTATAATCCGAAGTAAATCCCGTTGTCACCAGTTGTCATAAATGGTGACCTGATAATGGCATCCATTAGGAATCGAGAAAAGTCCTCGAAATTTATATACAGGGTATCCCAAAATTAGCACGTCACACTGACACCGGAGGTAGATGAACCCAAGACGCATTGAACAAGCCTAACATGCTCATAGAAAAGTTTCGTGGGTTTTGAGTTATGACCAGTTTTAGTAATTTTTTAAAAATCACCATATTTTTGTAATGTTCGTATCAGAGACATTTTAAAATGCACTTTATTTTACTTTTTTTTAATGTGTACCCTCAAGTTACTTATTATGAAACAAACAATACTTAGTCCATAAGTAATGTGAAATAACGACAGTTGATAGTCAATCTCAATTTTATTCTCACATAAAAATAATAGTTTCGACTTTGAGCAGCCACCGTGAAAAAAATTTACTTCAACCATAATGTTCGTATCAGAGACTTTTTAAAATGCACTTTATTTTACTTTTTTATGTATACTCCCTCAATACTAGTTACTTATTATGAAACAAACAATAATTAGTCGATAAGTAATGTGAAATAACGACAGTTGATAGTCAATCTCATTTTTATTCTCACATAAAAATAATAGTTTCGACTTTGAGCAGCCACCGTGAAAAAAATTACTTCAAACATAATGAATACCTTAAAATACCTTTAAAAACTTCCCTATATGCCATGCCAATTCCAAAATGGTGTAACACTTGTATTGTATATTATTGATAAATTATCAAATTTTAGTTGTTTCTCATCAATGTTCTACGTAAGTGGAATTAATAAAAATAAACCAGTAAGTCCTGCAGTTGCCACGATCAAGTAGGTAGAGAATTGGTCTATTAGGGTGTCTTTTTTTTACCTGGCTTAGTAATTGGGACTGAAATAGATACAAAGAATATGCTGTTAACACCGAAATGCTATCTGTTGTGGACGTGGACAGTATTTGAATAGTGCCAGAGCAGACAACAGTTTAGTGTGAATAACACAATATCTCTGCACCTCGCTCGCTGGAATGAAGTTTTTAATCTCACTTCTTCTTTCATCTCCCAGCGTTCTCCCTGACGCTAGAGCGCCAAATGACGTCATCGAGCCAGATTCAGAGATTTGTGGGCGGTGTAGGTGTTGAAAGAAAATAAAAAAAGTTTCGTATGAATTTTGCATTTATTTTGTTTACAACAAGTGTTCAAATTGTCTTTCTCCCATTCTTATGCACAAGTGACACCTTCGTATAAAATTTCGGTTGAGTCTTTTTATTAAGCTTATGGTCGATATTACACGGGCTGCTTCAAATACCCTTTGCCTTGATTCAGCATCAGATGTAATCGTTTTGCATAGACTTTATCTTTTAAACATAAAAACGTAGAAAAAATCCAAAGGATTTAAATCCGGGGAACGTGGCGGTCACAAGATCGGTCCCAGTCGCCCTATCCACCGGTTAGGGTATGCAATATCGAGGTGCTCTCGTACGGTGCGGGCGTAGTGTGCTGGGCAGCCATCGTTTGGAGCCACATCCTTTCCCTCAATTCCTCAGGGAAGCCCTCTAGTAATACTGGAAAATCATTCTCCAAAAAACTTAAGTAATTTTCTCCATTCAGGACAGCTGGTAACTCGAATGGTCCTACTATCTGGCCATTTAATATTCCTGTCCACAAGTTAATTTTAAATTGATATTGAGAGCGAACTTCTCTTTTTCATGAACCCTCATGAAAAAAGAGAAGTGGTTAGACGCCAGCTATAAAGATTATGGAGATTAAGGTGTCCATCTCGTTTACATGCAGATTCGTCGCTCCACAAGACATCATTAAAAAAGTTTGGATTTTCTCTCCATTTAGCAATCATTTGGCGACAAAATACAACGCGCCGTTGGTAGTCACTTGTTAGAAGCGTTTGGACACCTGTTATGTGGTAGGGATGTTATCTGTGCCGCTTTAAAATTTGATGTGCTGACGATTTTTTGTTAATTACTACTATAAATGCTGTGTTTTTTAAAACCTTTTTAATAAAATCGATGCAAGTTTAATCTCATCTACTGCAAAACACAACTATCCAGTACATTCGTTTTAAATAATCCTTGTCTTTAATATACTTAAGTATAAAAGTTGCGCACTCTCTTACAGTTTACGGCGCCTGTGCGCCCAGCGGGCTGGGCTTACCATGGCTATCCGAAGAAATAATTTTAAAGAAGAAATATTCTATCCAAAACAGTTCGTTGCAAAATAGTCCTTAATGGTAACAAGATCGTCAATAGAAGTCAACATTTCTAAATAGCCATATTTTTAAAATGGCTGCCGGGATATATGTTGTCAAAAATTATCAAATATTCAAGTAAATGACTGAACGTAAAGAAACTATTTGTATTGGACCGCCATGATGTGGAGTAGTTGACATTATTGTAAGACTATTTGACATCCGGACGAATTCAGATTGGTTTTAAGTTCATTGAAGGATACCATACTCTAGACAGTGATGGAATACTATATTCCTTTTTCGTTAACAGTGGCCCCATTCATTACCCAAGAAGTGTGCCTGAATGTCTTAAATGGCATTTTCCAATCTGAGGTTCCCCCGGAGGAATGGAGGTCACAGATCATCCTACCTATACTCAAACCGAGAAAACTTAGTAGTGATCCGTCTAGCTAGACCTATCGCTCTTTCAATAACTTTGACAAAAATTTTAGAACATTTAATCAAAACTAGGTTAGAATGGCTGATGGAGAGCAAGGACATATTATCCAAAACACAGCTCGGTTTTCGGAAAGGCTATATCCGCGCAATGGACGGTCTTTGATGATTAGGTAATAGCACGTAATACGTAGGTAAAGTTTCAGTCAATGCAAATGTTTGGAGCATTGACTATTTAATTTTATAATAATTATGTCATTCTTTAGATAGATATAACTTTTTTATTTATGAACCGATTGAAATGAAATACATTTAATTTTATGTGGAGCTATCCAAAACGCATTAGTGAAAACCGGATTTAAATTGCTTTAGTTTTTCTTCTAAATCTTCCATGTACAGACAGCGACCAGTTATGATTTTATTATATTATGTATAGATTATACACAACCAATACAGTTATTTTTACCCGACTACGGCGAAGCCAAAAGGAAGGGTAATGATTTTGGAGGTCTATGTAAGTATATAGTATGTATGTATGCTTGTTCCCTCGTAGCGTCTAAACTACTGGTTCGATTTTAATAAATGAGGTGTTAATAGATTCTTAATGTTGCCGCGGGTACATATTATATATATATATATATATATATATATATATATATATATATATATCAGGGGCATGCGCTCCATATAGGCAGATATGCAGTGCTTTACTTTACTTTACTAAAAACAAAAAATTTAACCGACTTCCAAAGTAACAATACACAAAAAAGAATGAAATAAATCTTATTTTCTAAATAATTCCACTTTCAAATTCGGCTAAATTTTTTCTCTTTTTTTTTCATTTATTTCTCTATATAATCTTCATAATTTTGAAGTATGTACCAGTCAACATAAACGTGGGCCTAAGATTTATATCATGCTTTTTTGTATATTTTTACTTTGGACGTCGGTTTAATGTTTTGTTTAAAAATAATAAACGTATATATTTAGACATATTTCTGCAAGCACACGACAAATATGTAAAATATATATATATATCAGTGGCGTGCATAGAATTATGACACTGGGTATGCGGCGAAGTACTCGGTCACAAAATATTTTTCGTTTATAGAGTTTTAGCATAGCTACAGCCAAGCGACGGATCTCTAAGTCGAAACCATGCCAACAGAGCAAGTCTTAGATGTACTACTATTCATGTACATCTTCTACGGCAACGCAGACAAAACAGCGATCGATCGTCGCGGCGGAAGAAATTCTAATAACTAAAATAATAAGCACATTTTAAAATATTATAACTACTCACCAGTCAGTCAGCTTCAATTTTCACATATTCAAGGTTCCGGTTACTTGAGATTACTTTATCCCGATGTAAATTACTAAATAATATGCAAGGAAAACAATATAATTTAATCGTGTGTACACAACCACACAGCCAGTTATACGTTTCATAACTTTTAACATGAAATTTTCGAGTTACATTATTTTTTTGCTGGTTTAATTGTTGTAACTCGGGTACACACCTACCTTTAGACAGAATTTGAATCTTTTCACTAAATGACAATTGTGAGAACTTGTTATTTTTAATTTTTAATAAACACACATTTTCAACACAAACCTCACAGTCAAATAACATTTTAAAAATTTCAACTAACTCACTAGTAAAAGCAAATCACTACAATTATTATATAAACTCAGTAATAAACTGTTAAATGTACACACTTTCAAATGTTAAAATGAAAAATCTGTTAAGAAAACTATAAATAAACTGGAGCGATTAAATTGCAAACAATGCTTATCACATGAAACATGCAATATGGTCCCCGCGAAACACAAAACGTTTCTTCTATTTATACAAATAAAACCTTACTAAACAAAAATGCATAATGTGCATACGTGATTTATTAGATTTCCGACTATTCTTTTTACTCGGATTATAGACAACGAATAATTTTCGACAAGCCAGTTCGGCGGTTTTCGGATGCGATCGGATAGCCGATATCGGAGAGCCTGCCGCGGGACTTTTCACTATATAATCATGTCGATATTCATAGGTGTGTGCGTTTGCGAAGTATGAAAATTACACATACATGCGATGATTTGTCCTGCTGAACGCAACCGCATGAGATGAGTTGCTATTTATAAAATATTAGGCGTTTTTAAGTTATTATATTTTTTAAATTAATTTATTTACTATTAATTAATTATTAAAGTCATCTAAAACGTACGAACGTTTTATTAAAATATCTGTGAATGACAAGTAAAGCACTGCATTTCTGCCTATATGGAGCGCATGCCCCTGATATATATATATATATATATACGAGGGCGGGTCAATAAGTCCGTGACTTTTGGAATAAAACACAGATTTTTTGATAAATAAATCATTTTATTTTTCAACGTAGTCCCCCTTGAGCTCTATACACTTTGTCCAACGCTTCTCCAATTTTTTATCCCTTCCAAAAAATATGATTTGTCGAGGTCCTCAAAATAGGCATTTGTTTGCGAGATGACTTCATCATTGGAGTCAAATCTTTTTCCACCGAGCCATTTTTTCAGGTTTCGGAACAAGAAGTAGTCACTCGGAGCCAAATCTGGAGAATAGGGTGGATGTGGGAGCAATTCATAGCCTATTTCATGGATTTTTGCTATGGCAACTGCACATGTGTGCACCCTTGCATTGTCTTGGTGAAAAAGAACTTTTTTCTTGGCCAAATGAGGTCGGTTTTTTTTCAAATCCTCATTGAAGCGGTCCAATAAGTTGGCATAATATTCCCCATTAATTGTTCTTCCCTTTTGAAGATAGTCAATGTGGATTATCCCACGTGCATCCCAAAAAACAGTCGCCATAACTTTATTGGCTGACAAACCCACCTTGGCCTTCTTTAGCGCCGATTCACCCTTAGAAACCCACTGTTTTGACTGTTGTTTGGTCTCTGGTGTGTTGTGATGGATCCATGTTTCGTCCACGGTTACAAAACGGCGCAAAAACTCCTCCATATTGTGATTAAACAACGCCAAACCTTCCTGTGAAGTTGTTACACGATTGCGTTTGTGGTCGACTGTGAGCACTCGCGGCACCCATCTTGCGGAAAGCTTTCTCATGCCCAAGTGATCATTCAAAATTGAAACCACTGAGCCATGCGAGATGCCTATGGCTTCTACAATCTCTTGCACTTTCAATCTTCGGTCGGCCAACACCATATCGTGAATTTTTTCGATTGTTTCGGGTGTAGAGACCTCAACTGGGCGTCCAGGACGTTCGGCATCTTCAGTGCTTGTACGGCCACAACGAAATTCAGTAAACCACTTTTTCACCATTGAAATCGATGGTGCAGAGTCCCCATAGTATTTATCAAGCTTAGCCTTGGTCTCGGTAATGGTTTTTTTTCGCAAAAAATAATGCTTAATAAGCACACGAAATTCACTTTTTTCCATTGTTTCCTTAAGTTACTGGATAGTCTGATAAAGATAGCTGTAAAACACAAACTAACTGACGCAGCAAGTTCAAATTTTGATAGGAGTCAACTGACAGATGCCTGTTGACAGGAGTAGTGTTGTTTTTTCAGTAAGGAGGTTAGAAATTCAAAAAGTCACGGACTTATTGACCCGCCCTCGTATATATATATATATATATATATATATATATATATATATATATATATATACACATATAATATGTACCCGCGGCAACATTAAGAATCTATTGACACCTCATTTATTAAAATCGAACCAGTAGTTTAGACGCTACGAGGGAACAAACATACATACATACTATATACTTACATAGACCTCCAAAATCATTACCCTTCCTTTTGGCTTCGCCGTAGTCGGGTAAAAATAACTGTATTGGTTGTGTATAATCTATACATAATATAATAAAATCATAACTGGTCGCTGTCTGTACATGGAAGATTTAGAAGAAAAACTAAAGCAATTTAAATGCGGTTTTCACTAATGCGTTTTGGATAGCTCCACATAAAATTAAATGTATTTCATTTCAATCGGTTCATAAATAAAAAAAGTTATATCTATCTAAAGAATGACATAATTATTATAAAATTAAATAGTCAATGCACCAAACATTTGCATTGACTGAAACTTTACCTACGTATTACGTGCTGTTACCTAATCATCAAAGACCGTCCATTGCGCGGATATAGCCTTTCCGAAAACCGAGCTGTGTTTTGGATAATATGTCCTTGCTCTCCATCAGCCATTCTAACCTATTTTTGATTAAATGTTCTAAAATTTTTGTCAAAGTTATTGAAAGAGCGATAGGTCTAGCTAGACGGATCACTACTAAGTTTTCTCGGTTTGAGTATAGGTAGGATGATCTGTGACCTCCATTCCTCCGGGGGAACCTCAGATTGGAAAATGCCATTTAAGACATTCAGGCACACTTCTTGGGTAATGAATGGGGCCACTGTTAACGAAAAAGGAATATAGTATTCCATCACTGCCTGGAGTGGTATCCTTCAATGAACTTAAAACCAATCTGAATTCGTCCGGATGTCAAATAGTCTTACAATAATGTCAACTACTCCACATCATGGCGGTCCAATACAAATAGTTTCTTTACGTTCAGTCATTTACTTGAATATTTGATAATTTTTGACAACAGATATCCCGGCAGCCATTTAAAAAATATGGCTATTTAGAAATGTTGACTTCTATTGACGACCTTGTTACCATTAAGGACTATTTTGCAACGAACTGTTTTGGTTAGTATATTTCTTCTTTAAAATTATTTCTTCGGATAGCCATGGTAAGCCCAGCCCGCTGGGCGCACAGGCGCCGTAAACTGTAAGAGAGTGCGCAACTTTTATACTTATGTATATTAAAGACAAGGATTATTTAAAACGAATGTACTGGATAGTTGTGTTTTGCAGTAGATGAGATTAAACTTGCATCGATTTTATTAAAAAGGTAGGTACATTTTTTTGCTAACAATAAATACCCTTAGTACCGGTAAAATGCTGCATCTTTGCCAATCAGCTCCAACTTTGCCTAATCTATTCAAACCGACATCAATCGACAGCCGTTACTCTTTTTTATTTCTTTTAATGGTAGAAAATGTGTCATAAACCTGGCAACTCATTATTTGTTTTTTGTTTTGAAATGGTAACACTGCACCATTTTTCTCTGACAGCTATCAACGGTCGCATGAGAAGAGAGTGTTTTTTAGTTGTGCGCGGTACTTTTGTTTTTTTCCTAAAAAAATCGAGATTTGAAGCTTTGTGGATACTTAAAGGGTAAGTAAATATGCTCTTTCTTGTGGTTTCAATGATTTTTCTTATAAATATAAGATTTGTGAATAGGATGGTGGTAGGCAAGGTTGCAAAAGGTTTCAGGGATATTAGTGACACAAGTTTGCCTATAGCTTGTCACACTTGTTCCTCAATTATAGTGAAGCGCATGGATTTAATTTACTCCATGTTAAAATATTAGGTGAATTATTTTTTGTTTCTTTTTTTGGAAAAAATTATAATATAAAATGACACGATTGTTCTTTTTTACGCCAAAAGAACATCAGTCCCACGTTGATTTTTAAATTTTAATTTTAATTCAATAAAAGTTCGTAAGTATTAAGAATTGATTTTCTTTTTATTTGGAGCAACCCTAACCATGCTTATTGCTTAGTATGAAGATACTGCGCAAATTTGCTTAATTAAGCCCAACTTTGCCTACTTATTTGAAAAAAATAGTATTATTTAGATGTTGGTCATCATCTAGACATCATGACGTTAATGCACGATCTAGCTTTTACTTATGACTAGTTCTAAATGTGGTAATTGCATATTTTTCTGATTATTATCCAGGCAAAGTTACGTTATTTCCCTCCAACTTTGACTGTTCATGAACATCAATCTGGCGTTAGTTTTGGTATTATGAACCTTTAAACGTGAGTAATAAGTCTTGAATTTGCTTAATGTTGTAAAACGACCACAGATAATAAAATCTTACAAGAGATATTAATGGAAAAGTTCAAATTTCGTGCAAAGTTGCAGCATTTTACGGTATTTATTGTTAATAATTTTTATTAAAAATATTTTTGGTAAAGTCAACTACGGATATTTTGGGCATAATATGATCATCTACTCCTTAGACGTTTAGGCAGAGAAATAAATTTTGTTATGAGATGATTTTTTTCTTTGAGTGCGGTATGACAATTTTTTTTTGCCAAAATGTTGATTCAATGTTGATTATTCCGTAGTTGATTTCACCAAATCTTATATATTAAAATAGGTGATAGTAAAAAACACAGTAATAAATAATTATTATTCAGGATTAAGTGTCACCAGGATTTGTATCGTTTTCCTAGTCTGAGGAAGTTTCGTCGTTTTCTTTTTCTGTCATTTCTAAAATATCGTTTATTATCAAAGGTAGACAGACAGACACCTTCCATCAATTTTGGTTTTAAATAACCATCGAGGAACCAGCCACAATTTGCAGGGGTCATTTTTAATTTATTTTCTCAATAATCAATTATTCCTCTTGCAGTTTGTACAATCCACAGCTGTGAATAAGGTATTTTCCAAATTATTGAAAACTGCATAAATTTAAAACCCCAATTAAAGTCGAATTTATTTTTAATTGTATTGAATTTAGAACAAAAAAGACAAAAGAACAAAACAAAAGAGCGACGTAGTCTACACATCAATATCTCCACTTTATTTAGTTTTTATTTTTGCATATAATTTTCATCCTTCAATTCTTTATAGTTTTATTTATTCTATACATTTAATAGAATTAATATATATATAATTTTTCTCGCTCTGATTTTTCAATTTAAAAGTCTTCACAACTATTATATAGGATTCAATTTTTAGCAACTTTATACCTACTACGGTATTTGTAATTAAATTGTTAACATTTTAAAACTGGTCTCGATTGGTTTACAGAAGAGTGCAATTACTAATACCAACTTACCTGTTTGAACGCGGCTGCTAGGTAATAGGGACCAGAAAAAGCTAATCAAGATCAACTGAGGTTGATGAACATTACGCATGTTGTGTACTTTACATTATAAACTTTTCACTGGACTTTGTTTTGTTTGGTTGGCCCGCCCGCGCCGGCGAAATTTAAAAAAAAAGTTGTGGAGTGTGTACTCTTAAAATTGGAATTATTGTACCTATTTGTTTTTCTTAATATCGTGAGATGTAAAAATATAACTCGTATTTCATTTTAAACCATCTAAACACAATTTGTGAACTTGATTTATATTAAACTGGTATTAAGGAATATATTAAGGGTTATCTCAATACCTACTGGCAATACTTTAAATTGATAGTTAAAAAAGTCAGAAAATATTATAAAACTTTGTCTTTGTTGCAACTAAGTAGGTACTAGTTAGCCATGAAAATTTTGAAATAAATTTATTTTTACTAGTAACACTTTCACAATTCACAACACACACACTTTTCAAAGATGGAAAGATGGCGACAATATGATTTTATTTTAAAATGCTTTAAATATTTGACTTAATACAAGTCAAATTGTTCGGACATAACATTTCATACTTACATACGAAATGTTATGTCCGAAGCATTTTTAATTCTTTTCCTATGCATTGTGACACCCAATAACGATACAAACCGTCATAATGTTTTTAATAGTCGGAGATGTTATGCACTAGCGCTTGGCCTTGACAACTGACGGGTCATTCGAACAAACTGAGCCGATATGGCTCAGAATGATTTACTTCACTTTTCATGCGCGTACCCGGTTTCTAGGCGTTTTAAGCTAGCTTCTCACGGTGCGAGTTATCACAAATCGCGCCGCGCCAGCTCGCGCCTACGCGCCGTGTGAAGGTAATGGCTCGAGGCGACGCGACCTAGCGCGTCCGATCCGATCGAAGTCGGTAACTTCTAAGGCGCGGGCCGGCGCGGCGCGAGCGCACTCGTAGCGACTTGAGTGCGCTCGGGGTGGCGCGGGGCGCAGGGTGACGTGACCGAAGAATTGGTCATTCATTTCGTTTTGTGGCAGCGTAAAAGATACTCTTGCGTATTTAATTATGGAGTGGACTAATGAAACGATTTCCGAATTTTTAATTTTATATGATAACGAACTAGCTTTATGGAATTCCAAAAGTTCGGAACACAAAAATAAAAACGACCAGCACGATTCCTGGATTTGAATACAAACTAAATTAAAAGACGGCACGGAAAAGAGATACCTTGATGGCAACTTATAGAAAGTTAAGATGCAAAATTTCAGAATCTACAAAGTCAGGCAGCGGCACTGACGAAATTTATAAACCCGATTGGCCATTTTATAATGACATGTCAACATTTTTGGATGTTGTGTATATTCCAAGAAAAACAAAGAATTCTGTGGTAAGTATTTTTAATATTAATTAATTAATTACATAGATTAAAGTTTTCTATCGTCGAATAAATATTTATATGTCATTAATTTAATTAATGAGACGATAACACTATAACCAGTACGCAAATGATTTAAATCTGCCTCTACCGGGTGATCTTCTGACCGAACACTTTTAATAATTATTTTGCCATGCAACGGATCCATTCGTTTTAAAGTATTCAGCAAAATGGTCTCTTACAACCGTGGCAGAAAGAGGTGCTCTTCTTGGGCGAACTTGTAGCGGAAGTAGTGAAGTCATTCCATTTTGATCATCACGCCATAAACCAGCCTGAATCATGCCATCTTTTCTTTCAGTATCAAAGGATCCAGCGGGAGTGTATATGAGTCTAGACCTTTTAGACCGTCTCAAAAAGTTATGTAACAATTCACATGTCATTACAATGTTAGTTACATTGTCTGGTTGAAAAAGCATAGGTTTTCTTAGTACTCTAAAAGCAGCAGACATAATACCAAAGACATTTTCAACTATCCTTCGAGCTCGAGAAAGACGATAATTAAACACGGGCTCTTTCGATCCTTTATTGTGAGTTCCAGCATAAGGTTTCATCATATTTTCGGTTAGAGCAAATGCGCTATCCGCAACAAAAACATAAGGTAGTGGAGTTTCCTTCTGCGGTAGGCATTCTGCCGGTGGAAAATCTAATTCTCTCTGACAATTTTTTTTGTATAATTCAGTATTCCTGTACACGCCACCATCACTTATCCGACCTTGGCAGCCGCAATCCACAAAAATAAAATTGTAGTCTGCGTCAACTAAAGCCAAGTACGACGCTGAAAGTTTTGTGATAGTTGATGAACTCTGACCCACTATGGATAGGACATTGTATTAACAAATGTTTGCCGTCGATTGCTCCTAGGCAGCGAGGAAAATTCCAAACTTGGCAGAATTCTTTTTAAATCATTAGCCATTCAGATGATGTCCGATGCAACTGAAACAAGTTGTATTAACGAGCTTTTAATCTTTTCTAGAACCCAGAAGATAAAGAAAATATTGAAGACCACCATAGGGAAAATAACAATTCTGAAAACGACGATACGAAACAGGATGATAAGGAAGCAGAGTCACAATTTAAGACACCAATAAAGCTTCCTAAACGACCAAAAAGGAGTGAAACAGAAAAGAAAATGGATGAAACTTATGATTGTTTAAAACAAATGACTCAAAAACTTCAAACGCCGCATAGATGAATGTTCCTTATACACGCAATTATTGTGTAAAAAATTAAGAGGTTTGAAAGAGAATACGCGTGAGATTGCGATGCTAGAAATTGATAGACTGATATCCAATTTAAAGCAAAATGAAATATTGACTTCAAACCCATATGCAGAAGTACCACCCATACCACAGGCTTTCAATTTTGGACAGTCACATCAGTTCCCACATTTCCGTGGATCAGCAGCATATAATTCTCACCGTCCATATTCTCCACAGCAATCATCAAGATATCATTCAACTCCTTCTCCACAGCAATCACCAAATTATCATCCATCTATTTCTTCACAGCAATCTACAGGCTACAATTCAACTCCTTCTCCACAGCAATCATCAAATTATCATCCATCTCCTTCTTTACAGCAATCTAAAGGCTACAATTCAACTCCTTCTCCACAGCAATCGCCAAATTATCATCCATCTATTTCTTCACAGCAATCTAAAGGCTACAATTCAACTCCTTCTCTACAGCAATCGCCAAATTATCATCCATCTATTTCTTCACAGCAATCTAAAGGCTACAATTCAACTCCTTCTCTACAGCAATCACCAAATTATCATCCATCTCCTTCTTCTACAGGCTACACATTATCTCCGTCTCCAAATCAATATTCTTCACAACAATTCTCTCCACAGATGTTGCAAATAGAAAGCCTTGTGGTAACTTCAAACAATGAATTGATAGATTTTTACGAACAGGAATCTGCTAATTATGTTTAACTACATGTTTACTACTAGTTACGTTTTGAATAAATACTTTTACTTGAATTACTTACCTTTATTTCATCTGATAATTCTTTTATTAATGCTTTGCATACATCATTGACGCAAATTGAAACTGTTTGGATAGATACTTTGAAGAGATATGAAAGGCTTGTGTAGCTATCTCTGGATGCCAAAAATCTCAGAGCAATTGCAAACCGTTCTTGAACTGGAATACATTTTCGCATGTTAGTATCTTTTTTAGCAATATGATGGCCTATTTTATTTAGAAGATATTCATATTCTTCTGTAGACATTCTACAGAAATTTTCAAATTTTTTGCTCGGTTCTTTAACTAAATCAGTTAACATATCTGAACCGTTGTATCTGAAATAAAAAACATGATAATTAGTGACTTACATACAACAGAATTTGACTTCTACAGTAGTCATCAAAAGAACAACTTACCTTGATCGGCTCTTATTGAACGATGTCATCCACCAGCATCTTTTTCTTTTCTTTTTTTTGTTAAGTAAATATTTTCCACTAAATAACACAAAAGCGGCAACAGCGATGACTTCTTCTTTTTGCGACAAGATGGACTGCGTATCTCGGACTGTAGAGTGTAGTGTCGACCTGGCCGCGGCAGTGCCCAACGCGCGCCGCTCCGACTCGCGCCGTGCCGCGCCCGTGAGAACGGGTAGCGCGGACTCGCCTGTTGACGCATGCTCGCTCGTACAAATCGGCTCGGCGCGGCGCGACTTGTGATATCTCGCGCCGTGAGAAGCTAGCTTTAGTCTAAGGTTCGGCCTGAACAGATTCGAGCACATACACGGAAAATTGCCGCGAGCTTCGGTCGTGTTTTTAGGGTTACGTAATACTTAAGGAATCCTTATAATTTCACTCTGCCCGTCCGTCTGTCCTAGCTTCTGTAATAACTTTATGACAATAACTTTTGTAGTAATTCAAAGAAAACCTATTGCGCGTTGATAGTTACGGAACCCTCCATAGACATGTCGTGACATGCTCTTGGTCAGTTTAGGCTAATATTTTATTTATTAATTGTATTTTGCTGCAGTTGTAATCACGCCACACCAAATGTATGATGTAGGTATTTCTATTGCCGTTATAACAACAAATACTAAAAACAGAATAAAATAAAATTTTGAGGCTCACATACAACAAACGTGATTTTTTCCGTTTTGTACGGAACTCATCTTGCCGACTCGCACTTGACCGGTTTTATTTTACACTCGAATTTTATTACCGTTCAGTCCATCCGTACAGGTCAGAATTAAAGTTGCCAACTTAGTTGCTTTACTTACAAAGTTTAACTACTAAATTTTGTATTTTATTCCCTGCTTAGTAGGAATTTAGCTGCTAGTAGTGGTTTCGTAGAAAATAGCTAGACAGTAATCATAATATGCAAAATGGCCTGCTTCTATGTGCTATTATGACATCTTATCATAATAGCACATAGTAGCAACTAGCAAGCATCCGTAAGTCGCTTAAAACTACCGATTCAATTTCTATATACGTAATATTTCCTACTAAGTATATTTTTTTAATATAACGGTTAAATATTAAAACTGAAAATGTATGTATGTTTGTAAACACAAATTCCCTAAAAAAACTTTTAAGGATTCCTAAGTTCAGTAGCTTTTTTATAGTTACTGTTCAAATTTGCTGGTACCGACTTCAATATTAGGAAGATTGAGTAGAGAAATAGTTAAAATTTTAGCCGAATTTAAAAGGTGAATTATTTAGAAAATAAGTTGTATTTCATATTTTTTTGAGCATTTTTATTTTGGAACTCGGATTTAATTTTTTGTTTAAAATTAATATTTTTTTTAGTTAAATCTATTACTTATTTATATTATTATGAACACATTGATATCGGTGCACAAAATTCTTATGAGTAGTGAGTACTTATGTCATCATGATAATATTATGTTGGTGTTTCTTGTGAAGATGGTGGTGATGATGATGATTACTGTAAGTGGTATGATGGCATATGCTTGCAGTTCATTAGACGACGCCGGAATTCCCAAACATGCACCTATAAGGACTCATGAGTTCTGTTCAGTACTTTTGGATCCAGGGTATACCTACATACCTTGGTGCAAAATCTTACTTTTTGGTAGCATATGCTTAGACTACTTCAGAAAAAGTCGAAATCACCATATGTGTCGATATAAATTTCGAGGAGTTCCCTCGATTCCTCATGGATCCCATCATCAGGTCACCACTTTGGTGAAAACGGGACCAACTTGCAATTATACCCTTTACATCAAAAAGAGAATTTTGAAAATCGGTCCACAGACGGCGGAATTGTCGTTAAACATTAAAAAAATATATATAAGTACAGCCGAATGCATAACCGCCTCCTTTTTTTGGAAGTCGGTTAAAAACAGAACAAACACTAATATAAATATTTAAGAGAAACACGGAACCCTCCGCGTGCGAGTCCGACTCGACTAGGGCGATTAGTTTTATATTCATTTTACATAATAAAGACTAGCAAGCTGGGAGCTAACATAAAAAGACACATTTCTATGTACCTATTTACCACACATGAGTCATAAATGATGCAGACAATATTTAAATGATGATGACGAGTTCACTGTGTGAATAAAAATATACGCATTAAATGTAGACAAAGACAGAGCTAAATTAATTGCTCAGCAGTTAGTGTTATATGTCTAAATAATTGCCTGAATTTCGTATTTAATCCAATTCCAAAGTAAAAATGCACAAAAAAGTATGAATTAACTATATCCGAATAATTCCCCTTTTAAATTCGACTTTAACCCATCATTGTTAATTGCAAAGGTTACAAGTAACTTCATTGTTTCAGATACGACGAATATATTCAAAGAAACGCCGGAGATAATCAAAGCAGAACAGCACTTAGGTAATCTCACTTATGTAAGTATGTCCTTGAAGTTATAAAACTGTTTTGATGTAAAATTAGGGCGAGGAAATGCAGTAAAAGACATATTTTGTGTGCCGTTGTGAGATCGCAAACTTACAGGGGGCCACGGAAGATCAGGCGCCATGGCTTTGCTGCGGACGATGCCCGAGTGGCTACCCTTTAAACACACGAAGTTGACATTGCATAGTCTTATATAGCTGTGTAAAAAAAAAAAACAAAATTGATTTTATGTTGTTGTAAGAATATTAATTTCCGTGTTGTTTGTTATCCTTCTGGCTGTTGTGTCCGTGATGTGTTTTTATTGATTAAATTCATCTCAAGTTGTTGAAATGTAATAGGACATGTAATATGATTAACGTATACATAGTTATACTTAATCCCCCTTACTAATAAAAATGTTTACACAACGGATAACATAACAACGTCGCTGTCTTTGTCTGTCAAGTGACTTTTCTAACGTATCAGACAAATATTATTGCTAGATTATAATAAAGTACTTTTATACGACTAGATGTTGTCCGCAATTTCGTGCACGTAAAAGGAAATCCCGCGGGAACCGTTCATTTTGTCGTGGTAAAAATTAGCTTATGTCCTTGTCCTGTGGTCTATTTCATCCATAAATTGATCTAGTAGTTTTTTGGAGCCTATTCAATGCAAATAAACAAACAAATCGTTCCCGTTTATAATAATAGTCTAGATAAAATAAATACCATGGTCTTAATATTTTTTCAGGACGACCACAATTTCTACAAAAGTTCGTTTATCGGCAACTTGTCATACTTCCAAGAATACTGGACCAACATTAGCAAGACAACGGCGGAGACACACGAAATACTGAGCAACTCTCATCGGCGAGCGAGTGTGAGTTTATGTTTTGTTTAATCTTATACTTTAAACGAGAGAATCTTGTAAATATATAATAGTTTTCTCAAAAACGGCTGCAAGTATTACCATGAAATTCAGACTGCACGGTGTTTTGGGGAAGAAAAATCGATCTAGGTCTTCTTATCCCTAAAAAACTGCACATTTTAAGCTATGTATGGTTTTTTTTTTCCTGCAACAATATATCAAAACTTTCGACACTATTCTTTCAGTCAGATTAGCAGTTTGGTATGCGTTAAATCTCGGTCTGATAAATATTATTGTGTTTTTTTAATGTATCAAAACTCCGAGAAAAGCCGGTTACCCAGGTAGTTATCAAAATATGAGAGTCTTCGGCACGAATGAGTGAAATAACGCTTGCACTGTGTTTTTTACGAGTTATTGAGGGTACAAGAGGCCCAAGAGGAGGTTGTAAGTTTAGAAGACCGACAACGCATTTGTAACTCCTGGTGTTGCGGGCAGACCTATGGGTGACGATATTCGGTTACCATTAGGCGAATCGTCGGCTTGTTTGCCAATCTTGTACCATAAAAGATAAAGAAAAATCTAGGAATCCTCCAAACTTATCATTTTCCGCCTGGTAAATATTGGTAAATAACCAAACCAAGAGCTTGTCAGGACATGTCTAAGGAAGGTTCCGTAACTATCAACGCGCCATAGGTTTTTTTAAATGACTCCAAAGTTATTGTCCGATTTCGCTCAAAACAATTTTCCTAAAAAGTTTTTAGCATGAGTCTCAAAACAATTTTTCTAAAAAGTTTTTAGCATGAGTATCAATCAGCATAGAAAGTTACAAGTTTTAACCTCTTACAGTTTAGAAATGCCAGGTGAGGGGACCCACTTGTAAAACACTTTGGTCACACTAAATTACTTTGGTCGATTACTCAAAAATGGTTTACATTATAAAAAGTCATGAAGTAATTTCAAAAGGCCTACTCAACGATACCCCTATGGGGTAGAACGAAAAAACCATTCAACTCCACTTCACATGTGTGGGGAGCCAGTAGCTATCCCTATACTTAATACAAAGTTGTAATTATTTTATAATTTCGAAAATAAACAATCTATAACTAAGTACATATTACCGAAGTTAGCAAGGGAGGACGGACTGACAGACGGAAGCACAGAGCGAAACTATAAGGGTTCCTGGTAGTTACTACGAAACCCTAAAAACGCACCCCCTCTTTAGTAAAAGGTCGGCAGCGCATTTGTGACGATGCATGTCTCCATGAGCAGTGGTAACAGCTTACCATCAGGCAATTAGTCTACTCGATTGTCCTCTGTACCGAAATAAATACTAATAATTTTAATTGAAGTTAAAGTTAGACGAGTAACGTCATTCTGTCTAGCAGAAACAGTGACAATCTGTGATTAAATGCATTTGAGAAATAGGCCGTTATGTTAATTTAGTTCTTGAAACAAACTATTATCAATATTTGTGAATGGTGAAAATTTATCATTAAGTTAATATTTGTTTTTGTTTGGTTGAACACTAGCTGCATAGGTCACGAGATCAAGGCTGATTACCGAATATTTGTAGTTTCGTTCCATAGATAATGAAGACAATCGGGCCATAAATAATATTTATTTGTTTTTAATATTTTTGCTGCTAGAAATTTGTGCGAGCAAGGTAACAAGGTAGTAGATTATCAAAATGTTGTCCATAATTAGGTATCGACTCTCGATACCTAGTAAATTATAATATCTTTGCTTCTCACTATGTAATTGGTAGTCACTTTTTAATATTCACTCTTTAAGCATCAAAAATGTTGTCTATACTCTGTTGTCTGTATCTTGTGTATATTCTGATCGTACAATAATTAGTAGGTAATTTTAAATGTAGACTCTTTATTTAGCGTGATATTATGGTAGAAAATTTAAACAACTACTTACAGTGCGAACAACATGTTCGCACTGTAAGTAGTTGTTTAAATTTTCTATTGTATAAATAGAAATTTCTAATGAGTTTCGGCAAATGTCATTTTTCATACATCGTCTGTAAATTTATATAGAAAAACGAAGATTGTCTAAACCATTAGCAAATTGGTTTTACTGTACTTGATATTTAAATTCCAACTTAACATCACCTTCGACTTCTTTAAAGTGACAACTTAAAAGTTTCAAAATTTTTCTTTTATTACATTTAAAAAAATACGTCATCTATAATTAATACTGTTAAGGACAGCGGCCTCGTAACGTAATATACCAGTGAATTGAAATGTGAACGATAAATAAGTGATTTAAAACAGTACATAAACTATAATGGTGAACACTCAGTGACTATATACTCGTATGTATAGATTTCTATAGCATCAGTGTGCAAAAAGTCGTGTTAAATGGTGTTTTATGAACTTAAGGTTATTTTGCTTATATATTTTAAAGTGTAGTGAATTTTAACGTAATTTCTTTTGAGTTATATAGATAAACATAATATCTAATAGGAAGATTATCAGTTTGAATTATATAATAAATGGATACGTAGTTATTAGGCAAAAAATGGTAAAAATGCATAACATTTCATACATGGTGTACCTTAGGTTATGAATATCTTTTATATGGAATAAGATTATTAGTATATAAGGACTTATGTAATTGGGAATAACAATATAATATATATATAATAAAGAATTTCACACAACGCGTTTAACTTCACCTGGCTCATGGAAAATAGGGAAAATTATGGAAAATAGCCGTATAGAGAGGCAAAAGCGAGATAGCAAATCGGCCCGAAAGAGGCGTACGGCTCTCAATACGGCATTGCCATGAGCCAGGTAAGCAGGACGAAAGATGTGAAAATGGTTCTCCTCAAAATAAGTGTTTTATTATCGCCCCGGCTCTGCCCAAATCGGTGTAACCTTGCTATCTTCGCGTCTAATCTGAGCCGGCGGTTGAAACCCTGTGGAATTGTACAGTCCCCTACAGTAGTGCGTGGTCCTTTGGCGAGACGGATTGGAGGATTGAAGAAATATTCGAAGTCCATATCAAGTTGAAAATAACGAACACGGTACTTAGAAAAATTTGAACAGCTGTTTTGGACATATAAAAATTTCCGAAGATTCAAGATAGAAATTTTTACTGAACACTGGACTTAGAAGATTTATTCAACACCGAACATAGAAGAATTTTATCAAGTCAGAACATTGGAAATTTATCAAGATTTATCAACGGGAATCAACGCCGGGGATTAGATTGGAGTCAGAAGATCGAGAGAAGAGACTCGAGGATACAAGGATACACCGCTGCGAACGGAAGCAAGGATTCGCAGATTTTTCGTCGGAAAAACCTACCGAAGATTCTTGAAAGAGAATTTTGAAGTTTGAAGATTAAAATTGAAGATTAACATTTGAAGATTAACTTAACATTGAAGATGGTTATTACAAGAAGTCAGAGTGGGGCCGAGGAGAACCAGCAGCAACCACGTATATTTCCGGATCCGCCACGATCGCCGTCCGCTGCCGCTACGAGCCAGCCGCCGCCGACCAAGGGAAGAGCGGATCTGCTTCAAACTATTTTGAAACCGAGACCAGGTACCAGCAAGGCGCCTGCAGCCTCGGAAGTACAAGCCCTAGCCAGGAAAAAGGCTATTTCAATTAGATCGCGTCTATCGACAGCAAGTGTCGTCGCGCGTATGCAATACGAGGCGGAGGAGAAACTCGCCGCTCTCCGTAAGAAGGAACTGCAGATCGAAGCAGAACTTATAAAGAAGAAGCTCGCCGCTGCAGACGATGGTAGCAGCCCCGGCGACGACGAGCCATCAGAATAGGTGGAGCAACGTCTACGAGCCTGGCTAAGCGAACAGGGTCCCGAACCCGAAGAGGCTAGACAAGAGCTGACATCAATGGTAGAAAGAGAGACGCCGAAGCCAGAAGACATGCCACCACAGGGAGGAAGACGCGAACCCCAGAAGACGAGGTTCGAGTGGCCGGAACAACGCCGCCCACGCTCACCCATACCGCCCACGTCTAGGGCTAATGGAGTGGAACATCTGGCCGAAACATTAGACAAACTGCTGAACCAACGCCAGTCGCGCCACACTACGGAGTTGCCCATATACTCGGGTGCTCCCACCGAATGGTTGCCATTCAAAGCAGCCATGGAAGATACCACTGCGTTCTACAAGCTCAAGCCGATCGAGAACTTAGCCCGCCTGAGAAGCTGCCTACGAGGAGAAGCAAGGGAAGCCGTGACACCACTGCTGAGCGTCGCGACGCCGCCCGAACATATAATGAAGACCTTGGAACAATGCTTCGGTCGACCCGAAGTCATGGTCGACCGCATGATGGAAGATCTGAAGAAGATACCGAGGCTCGGAGGTTTGGCGGCAGAACTCAACCAATTTGCAGTGAAGATTCAGAACATGGTAGCCATCCTGAGGAAGCTGAGGCACGGGTACCTCTTTAACCCGTTGCTCACGAGAGACATCCTGGAGAAGCTCAGCCCATACGAGAAGAGCAAGTGGTACGACTACGCAGAAGAGACGTCGCGCTTCAGGAACGAGCCCGACGTCGTCCTTCTCTCTGAATTCTTAATGAGAGAAGCGGACAGGGCGCTGCGTTACGGGTTCAGCATGGCACCGAAGAAGGAAACACCGCGTCCACCTCCTAACAAGAACGAAGCCAGAACGAGAAGGCCAGTCTTCGCGATAACAGAAGAGAGCAGGAGTTCTCCGAGTCACAGCCAGCCAAAGAGAATACGTGAAGAGTCAACGAAGTGCCCGATATGTGCCGATGATCACGCTCTGTTTCGCTGCGCTGCTTTCAAGAAACTGAGCGTGCAGAAGAGATGGGATACAGTCAAAAAGGAAGGGCTGTGTTTCCGGTGCATACGAAGCAAGCACAGAAGGTACAACTGCAGAGCGAAGCCGTGCGGCGTCAAGGGCTGCAACTTGCCTCATCATGCACTGCTGCACGAAGACAGGTCCGGCGGCGCTCCGCAGACGGAGGACGCCGTGATCACCGCGTCGGTCACCTCCGACCGTGCGGTGAAACTCAAGATGAGAAGAATTCAAGTTGTCGGTCCACGGGGCTAAGCGAATATCTTCGCGCTGTTCGACGAGGGCTCGACAGTGACACTACTGGATGAAGACGTCGCGAAGGCTATCGGCGCTGACGGCCCACCGAAGATGCTGAGAATGCATGGGATCAATGCCGAGAGAAGGGAAGAAAAAAGCCGACTCGTACAACTTGGCGTACGGGGTCACGACGGTACCGTACCGTACCGTACGATATGACATCACTGCGAGAACCGTGGACGGATTGAAATACTTACTCAGTCCGTCCCGAAATCACTGTTCCGACTTGCTCACCTGCGTGATCTCAACAACGAAGAGATATTCTATGAAGACAAGAAACCACAACTTCTCATCGGCACGGACAACTGGCAACTCATTACATCCAGGGAGCTGAGGATCGGCAAGAGAAACCAGCCTGCAGCCTCGAAGACGAAGCTAGGCTGGGTAAGCCATGGAAGCATCACCAGACGCCTCATATAGCAGGAAGAACACGAGAACATCCTGCACGTGTCTACGATCGAGACCCGAGGCGAACGACTGGAGGAAATGGTGAAGAAACACCTCGAAATAGACGCACTGGGAATAGCGTCTAAGGCGAGGCTGAGCAACGAGGAGCAGCGAGCCATCGACCTCTTTGGCAGAACGCCCAAACGAACGGAAGACGGTCGATTCGAAGTGGGAGTTCTGTGGCGCACGAACGGCGTCAAACTACCTCTTAACTACAACAATGCGCTAAAGAGGCTTAAGAACTTGGAACACAAGCTCAAGAAGAACCCCCTGGACGAGGCGCAGTATCATGGGCAGATGAAGAATCTCATAAGCAAGGGATATGCAGAAAAATGCGACGGGACAGAGGCCGGAAGTGACATCACATGGTACCTGCCGCACTTCCCGGTTAAAAACCCAAACAAACCGGGCAAGTTGCGACTGGTTTTTGACGCAGCGGCGTCGTGAGCCTCAACGATCACTTGTTAGAAGGGCTTGACCTTTTGACCTCTCTACCGAAGATACTGTTCCGGTTCAGAGAGGAAGCCGTCGCTGTGAAGGCCGATATAGAAGAGATGCTCCTTCGTGTCAAGGTCAGAAAAGAAGACCAACCGGCCCAGATGTTCCTGTGGAGAGAAGACGAAGGCTAGCCGCCGTCCGCATACAAGATGGTGGCAATGATCTTCGGAGTATCGTGTTCACCTTTCCTGGCACACTCAGCCTGGAATCGGAACGCAGAAGAATTCGCCGAATCGCATCCCGAAGCCCATCTCGCTATCACTGAAGCCCACTACATGGATGACTACGTAGACAGCTACCCAGACCACCAGAAGGCCATGCAGATCGTGGAACAAGTGGACCAAGTACATAGAAAAGGTGGCTTCCACTTAAGAGGCTGGACGAGCAACGACCGGAGGCTGCTAGAGGGACTGCTTGACGACCGCCTGGCCCAGAACGCGACACAGCACGTCACCAAGGACGAGCAGAAGACCCTGGGCATGCTGTGGGACTCCCGAGGCGACAAACTAAAATTCAACACGTCGCTATCCAGAGTCCCCAAGGAGGTCCGCGAGCTACAGCGCGCACCGACGAAGAGAGAGGCCCTTAGTACTGTGATGAGCATCTACGACCCGCTGGGACTCTTGAGCTGCTACACGATCACCGCCAAAGTCATCCTACAAGGCTTGTGGCGTCAGAAGCTGGACTGGGACGAGTCGCTGCCCGCTGAGTCAGCCGAACACTTCGCCCGTTGGCTGACAGACATGGAGTACATCAGTCAGCTTGAGCTACCCCGGAGTTACAACAGGGGGAGCCCTACGAGAAGCCGGCAGCTGCACGTATTCTGCGACGCGAGCAAGGACGCCTACGCCGCAGCCGTCTATTGGAGGTTGGAACAAGAAAATGGGGAAGTACGAGTCGTGTTGGCCGCCGCCAAGGCCAAGGTGGCGCCGCTGAAGGCACAAACAATACCAATGATGGAGCTACAGGCTGCCCTGGTCGGAGCGAGGCTGGGAAACGCCGTCGTAGCAGAGCACAGGTGGAAAACGGACACGGTTTTCTACTGGATCGACGCACAAGTAGTTCGGTGTTGGATACAGAACGGCAGCCGAAAATTTACGCCATACGTCGCACATCGGCTAGGGGAGTCGCCGAGCTGACGTCTGTTCACCAGTGGAGATGGGTGAATACGAAGAGCAACGTCGCCGACTTAGCCACCAGAACGGGCTATGTTCCGAAGAGCGACGGGGACCCTTGGTTCCAGGGGGCGGACTTCCTGCGCAGGCCTATGAACGAGTGGCCCGCGGAAAGTCCCGCTCGAGTACCAGATCCAGAAGAATACGTCGCCTTCCACACCACGGAGGCGAGCGAGCTGAGCTGTCTACCAGATGTGACGCGCTTTTCAAACTACAAGCGCCTCATAAGATGCACGGCGATGGTTTTGTTATTCATCGAGAAGTGCCGAGATCGTCGGGCCAACCTCGATGTACGACACCTGGAGAGGGCCAAGAAGTTGTGCTATCAAAAACCACAACGAGACAGCTTCGCACAAGAAATAGAGAAGATGGCAAGTGGCAAGACGGTGCCTAGATGGAGCTCCTTGTACCGGCTCAACCCAGTGTACAAGGACGGGCTGCTCGTACTAGACGGAAGGATCAAAGCAGCTCAGGTGCCGCCGGAGATGAAAAACCCAATCATCCTGGATGGAAGACATCACTTTACAAGGTTACTGGTGGCAAGGGAGCACGCCAGAGCGGGACACGGGAGCCGCGAGAGAGTCGTGAACGACCTCAGGCAGAAGTTCTGGATACTGAAGCTGCGGCCGACGGTGCGTACTATCATGAACAAATGTGAGATCTGTCGGTTACGACGGGCGCACCCGAGGACCCCGCCAACTGGAGACCTGCCAGCCGAACGCCTGGGGGCGTTCCAGAGACCATTCTCATACTGTGGTCTCGACTGTTTCGGCCCAATGACGGTTACTATCGGCCGACGTCACGAGAAGAGATGGGGAGCGCTCTTCACATGTCTGACGACGCGGGCGGTCCACCTGGAGCTGGTGGCCTCGCTGTCGATGGACTCCGCACTGATGGCTATGAGAAGAATGGCTGCGCGGCGAGGATGGCCATAAGTCATGTACAGCGACAATGGTACGAACTTCAGAGGCGCGGACGTCGAGCTGCGGCAGGCGTACGCCGAGTGGGCACCGGCTATGGCTCACTCATGCAATGGAAGTTCACACCGCCTGGGGCGCCGAGTCAAGGAGGTGTCTGGGAAAGGATGGTGAGGTCAGTGAAAACCGCCTTGCTAGCTACGCTGAACGAGAAGTCGCCCAAGGAAGAGGTACTCCAGACACTGATGGCCGAGGCGGAGTACTCAGTGAACGCGCGGCCACTCGTTCACGTATCAGTGGACCCCAACGACTCGGAGGCGATTACACCGAATCATTTCCTCCTCGGGTCGTCCACCGGACTGCCGTACGTGTGTGCCGGCGGACAAGAAGATATGGAAAGTCGCGCAAGCCCTTGCCGACGAGTTCTGGAGGCGCTGGGTGAAGGAATACCTTCCCACGCTCACACCACGCTACGGGGCCCCGCAGAGCAACCGAGCCCTTGTACCGGGGGACCTGGTCGTTGTCGTCGACCCGGACCCTGGTTTACCCTGGCCCGGACGGACAAGTGCGTTGTGCGGACGTTCGCACGCGCAGTGGCGTGTTCCGGAGGCCAGCGACGAAGCTGGCGGTGCTGGAGGAGGCGCCGCAGTCGCAGTCGCGACCGCTGGCGGAGCAGACGGAGCCGGGAGCGGAGCAGACGACGCCGGGGGCGGCGCGGGGCGCAGAACGAGCGCCGGAGCGGCCTACAGCGAGCACGGACAGCTCGCAGTCACCGGAGCAGTCTGCGGCGGGCACGAACGGCCCGCAGTCGCCGCCGAAGCGGCCCACGGCGAGCACGAACGGCTCGCAGTCGTCACCGGACCAGCCCGCAGCGAGCTCGAGCAGCTCGCTGTCACCGAAGCAGTCCACGGCGGGATCGGCGAGCCCGCAGTCACCTGAGGAGGCTGGGCGCCGGGGGGAGGATGTTAAGGACAGCGGCCTCGTAACGTATTATACCAGTGAATTGAAATGTGAACGATAAACAAGTGATTTAAAACAGTACATAAACTATAATGGTGAACATTCAGTGACTATATATGTATAGATTTCTATAGCATCAGTGTGCAAAAAGTCGTGTTAAATGGTGTTTTATAAACTTAAGGTTATTTTGCTTATATATTTTAAAGTGTAGTGAATTTTAACGTAATTTCTTTTGAGTTATATAGATAAACATAATATCTAATAGGAAGAATAACAGTTTGAATTATATAATAAATGGATACGTAGTTATTAGGCAAAAAATGGTAAAAATACATAACATTTCATACATGGTGTACCTTAGGTTATGAATATCTTATATGGAATAAGATTATTAGTATATAAGGACTTATGTAATTGGGAATAACAATATAATATATATATAATAAAGAATTTCACACAACGCGTTTTACTTCACCTGGCTCATGGAAAATAGGGAAAATTATGGAAAATAGCCGTATAGAGAGGCAAAATTGAGATAGCAAATCGGCACGAAAGAGGCGTAAGGGCTCTCTATACGGCATTGCCATGAGCCAGGTAAGCAGGACGAAAGATGTGAAAATGGTTCTCCTCAAAATAAGTGTTTTATTATCGCCCCGGCTCTGCCCAAATCGGTGTAACCTTGCTATCTTCGAGTCTAATCTGAGCCGGCGGTTGAAACCCTGTGAAATTATACAGTCCCCTACAAATACCTAAGTAATATATCACAACAAAAAAAAATAAAGGTCATATAATCAGATGAGGTAAGAAAGCGGGTGAGTTACAGTTATCAAGTATGTCCTCTTACACCATCTGACCTCTAATATATTATTATTAAACAGGACTCCAAAATTTAACTCGAGTTTAGTTATTTTGTATTTGTAATGAATTTAGTATGAACACTTTTTCACAGACCATCAAATTGTTCTTCGACTTTCCGTTCTACGGTCACGGCGTTCGCAACATCACCGTGGCGACCGGTGGTTTCCTTTACCTGGGTGATTTGGTACACAACTGGCTGGCAGCAACTCAGTACATCGCACCGCTTATGGCCAACTTTGATACAAGGATCTCCAACGACAGTGTCGTCAAAATGTATGACGATGGTGAGTATTTTATCAACCTCATCTAAATGAATATTAAAAAGTTCACAAACACGTCAGTACATACTCATCGTACTATCATCAAACTTTCAAATCGCTATTTTTAAGGAAGGATAAGAAAAAATTTTTGTCCTTCCTTCTTGTCGAAAAAAAAAATAGCTAACACTTAAAACCACCTACCTACCTGTCCCTGGCACTAAAGCATTTAAAAAGTGGTTACTTTGCTAGAAGAATACTGTACAAATCAGCCAATCACGGATGAAAAGGCGTAAGTTTTTAAAAGTTTAATTAATATAATACAGGCGAGAAATTCACCGTATTCTGGGAGAACGCGACGCTTCAGGAGGCCCCTGACAAGAAGTTTACCTTCGCGGTCACCCTTTACAAGAACGGTGATATAGTGTTCGCGTACAAAGACGTGCCCATTCCAATACAGTCCATTAAAGACGTGGAACACCCTGTGAAAGTTGGAATTAGTGACGCCTACCTCAAGGACAAGATTATATTCTGTGAGTATTTTCGTGTAATATTGCTTAGTTTTATTGATTAAAACGAATGCTAAGATTATTTATGATATCTCAAAAGTGCATTATCAATGGTTTTATTAATTGACTAGATAATTATGTTGTCCGCTGCTACTGCCTAATACACCCCCTAATCCTGGGACACTAACCTAAAACTATCACATGGCCAAATTAAATTGGGATTAAGTGTGAAAGAGTAATAAAGAATCCATTGGTGATGAATTTTGAATTGTAAATACTTTATAGTCATAGTCTACAATCTACGTTATAATATTCATTGTAAATTTAAGCGCAATCCGTTCATTGATCTGTCCGTTGCAAAATCAGTTATGGTTTTAAAAATAGCCATGTATTATTAAGTACGCTTACTCACGCGCCGCAGCTCCCACGGCGACACTGCATGCGATGATTTGCAGCGAAATCCATACAAAATCCGGTGGAGCAGACGGATCTGCGGCGCGTGTGTTAGGCTGCTGCCTCGAATTTCGCGGTGAGCGGCGCGGCGTGAAATTCGAGGCATCAGCCTAAGGGGTTAAGAGTTATAATATTATTTTTCTTCAACAGACGTAAGACGGAAGACGATATACGAGTACCACCGTGTGTCGTTCAAATCCCACGAAATCACAAACAACACAATACTGAGACTGACCGCGCTGCCAACTTGTCTACAATACAACAACTGTTTGTCCTGTGTCAATCACGATACTGGCTTTGATGTGAGTTTAATATTATTATTTTTTACGTACTTATTAATAATTATATTAATTATATTTTATTGAAAAAATATAATTAATATAATTATAAGAAAAAATATAATTAATATATACTAATTATATTTTATTGAAAAAATGATACATAAGATTGAAGAAAAAGAGTTTTGTCCGTAGTTTACTATTCACGCTAGTATATTTTAAAGTAAATATCATATTAGCTACTTATTTGAATGTACATATTAGAAAATTTGTCACTTTCCTCCTGAGCCGAGCGTGCAAGCGAGAGCGCGGAACAAGCGATAGAGAGGCATGATCGGCCTAAGCGTTCGGCTTATGATAACGTTATCACGTTAAATTATCATCCGTAAACCGATTTAACAGACAACAATTTTTTTTAGTGTACTTGGTGCGAAGCGCTTCAAAAGTGTTCTAGCGGTACCGATCGCAATAAGCAAGACTGGCTTTTAAGAAGTGAGTAATATTTCCTTGTACTTTCTAGTCTTATTAAATTATGTTTGGACATTTATAATTAACCTAATTAGGAGTAGTACCAGGACTTCACATATAAAGCCAGTGTGAAACTGCACAAGCTTGAGTGATTGAAAATATTTGACGCCCAAGGAGGTATAAAATGCGATTTGCGTTTCATTTAAAATGCCGGCTACACTAGCGATTAACCAATAACCACTTATTGCGCTTGTCGTCTGCGTGCCGCAGTAGTTTAGAACTTTGCTCTCCTCCCGTGTTGGATTCCCGCGTTGAGACAATAAGAAATTTATTTTTCAAGCTTGGTAACGATTTTTTTTTGATAAATTATAAAAATTTGGGTAAAATAAAACAAACACGTGAAAGAATCAGTATAATGTATGTAGAAATAAAAAAGTTAAGGAACTTTGATATTGTGCTGCAAGGATAATCGTAACGTCACCCTGACCCGAATGACATAAAATGTTTGGCCTCAATTACTGACGGACCTACGCGCAGCCTAAGCCCGCTGATCCTGAGACCTGAAAATTGGGAGTGATATACTCGGTAAGACCGAAGCCCACTGTAAGCAATAAGCAGCTTTTTTAATCATAAAGAAAAAGGACTTGATCGTTCAACGATAATGTCGTTTGATAAGCACTTGGTGGTTGTATATATAGCGCTTTACTGAAGTTACTTGGTGCTCCACATCCTTATTGCTGGCACTCGAGACTCTTCGAATGGTAGGTCCAGGATGTATTCTATCAAGGTAACCAACTGCGGGTTGGCATACTTTCATACGTATCATGTTTGAAGACATTTAATTGAATGGGTTTATGTTAATTTTTAACTGACTTCAAAAAAGGAGGAGGTTCTCAATTCGACCCTTTTTTATGTTTGTTACCTGGGTACCCATAATTATAACTTTCGACTGGGTGAAGCGATTTTGACGGTTCATTTTGTATTTGAATGTTGGTGCTTCCCGTGTGTTCCCATTTTTACTTTGGAAGTCGGTTTATAATTACTATTGGAATAATTATTTACTAACCATACCGTGTGTTCAGACTGCGACAAGGTGACAATATCGACGGAGGCGGCATGCCCGGTAGTCTCGCGCGTGGACGCGCCCGCCGGCGCCAACACCGCCTACGACACCGACAACCAGCCGCATCGCGACGCCGACGTGCATACACGTACGTATCGCTGGCCCGCTCGCATTGCGGCATTGACGCCTGACGGGTTGTAAAATAACCTAAACCCTATCGTCCTTGTAATGATGTAATGTATGAGATGTGTAGGAGCTTTAAATATATTTTGTATTTTTAAACAAAATTGGAAATTGTTAAACATGGCGTAATGCTCCATATTTGAATGCTTTTTTGTAGTAAGTCGAGTACTTTCTGTAATTATGTGCTGAACAAGAGAACTAATTCTAATATCTTTGTCCCAATCTCTCTTGAACCTCTTCTAACCTCACGTTATCTTGAAACTTATTATAAAAAAATAAATATATTAATTATTTCTACAGTGAACACAGAAGTGGTGAAGAAAGCTGAGTCACCACTAACGGCGCTTATATCGAAGCCGGAGCACTCTTCGCCTGTCGGCGGTGTGGTCACCGCTTTTATCGTCATCACGTTAATATGCTGCTTCGCTGGTTGGGTGTTGTACGCCTTCAAGAACCCGCTATCTCGTAGCGGACAGCTACTTATTAGGGTAGGTATATCTAAGCTCGTTAATAACATAATATTTATTATTTATTACCCGACTGCGCAACGCAAGGGAGGGTAATGTGTTTATCAGCCTGTGTATGTATGTATGTGGGTTTGTACTATCAGGGAATCTAATTCATTAGCAGGTAGAGTGTTCTTGTAATATGTTCCTATTATAATGACATGCAGTCACAGTACAATAATTGTCAATGACAACCCAGTTTGATAATAATATTATAAAGGTGCGTATCGACTTCGCGATGCAGCCGCGCACTATGAGTACCGTGCCGCTCGCGTGAGGCAACTCGAACATTGGCGCGCTCGAACGTGCCGCGCGTCGAATCAGTTCATGTCGGTTTTTGACAGCGCGTCACCTTTGCCGCGCTGTCAAAAACCGACGAACTGATCGTCACTGAGCGTCAGTGCGTTCTGCGCGCGCAGTTGGGACGGATCTCGAGTATATTAGTTGGTGCTCGCAACAAAAACATGGACAACGACAAGTGACATACTTTTATTAGATTATATTGTGCCGAATACGAACAAATTATGACAACAGTCAACCTTTATGAATTAGATTACCTGATTGTGGCACTTTTAGACCAAGTGCGCGAGCCGATTTTGATAAATGACACGTCGTTTGATTTTTTCATGACGGCACATCATAGAGAGCATTAAAAAATTATTATTAATTCAATTAATCAAAATGGCCCATTTTGGATGCCAAATAAGAAAAAAATTAAAATCGACGAACTATTGCAAGTTGGGTATCGTGGAATCGGTATTAAAAACAAACATTTTTAGGTTTCCCATATAATCAACTTTACTGTTTAGAATCTACAAGGATTTTAAGTTTGTTAGTAACGATTCTCTCTTATAGGTTTTTAGACAGACCTGATATTGATACGGTGCTAACTGCAAATGGTCTTGAGGTAAAAGAAAGACAAACAAAACTTAAAATTTTTAAATTAAAAAAAAATAGTTAACGAAAAACACGACTGCGTAAAAACCGAAAAGAAACACACAAATCCAGTAGTCGAGGCTTTTGATATCGAATATATATTATTGAATAATTGTACCTACCATTGAAATAGTTTCGTGATCGATACATTCAAAAATAAATCATTCTACTTTTAACATTACGATTATAAAACCCCATAAAAAATCCAACTTCCAAATAATGGCTTTCTAGGAGGATAAAATATACTCGTATAACCGATTTGCGTTAAGAAATAAGCGTGCCTTCTTCTTCGTGACATTCTAAAATGCTTTGAGATATAATTTGTTGATGATTAATCAGATACATGTTAGTTTTTCTTCTGTACCTCTTGGATTTTTGGTGGGCATGTGTGGGGCCGAAGTGAGCATGCAAAGGTTATTATTGGTATTTTTAAAGTGTAATTTTTTTTTCAGTACCGGCCTTCGCAATGGGGCTGGCGGCGCGGCGAGGCTCGATACACCGCGGCTACGATACACATGTAAATGTATACATTACACCAGCTAAATGTGGCACAAAACTTTAACTATACGCAACACAAAGAAGTTCCACATACACATATATGAATTTTAATGTCGATTGTGATGATCCTACACAGCATAATATAATAATATATCCTCACATCTATTTTGACCAAATTGAATTTTCCAATTATATTGTGATAAAATAAGAAAAAAATACTAAAAGTACAACACTGTGTAGGAGTTATAAAATTATATCTCATATTTAGTCATCTCTGAATAGTTCGAATATCGCCTGGTAGCTTCGAGCCAGACTATTAATTACTATACAACAAGGCATCTGGTGCGACTATTGCGCCAATATTTTACGTCATATGTTCAATGTTCTTAAACAGACCATATCTTACAATCGAGGGAACAATAAGTATATAATAGTTTATATTTTTTTTACATAAGATACAATATATATAGTATATACATGCTTAATACTCCAATGTTATGGCTTCTGTGAAAAGGTTCCCGGGATACCTCTTCAGTATAGGTACTTAGATGCACTATATAAATTGAAGCTATATATTATGTAATATACGTTAATATAATTTTAAATGATGCTCCATTTTTCTACACTTGGGGCCAGTTTCACAACGGTCTAATAAGTATCGAATAGCTTATTCGGAAGTTTTGTCGCTACCTACATTATACTGAGCGACAGAAACAAAACGTGCAAATAAGCTATATGACATCAGTAAATTGTTAAGCATACCTTTAATATAACTACGCAGATTGCTTCGAACTATATTCACGGGTACTAACGACTGCGCCTTTGAGAATCTCTGAAATCTTCTGTAGAGTATAGAATCTCTCACGCATGATAATTGAATATATTATTATACACTCAAAAGGTGGCATTAGACTTAGTATTTGAAGAGACTTGGAAATACATAGCGGTAAACAGGGTAATGCCCTATCGTGACTTAATAAACTTAAGCAAACGACTGCAAATCAATAGTAAAAACTAGACACATTTTATAAAATGCCTTATATTATATTTACACTAACAAATCTTTTTATTTATATACAACTAAATAGCATAACAATATTCATTATATCATATTTTGTATGGCATTGTTTCAAATTCTGTACTGGCCTAATGTTGTGATTAAAATAATATCGAAAATCGTAATTAATCTTATAATTTATAAAAAAATATGTGAAATAATATTCGTGTAAAATCTAAAAAATCAAACAAATAATTTTAATTATACACAACTTTAATAATGTGCATGATATTTATTGGTTATTTTTTTAATCTTGGGGTTGTTTTTTGCTGCTTTATTTTTAATACTATTCTGTATTTGATATGCAATTTCGAGTTACTGCTTCACCTAAACGTATTGTGACGATTTATTATATGTATTTGACAAACACAACGTTCTTTCCGTTTTTCTCACAACACGTACGTAGCAATCTGCGAATATTTTTGTACACTTTTTCTCTAACCTTAAAGTAAGTGCCTTTGAGTTCCGTAAGACATATCGGTGAATCCGTCCTACTTAGTATTGTTAGTTATATTTTATCGATCTTAGGACTGAAATGTACACCTGATTGAGAGGTTTACTTGTTTTTTAATTTTTGAAAATTTTAAACAAATTTGTTTAAAAATTCCTGTGCCTTGATGACAAATATGCTCATCATATAGAAACAATGCAAAATTCAGTGAACTTCTAATGGTTGTACACGGAATTTAATACTTCTAATGATACTGATGATATACTGATTGAATTTATTAGGTTTTTTATTCATATTTTACATAAATAACTTAATTTACGAACACAAAATACTGCCGTATATTAAGGTCCGCTATTCACTGGTTAACTGAGATATATTGTATGCGTAGCGTTAGTCTTAATTATAATAATAATATACCTACATATATTGGCACGTTACTGTAATATTTACAATTAAGATTTTCCTAAATTAAGTATGATAAAAATTGTAGGTAGCTAAATATTTTTGAATCTAAATTTTATAACTGCTTTCTTACAAGTGTTGTAACCATGAAATGGTAGCTATTACAATGGCTGCGTTCTTTGGGTTATTTTGGCGCATGCGCATTAAGATGTGCGTGCGCATGCATAAGGGCGCCGAAATTTTTGACATTCGATAAATTACGCGCAGAAGTGTTCCGCACGTATACTGCGCATGCGCCAAATAATTTTTTTGCCATTAAACGCACCCATTTATAATCTTAGAGCTTTTAGTCTTACGGAACTCTATTTTATTTGTCTAAGGGTCCTCAATTCCCCACAGTGTTCAAATAATAATTTAATAAAGAATTGTATTATTATATACATAATACTTATGAAAATTATTTTAAAAACCTATGTTTTATAAGAATTTATTATTAAAAGAACTTATTTCACATGTTTAAGTTTATTGAAATCAACAATTAATTAATATTGCAATTTTAAATCATTATATACAAATCAAATCTATATAAGTAGTATGATTTTTTGTTCGCTTTGTTAATTTAACATTTATGTTACAATTACAATTTTATTTTTTGTAAATTTAAAGCAACATAATATTGTTATATAGTATTTAGTTCAGTAAGTTTAAATGTCGAACTCAAATTATTGATTACTATAATTGCTTTCAACGCTAGCCCCAATTTATTAATGAAAATATTACAGTTTTGAATACAGTAGTACTAGAGAAAAATACTGCGACCGAATGAACCTTTATAACTTGCGATTGCCGTCCTTACAAGTAACAGTTTATATTATAAAGCTAAAAAATCCATTGCAAATGTACCTATACTTATATAGCATTGTATTGTTTGGACACTGTGAGTTTCGGTCTGAGTGTACAAAGTACACAATATTATATTACCAAATTTACTAACTCCTTTTCTGCGATGTCGGTTGAAGTAGATGAGATAAAGATTTGATTATAATAGAGTGATATTACGTGTAAAATATATTATTAATGTTATGTATTGGTTTTATTTCACCTTTGTCTATCATAGTATACATTTAAATTGAAAGTTATCTTATTTTAAACTACTTGTGTTATATAAAAAAATCACATAAAATATTAGGTTCTTACATATGAAATTGGTTTTTTGTCGTACTGGCCACTTTGATCTCAAATATATCTTCTTTGGTTAGGAATTCCAATTTCAAATTCATCCTGCTATTTACTCGTGCATTTGTGTTTCGAAAACCGTAATTCATTTGATTTTTCCTCTTTTGGTTTTTTCTTTGCGTCAATCTTTACAAAATGGAAAACTTGAAATATCGAATTATTTTCGAGTACGAGTTCCACCGTGGCACCAGTGCTGCAGAAACGGCTCGAGGGGTTAAATATGGTATGGCGGCGGTGTCGCAAAAGAAAACACAGTGTGTTCTTGGTTCCAACGTTTTCGTTCTGAAAATTTCGACCTGCAGAACAAGCCCCTGGAGACCAAAGTTGACAATGAAGAATTGAAGACTATTGTGGAAGCGGATCCATCGCAAACCACGTCCAAGTTAACTGCAGGCTCCGGTGTTAGTGATAAAACTGTTTGTTTAAGCAAATTGGGAAGGTGAAAAATCTTGAAAGGTACCTCATGAATTGAGTGCAGCAAACCGACAAACGCGCGTCGACTGCTGCGTTACATTTACGCTCAACCGGCACAATAATGAAGGGATTTTAAATTGAATCATTACCTGTGATGAAAAGTGGATCCTGTACGATAATCGGAAACGCTCATCGCAATGGCTGAACCCGGGCGAACCAGCCAAAGCCTGCCCCAAGCGAAAATTGACTCAAAAAAAGTTACTTGTGAGCGTTTGGTGGACTAGTGCCGGTGTCGTTCACTACAGATTTCTTAAATATGGCCAGACGATTACGGCAGATGTCTATTGCCAGCAACTGCAAATCACGATGGAAAAGCTGGCTGCTAAACAACCGAGTGAGAACAACAAAGTGAATGACCAACGCTCTAGGCCACTGCTGCTTCAGGACAACGCTAGACCACACACTGCACAACCAATTTAGAGTAGCTTCAATTGGAATGTCCAAGACATCCACCGTACTCCCTGGACCTTGCTCCAACAGATTACCATTTTTTTCGAAATTTGGATAACTTCTTGCAAGGGAAAAAGTTCAACTCCGATGAGGCAGTCCAAAGCGCCTTCAAAGATTTTATTGATTCCTGTCCGAATGGTTTCTTTAGTAAAGGAATCAATGAACTACCTATGAGATGGCAAATGTGCATAGATAGCAATGGTATATACTTTGATTAAATAAATATATTATGTTTAAAAAAAAACGACTTTATGTTCCTACTTTACAAAACGCCAATTTCATATTATGCATCACTCGTTTTTGACATGATAACGTCTTATAAATCGATGAACGCACGAAAAATTGTCACGTTCCTCCTGAGCCGAGCGTGCAAGCGAGAGCGCGGAAAAAAGCGATAGTGAGGCACGATCGGCATAAGCGGCTTGTGATGACGTTATCTCTCCGTAAACCGACTTAACAGACAACCATTTTTTTTTTAATGTTAAATTTAAAGTCGGTATTCACGGGAGAAATAATAATAGAAGTGTAAATAATCATAGAAAAGTAAGTAAATCTAATAGCGCAGCCGCGCTATCACCAATTATTTAGCGACCGTAACTATCTTTTCTCGAAGCATTTTGCGGCTTTTTCGTGTTCCCATATTTTAACAAAGCTAGCGGTCCGAATTTTTGTCGCAGAGAAGTCTTTAGCGGCACCAGCTATTGTTTTAAATTTCATATATCGAGTGCATAGTTTAGGAGACATTAAGTGGCAAAACACGCGATTTTGAAAGCAATGGATAGATGGATAGATGGAGGTATATACTTAGTAGGTAGAGAGAATAAGCATAATCAAAGCGTATTTCAAATTTGCTCTCTGGCTGGGTTATTAGCTGGGTTATTTAAATTTTACGAATTCACAGGAACAAAATGCATGAATTATTCATTGAATACAAGTTTACTGATAACTTTGTAATCCTTATTTAGGTATATAGCAAATCTTATAAATTGAGAAGTGGTAGGTTAAATAGCCTAGTAGGTTATAGTAGATGCTTCGGGACGAATGGGCTCACTCGACCGGATAAATAAGACGACCTCACAGAAAGCCGATGGGAAATAGCACTTGCGTTGTGTTTCGCTGCGTGAGGAAGGTACCGGTATCCCGACCCAAACTGGGTTTGAAAGCTCGCAACTGCACTTGTAACTCTTCTGGTGTTCCGGATGTCCATGAGCGGCGGAAAACGTATTGTGAAATTTAATTATTTAATAGATCTGGACACGAGCAAACGGATCGTCCTTTGGTATGAAATTGTAAAAGTTCCTATTAATTAATTTGCAAACGAGCAAACCAATCGCCTGGTGGTTAGAAATTGTTGTAATTTCTTACCATCAGAGGTTGGTGGTTTTAAAGATCGGGAATGCACTTGTAACTCTTCTGGTGTTGCAGATGTCTATGATAATATGGGTGGTAATCGCTTTAATTAGGGAATAGATCTGAAAACGAGCAATCGTCGGGTCGTCGAACGGATGTCTGATGGTTTGAAGTTGTAGTAATTTCTTACCATAAGGTGATCCGTTTGCGCACTTCTTTTTTGTTTGCACTAGCTTTAAGCTAGTAGTAACCGTAATATTTTTATATTGATGTATTAAAGTGCTCATTGCCAAGTCACTATTTAATATAATAAATTATAAAAATAAAATTTTATACTTACGTTTACAATTTTTTTATGAGTAACTAACTAAATGGACTATCTTGAATTTCACTATGTTTCTACGACATCCCGTAACCTTTTGCGAAGGAAATACTTAGCTTTTATCATTTAGGTAATGTTTTTGTGGGATGGGATTGTCATTATTTTCAACAACAAGCGAATTGAAAAACACGTTTCTATTATTCAATCAGTTTTCCTGTTTTTAAAAAGTAATTGTTTATTCATATGATGAATAACAATTCGATTAAATATTGCGTTTGTTTTTCG
Organism: Phengaris alcon alcon; assembly: GCA_037179445.1. Classification (NCBI taxonomy): domain Eukaryota; kingdom Metazoa; phylum Arthropoda; class Insecta; order Lepidoptera; family Lycaenidae; genus Phengaris; species Phengaris alcon. Next base: position 126,226 of record JAYRCH010000120.1, read on the forward strand.
GGTTTAAAAACAGAAAAAGTTGATAAGCAATGGAGTGCACAACGCACTTACAAAAAGGTAAAACCATTAGGCATAGCAATTTTCACAATAAAACAGAACTTGAAATCCCCTAAGTCATTGACTTTAGGGGATCAAAGCAAATTGTAAGGGCCCCTTGTAAGTTGTATGTAAACAAGACACGGAAGTCAATGGACTCGTTTTATATGACTATAGGACGGGTGACTCATCCTAGTTTAGATTATCCTTTTAACTTAAACAATATAAAATGAAAGAATGATGGTTTATTTTTGTAGATGGAGAGGCGTGCCGCCGCGCGCCGAGGCGTGTAATCATCGTAAAAAGTGGATTTGTAATAAGATAAAATCTGGATCCCACTTTTTTAATTCAATGTAAGCGAATAATAATAATCACTTGGTATGGCAGTTTTAAGTTTAAAACTCGACCAGTCCATAACCTCAGGTTTAGTCTGTGGAGGGAAATAAAAAGAGAGATTTCAAATTTTATTAAAAATATATTTAGGTAGTTTATATTTCACCAAAACATGTTGACTAAATACATGTTAGTCAGAAGTCTTAAATTTGAAATCATAGGATATAAGCCTAATACTATAAAAACTATTACAAAACTTTTTAGTACTTACTTTTGCATTTAAATGACTAGAGCTTAAAACATAATAATGACTTTAAAGTAATTTTGCTAATTGTTTATATTACGTTTCACTAAATAATTACAAAATCTTAGGGCAAATGATTTCCTGCTTATGTAAAGACTTTTAAGCAGAAAAAATATTATAAAACGGAAATAAAATATACTTAAAATTACATTGCACTATTTACGACACTGAACAGATGTGAGGTCAAAAGAAAGTTAAAATAATGTTAGTAATATCAATTCAATCAACTGAAATCGACTGTGTGAGGTCAATGACCTTTTCAGTGCTGTAGGACTCATTCTAAAACTACCGTTTTTTTAATTTCAATATTTTTTTCTGCCTTTAACCACTTTGCATAGGCAGTAAATCATTTTTCCGAAGTTTCTTTAAAACGATTATAATAACAATATTAAACTTGTACATTTTGTTTATGTAAACATTATGTAACTTATAATACAGTATACATTTTAGATAATGTTTGAAACAATATTTTCAACATTATTTTTAGTAAAAACAAATGATGTTGTAATTTTACATCATTTGTAATTTTACAAATTAAAATTTTAAACAAATTGTAATTTTACAAAATATAATAGACACAATATGATCACACGATGATAAACTAAATGCAAATTACTAGACTAGAATACGTACTACTTTTATGCACCAGTTTAAGGAAAAATACGAAGAGAAAATTATTACGTTACATTAGAGAACTTTATTATAATAAAGTGTACAATATATAAAGTGTATTTTTAAACATCATTTAACAACACATTATATAATTTTGTCTGCCAGAATTTAATACTAACAACATAAAATATTATAATACTGTGATTTTCAATATGTCATACAATATTTTAATTAAAACAAAATTTTATCCGTAGATATAATATGTTTTAGAGATAGACATGGCGTAAATTAAAAAACAGCAAAATACTCAGTGAACTAATATGAAAATAGAAATCAGCAAATAGTTTTAATCTATTTGTAATTTGACTGATTATGTAATGTAACAATATTTCAATAAATATTGTTACATTACATAATCAGTCAAATTACAAACAGATGAAAACTATTACAGTGATAACCTTTTTTAAATACAGCAAAAAAGGAATTTAATCTGATGATCTCTCGAAAATGTTTCTAGCGATCAATCGAATTTGAGTTTTCTTTAGGGTTTCATTACATCAATGTACATGTTATTTTTGTAAATATTTAAAAACTAACTATGGATAGTATAAATTCTCAACATTACAATTACTATATATCTCTACATAGTATAAAACAAAGTCGCTTCCCGTTGTCTGTCCCTATGTATGCTTAGATCTTTAAAACTACGCAACCGATTTTGATGCGGTTTGTTTTAATAGATCGAGTGATTCAAGAGGAAGGTTTATATGTATATAACATGCATAAAATAGTAGAGAAACACTGATAATTTTAGAGGTTACTAATGTGGAAAAAAAAACACATGTTTTTGCGCTTACGTTGCAAACGCTGGCACACCATTTTTTATCCTTTACTTTTTACGAGAAATAGTGGCTTATTTACGAAGCGATTTTTAAGCAATACAGCAATAATCCTTATCCAATTAAGTACCTTAAATACATTGTGCATTTAATATAGATCAATATAGCTTTTTACAGCTTGGAATTTAAATGAATATTTTCGAAGATATTACAGATTTAAAATGCAAGGACATAGCGGCTGCGCCTCGGCGCGGCGGTACCAGCAAGGGCCGGTTACCGGCCGTACCTATTTCAAGAGTAACCTTTAAAGAAAACATGTTAGTATTGTCTAATGACAAAAAGCTGTGAACATTGTATATAAAGACAAGAATGTCTTTATACATAATACAGAAGTAGTATATTTAGTATCATTATTGCACCTGTGCAGAGCCGGGGCGGGTATCGCTATTTATTATTAAAACCCAATTTCAAGCGGGCAAAGCCGCGGGCCAAAAGCTAGTTAAGGATAATACACAGATATTACTTATATAATGTAAATATAACCGTCAGATGGAGCAAGATAGTCTGGGTATATGTAAAGCTAACAAGTGCCCAGCGCTATACAAAAAATATGTTCCCATTCACCCAGAAAGAAAAATAGTCTTGCCCCATCAGTAATCTTCATAAAAATTGAACAATGTAGTTGTTGAAAGTTGGAAGTGTTAAATTATTTAATAAATACAAATTTTTGACACGACATCTATTTTTTATATTATTTCATAACAATTAACACAAAATATTAGGGAGCTACTATTAAACAGTAGATTTATACTTAGGGTCAGTACTCAGTTCACACCGCGAGGATACGCAGCACTGCATTAAGATGGCTATTCAAACTTAAACTTTATTCACTACACAAAAACATTTCATAATATGACATCACCGCGCTGCACAGTGCGTGGGCAGTGGCCCATGCACAGTGCAGCGCAACCTGACATTCGAACTTTTACAGTGAAACGTGTGTAATTTTTGTGTAATTAATAAAGTTACATTTTTAATAGCTATTACTTTCGGTGTGAATTGACCCTGAGACTAACTTGATGTTTATTAGAGAGTTTATAGGACTAAAATCATTTTAAATAGATTATTCTATTCGCAAGCGGTCTCTCCCTACTGACTATTATGGACTGTGCGTATGCTAGTGCATGCAAAAAAATAGGATTTGTGATACTAAAACTCCTTAGGCTATATGCTCCGGAATCCAGAACGCCGTCAAATCAAATCAATGTCATATTATATGACAGCTCGACACCTGACACTTCGATTTTGAACTCCATTGTATTAGCGCAAAGTTCTATTTTCAATGCCGGAATCCGGAAGGCTATAGAAAATCTTGAATTTTCTACAGCCTTCCGGATTCCGGTGCATATAGTCCCAGCCTTACTCAAGGTGCAGCCTTCAAACCCAACACCGGTACTAGTGGCCGTTATGACACAACGTATCAATATTTTGTATTGAATTTGCAGGCTGGACGGTGAGTAAGGCGCTTTAATAAATGGAATTTTTAAAATCTGTCAACATTATTTATGGTCAGACAGAGGAATATTTTTATAAACAAAGCTTCTAAGATTTGAACAAAAGACAGTTTACATTACAAATTCTTACAAGTATGTAGGTAACATTAAATTAAGAACCGACAGTTTGTTCTGAAGTAATTTTGGACGGGGTAGTTTCAAGATCGACTTAATAGAATTAAGTTTTATTAATAAAATGTGAGTCTTTTTAGACACGACGCGAATCTTGTTTGATCCAGATCAATGAAATCGATGATATACTTAGGTAGTAATTATTACAAGGTAAACCTATTCTAAGTCTTAACAAAAAAAAACGATTATTTAAAATTTTGTTTTTAATACATAGGTAACCGAATTTAAAGCTAAGTTGAATTAAAAAAAAGTAGTCTTCGCGTTGGTATTTACAGTAGTACGTATAAAATATTAAGATTGAGCTTAGAGAGGTTTAATTGTAATGTTTGTGGCTTTCACATTAAGAAAAATAGGGAACATGCATGTATTTTTCATAAACACATTCATTTCTTTAAAAATGTAAAATTCACACTCAATTTCTTTTAGCTAGTAAGAGTAACTTTCACCATGAGCGGTCAAAGTTTTTAATATTAAATTTTTTAACATCATTTACTGGCAATATTTTAGACAGTTCTTTTAATTTTCAGACTCATATTATTTTTAAGTAACTTTTATGGTCTATGCATATTCCCTATTCACGCTTTTGCAAGAATTAATAGTTCTCTATTATAAAATATGTTCATAAAATTATAGGTAGGTAGTTTAAATAAATTTTAATTACAATGGCATAGATGATAGACCATAGTCTATTGTAAAATTGTTTTTGCACGCCGTTGTCTATGTACCTAGAATCGCCGTTTAACAGACGTTTGTTATCAGTTTCTAAAATGACCAGTCAAGTACATTTGTACTTAGTTACTATCGTGAATAGATATTGCCTATAACACTAATGTAACATCGCATTATGTGAAATCAATATTTATCGACCAATTCTTAATATCCCTAAAAATAAAGTTTTATGTACCTATCAGTAGCGTAGCGAGCCTTAGGGGGAGGGGGCCCGCCCGAGTGGTGAGTAAAAATTTGCAGGGGCCCTTTATAATTGATACGGCATGAATACAATGGTAGCTACAACCCTGGTACCTATGCCGCAACTCTTGATTTTGTATCCAAAAATGCGCTTCAAATCACTTTTCCCTTATCTTTAATTTGTCCGATATATAAAATAATTAATTCAATCAAAAATGTTATAGAATTTAACTTAGGTATTTGTGAAATACATTAATATATAACATTTATAACATAAAATACACTTATCAAACAAGCTTCGGACTTCTTACTCCTTTACATTTTCAAGATCAAAATATGATACATTTTTTATAATTTCCATTTATTATTTTATATATATTATTATTTTATTTATAGGTATTTGAATAGTGTATTAAATTTAATTTAGTCTTTCCTGATAAGTCAACTGTATGAAAATATTTTACAAGTAATTTCATCATATAATGTCAAATTGGACACTACATTATATATGAATAGAAACCTAAAGTTATATTTGGCCATAAGTGGTAATATACCTTCTAGTCGACATTGTGAAATTTTAAAATGGCTCTTCCTTTGATCTCGGAATTGCAAAGTTTCCTGATCACTTCGTGAGCGTCTTCTGCGGGGAACACGGAGTGCGGCGGTGGTTCAATCTGAAACAAATATATTGTTAGTTGAGGCAAGATGACCTATGATCTTAATAATCTAATAGGCTGGACGACTGAATTTTTTTATTGCATAAATGAATAGTAGTACTCTTGAATTTCAGTAAGTTCTCAGAGGAAACAGTATATAAAAACCAGCCAAGTGCGAGTATAAATTATACATAGCAATAATATATATTCATATAGAGCAAAAATATATATTAAATATAGTTAAGTACTTAAATGACAGGAAGTAAACAACTTTGTTTTCCTTTGACTTTGAACTTTGACTTCGTGTCGTATAAAGTTCTGCTGAGGAAATTGAGCAACCTGGGTATCAGAGGTCTTGCTTTAAACTGGTTAGAATCATATCTATCTGATAGAGAATAGTATACCGAAATTATGAGTATTATTAACCAAATTATTTTAACCGCCGTGAAATCTAAATGTAGAGTCAATAGAGTAGGAGTACCCCAAGGGAGTATACTTGGTCCAGTCCTGTTCCTTCTCTATATTAACGATTTTCCTGACATAACAAATTATAATAGCACCCTTTTTGCAGATGTCATATCCATACTAATAAATAATGACAATAATAATACTTACCTTGACATGCATAATTTAATTTAAACTGTAATTACCTGGATGACTAACAATAACTTAAACATAAATTTAACTAAAACCAAAATTTGAATTTAAATATTATAGGACTAAGCCCGCCATATGTAGAAAAATTACATATGAAAATGATAGTATTGAAAAGGTGACACATACAAAATTCCTTGGTTTGTATATTGATGAGAACCTGAATTGGAAGGCCCACATAGAATTCGCCTCTAGTAAAATAAACAGATTTGTATTTGCACTTAGTAAACTCAAACAAGCGGCATTGATGGATACAGTCCTATCAGCCTATCATGGATATGTAGCATCAGTCCTAAGGTATGGCCTATCACTGTGGAGTTATTTCACGTATATCGGCCAAAAAAAATGTGTAAGAGCTATTTGTGGTAAGCGGCCATACGAGTCCTATAAACCACTTTTTCTAAAATAAAATATAATGACTTTACCGAGCATGTACATTTACGAATTAGTGAATTATGTAAAAATAAATTATAAAACTTTCAAAAAGGCAAGTGATATATACCCTAGAAATAAGAGACATCCTGACAGGCTAGTACTTGACGTTATCCCGAAAAATGCGTTGTACCAGAGACAATATTATGCCATGTGCATAAAAGCATATAATGCTATCCCGAGTCATATAAAAAAGCTACCGTATAATAAATTTAAACGGGAAATAATTAAATGGGTTAAACTTAAAAACTTCTACTCGGTAGACGAATTGTTTAAACAAAAAAAATAATCCATAGTATAATAACATAATTAATCTATGCTGAATTAATCATTACTACAACTTCAATATGACATTTATGACCATTATAATATTATTATTGTGATTATTATTTTTAAATGTGTCTCGTTTGTATTATTATTTTTTGTTATTGATTTATGACATCTATTATATTATCCTGAAATGTTATTGTAATTACCGACAAATATCTACTCGATTGACATCATAATAGGTTATGTACTGACTTGACTACTAATATTTTGCGAATTTTATTATTAATTTAAATGTGTTATGTGTGATTTTCTGTGTTTATTTTTTTTGTTATCTACTAAACTTCCTAACAGTATCACATGTAATTACTAATGAAATAATTAGAATACAATATATAATTATGTAATAACTTAGAATAATTAGAACAAAAATTAATGTAATAAATATTTGCATGCTTTTTATATATACATAGCTAAAAGTGCCAGAGCCTAAAAATTTTGTTACCAACTATTATTACCACTTTTAAAGCAAATAAACGAATTGAAATTGAAACGTGAGTCGTACTCGTCCACGTAGGTACGGAAGTACCATTATACCAATATTTTATATGTCTACTTCTTATTTCATTATTTTTGTACCAAGTTTTCCAAGTAAGCGCATTTTACAAGTTAGGCCTTATACTAACAAAGTTATATTATATAACGGCATATAATAAGCCGTTATAGTTTTCCTTTAAATTTCATCACAAGGACTACAATCATGATTTTATCCGATTTTTCGAGCCAGTCGTTTAGCTTTTAGAGGGGACGTCCTATTATAACAAAAAATGTGCTTTAAAGTTGAATATCTCGCAAACGGATAAATCGAAAAATCGTTTCAGCAACCTCTCAATGTTTTTAAAATACCTATCTAATGATACCTACCCCACACTATGAGGTAGACGCGGGAAAATAAGAATCACCACATAACATGTACCCCGAAAAAAACATTTTACGTTATTTTATTTTTGCACTTTATTGACGTAGTAAATAGACAATATATCCATGCCAAAGTTTCATCTTCTTAGCATTAACCGTTTGGACGGTAAGCCGAAGACGGACGGACGGACGTACATGACGAAACCATAAGGATTCCGGAAAAGAACTACGGAACCCTAAAGAACTATTTTCATAGGTACAGCGATTTTTTTACAAAATTTCGCAAGTCTCGTGAAAACGCTCCATACAAAGGTCGTGCCTAATACCTATAACAATAACTGTGACGTCAGGATTAGTGAAATATAAGGCCGCAGGAACATACTTGTAAATATATCCGAAATTGCGTTTATGCTTATACTTGCTATAATTAATGTTTTTGTAAATGATGTAAACTAATGATGTAGGTTTTTTTTGACTAATGAAGTTAAAAAAAATTGAAACTCTTTTGTATTTTTGGGTGTATCTAATTATGTACTAAACTACACTTAAAATATTATATATTTTTACGTTTATCAAGTAGTCATACCTCAGTATATCTGAGTATATAAATTGAACTAAATATTCTACATGTAGTCGTCTTCCCAATTTGCAGTGCCATAAAAATAAGCCCAAACAATATCCTGATAAAACAATATTAAATATTGTTTTATCATGATATTGTTTGGGCCAGCCAACTTGAACGTTACTTTTACAAAATTTGTATAGAACTCACGTTCAAGTTGGCTGGTACCGACTTCAAAATTATGATGGTTGAGTAGAGAAATAGTTAAAATTTTAGTCGTATTTAAAAGAGGAATTTAGATAATAAGAATTATTTCATACTTTTTTATGCATTTTTACTTTAGAAAGGTTTTCATTTTTTGTTCAAAAATAATAATGTCGATTTAATGCGATTCTAGTCTAGTGTTGTTATTTAAAACGTAAATATTATGTCTCATGTGTAGGCACTTATCCGTGATTAGATACAAAGAACAAATCTCAACTGCAAAGGTGAATAGCGCCTTTGTTGGCGATCACCAGGAATATAAAAAAACTATAACCCGACTACGTAAAAAAAGGGGTCTAAAAAGGCCGAAACAAGAAAATAATGTCACGTCAGTGCCTAGACGTCACGCATCTCGGTGTGTGAACTGACGCTTAGATGACGCCATTAGTGTGTGCGACCACGGCTCTACCTTGACCATTTTTGTAACTATGCATTTTTGATTTCCATTTGATTATTTTCTTGTTTCGGCCTTTTTAGACCCCTTTTTTACGTAGTTGGGTTATAGTTTTTGAAACTTATTTTTTTATTTAATATTTTTCCGTTTCCCAATCTATTTTTTTACAAATTATTCACAAGCGGGCAATTTTTTTTTACATAAATATTTATAGGTAATAAAGTAACTGAAAAACTGAAATTAAAATGAACTAACTATAGCATACACAGTAAATGACGACTTGATTCGAACTCGAAGAACGATTTATAAAATATAACTATTTATAATTTATATTCAATAAACGCAATAGAGATCATTCAACATTCATTCATTTCACCAATGCAATTATATCACTTATTCACTTTTAATCGTATTTTGATCTTATACAGTAATTGTAGTGGAATATACTAAACTTCTAAACACAACGATACCACGATTCAGAAAAATTTAAGACTCGTATAGTGACATCTATCGAACGAGTGAGTAATAAAAGTGCTAGTAATTGTTTTCATCTTCATTTTATTATTAAAATCGGATGAACCAATTAACCGATTATGATCTAGTTTTTTTTGTTTGAAAGCTGACATAATTAAGAGTGGTCTTAGCTATAATTCATCATCATCAGCTCGTTCACTGCTTGACAATATAGGTGTTATTTAATTTTTAATTTGTTACGTATTGCCTGTAAAAAATGTCTTTATAATATAAAATGTAATGTTATGAAGGAACATAATATATAAATTATATATTTATAGTCTTATACGTAATGTTAGAAAATTGGACAAATATTGTACGAATTGTATTTTAAACGTATATTTTGACTTAAACAATAGGATATAATATAATATATATACAAATTATGTAAATATTTGCAGTGTGCTTGCCAAGACCTTTCTTTTGATACCAAACATGTGATAATTATCTCGATTTAAATTTTTTAGATGTTAGAATCTAAGGTTTAATTTTCGAAATACATAATTTTGAAAAAAATTATATAGCCTATGTCACCCGCGGCATCATTACGAATATATATACACCTCATTTATTAAAATCGGACCAGTAGTTTAGACGCTACGAGGGACATACATACATACATACATACATACATACATAGACTGCTAAAATCAGTACCCTTCCTTTTGGCTTCGCCGTAGTCGGGTAATAATTAAAAGATAAACATGTCAGCCGTATTATCTGGAGGGTAACGATCACACGATTACAATATCTTTTTAATGGAGATAACAAAACCGCTTATAATATTGAACATCGAAAATACGACGATAAACCAGATATATTTTTAGTTTTATTTATGACTAGCTGTTGCCCGCGGCTCCTCCCGCGTAAATATAGTATCCCTCGGGAACACTGTACTTTTTTGGGATAAAAAGTAGCCTATGTTTTAATAGAGCCTAAACTACTACTATACAGAATTTCATCGAAATCCGTTCAGTAGTTTTTGCGTGAAAGAGTAACAAACATCCATCCATCCTCACAAACTTCCACATTTATAATATAAGTAGGATTCCAGTCATTTAACAATTATGGAAAAGGAGACGTTTCAATAAAACTACTTCTTTGTCAGTCTGTAGCTCTTAGGCTGGGACTATGTGATCCGGAATTCGGCGGGCTCGGGAAAATTCAGAGCATTGAAAATAGTACTTAGCGCTAATATAATAGAGTTGAAAATCGTAATGTCGTGTGTCAAACTGACGTATATTGTGACATTGATATTTTACTCGACACTCGTGTGTTTTTTTTAACTCTACACTAATACACCCGAGTTCTAATTTGACTGCTCTGAATTTTCACCGGCGCACGGTGGTTCGAAAATCGGCTTTTTACATAGAATTAAAATCTCAAAAGTGACAGATTTTTTTAATGTATATTGCTTCAGTTAGGTATTACTATGTAGAAAATTAAGTTTGAGATAATTTGGCCCAAAAATGGAGTAATAATTTTTTTACGAAAAACTAGCCAATAATATGAAAAATTCAATTATCTCAAAATCGGCAAGTTTAACCGTAATATTGATTATATTGATAACGTAATACCTGATTCCAGACAGATGGTTATAGTACTAATTATTTATGATTTTGTGGCATACTTATATCATATTATAACGGTTTTTAGCTGATCATTTTTTTTATCGAAATTTAAAAAAAAAAGTTTCTCTGCATATTCCACGATTCGATAGTGTTACTAATAAGGAACACTTTCTGGAAAGTAATGATAGACGCAAACTTGAGGAAAGTGTTTAATTTTGATAAACAGCTTCATATTTGGAACTAATATATGGAAAATGATATAAAATGAAAAAAATAATCTTTTTTCTAAACTTTCTCACATATAATTACTTTATAGCACCTGTTTTATACTAGCAAGAATATCTAATAATGCAATAATACAGGTGTTTTTTTTTCAAAACAACGGATTCGAAACCCAACCAACGATGTTGACTTGGCTATAATCTGATGAGTGGTAAACTGTGAAGTCAAGGAAAATGACACTTTTGAGATTTTTGTTCTATGTCTATGATAACCGATTTTGACCCATCGGACGGCGTTCCGGATTCCGGAGCATATAGTCCCAGCCTTCTAAGTGTTATGTTATATGTAACACCATTGACTTGGGTATTGCTGTTTTGAGACAGTATAATGTAATACTTAAACCAAAGATTTCAAAACTCAAGATAGGTTACGACGTTTGACAGAACAAATCTTCATACAGTAAAAAGTTACTCCATCTTGGTTTTTACCATACTTCAAATGTCAGCCAGGATGTTTTGCCGGGAATGTCAAACAGCGACGTTGTTTTATTTGTATTTCGTTCAAAATTTGTGTTATTTCGGTTATTAATGTGTAATATTGGGAGAATATTAACCATGAGATATTAGTTGATGTGCACCAGAGTGGGCAAGTGGTACGACTACGAAAAGCGTGCTATTTTGTGTTCTCTCCAAAACTCCTAGGAACTTTCAGTAAAGCGTCTACCACATTACTGAATCGACTGAATTGACTCATTGACTGCAGTGACTATTTGATTGGACTTTGGCCAGTCTTTGGACTTGGCGATGTAGAAATACGGTGTTGAATATTTGAACGCAAATTCTATTTCCCGCCTTTTTTAACTTCACACTGGCAAATGGTTATAAGCCGACGCCATTTATTTCAATAAAAAAAAGGCTGCCATCTTGTTTTCACCATACTTCAAATGTCAAAATGGCCCCAATAATCTCAAAAATGGGGCCATTTAACTGGAGACACTTTTTGCCTCAACATTCCTCGTCTATAATATACGTCTATGACTTAAACCCGTCAAATACCCATGTTCCTAATCGAATCTGGATTTTCTATACATAATGGAGGGTCGCCTTTGTCGTTAAAATCTAGGAATGTAAAAAATAGACCTCGATTTATACCTACTTCCTAAAAGCAGTCAAGTTTTCATATACACGACTACGAACAACAGAAACGGCATCTGGCGTATGTATATGGAAATCCATACAAGAAGAAAGTGTGTCAAGTGGCTCAAGTTGAGAAGAATATTTAAATTTCTTTACAGGAAAACACAATATACAAATCACAGAGGCCTTGGTGAAATGCATAATATGTAGGTACGAGTATTATCGTACTATCGAACAAGTTGCCGCTCGACCAGGCACAAGATGATAATCGCTTAACATTGCCGTTGAATCGTGCGCACGCACACATACTCAAATGTGAATATGTAGTTCAATCACGCCTGCGGTCGTTGCGTTCACTTCCATTGTGTTTAAATATTTGACGTGTACTAGTGCAAAGGAAAATGTTTAGACACTGGTCGAGCACGAACTTTACTACTTGTACCTACCCTAATAAAAATCAGCTCTAGGTACTATTTGTTATTGAATCATATTTTGGGACGAAGGAGTGGTAATGTGTTTATCATTATTAAGGTTTCTAATTCGTTTTTTAATCAGAATTACCGTTTAGAATATATAGTTACTTAAAGTTGGTTAGTATCGATCCACACTTATAGGCTTTTAGTTTACAGAACTGATATTGATATGGTGCTGCTGACTGCAGATGGTCTTGAGGTAAAAAAAGACAAACAAGAATTCAAGTGTAAAATAAAATAATTAATTTAAAAAATATATGAAATATCCGACTACGTGATCTAATATTATTGAATAACTATACCTATCATTGCAATAGTTTTCGTTAGTCGATACATTCAAAACGAAAACCTTCTATTATGGATCATAACGATTTTCTATTTATATTAAAGAACATAACAGTTGGAACCTACAAAAATCCGGTTTCCTTATAATTGGTCCCGATTGTTTAAGTGGTTATGTTGTTTAATATAATGTTTTCGTTTTGAATATATCGAGCTCGGATCAAACGGATTGAGCGCAGCGAACATCTGGATGTCCCCACTAAATTGTAATAACAATGTTATACCGCTTACACTTCGCAAACTCGTAACAAACGTCATAGTAAATACGTTAAAATGCCGTCTTGTGTTTTTAAACGACTTCCAACTAGAAGCGGACAGCAAGGCAGACGGACGGACGGACAGAGCGAAACTATAAGGGTTTACCCTAAAAAGGAGGTGGTAATAAGTTCATCTGTATATTATACCCCTTACTAATAAATAATATATTTACACAGTGGATAAGTTATACAATGTTCTGTCCTTGTCTTGTACGTTGGAAAAGACGCTTGACAGTTGACAGACAAGGACAAGACACTGTATATATTTTTATTTGTAAGAGGGTAAATATATAAATATTAAAAAAAAACTTACCTCCCCACGCGCAACCAACTGCACCAGATCTCGCAGTTGTTCTATGGTGCCGTTGGGTACGGCTGCGATGTGAACTTTCATCTCGTCTGCCTTCCGCGCGAACTTCGGCAGCAATTTTTCACCAACGTCCTCAGTTACGAGGACTACACCTTCCTGCATCAATTAAACATTGTTAACCGATATATAAATACGAATACAACTCGTAGACCGCTAAAAATTCCATGACAGATGTGTGTGTGATTCTGACGCCTAGAAAAATCATCGCGATAGTCAAAATTACCCCTAGAGCTGTCACTCGCTTAACACCTTCTCGACTTCCTGCGCTTATTGGGGCGAATTATGCTAGGGGAAGATGACAAAGTTACCATATAGGGACTGAAAACCTTACCTGGGCTAGGCACTGCAACGAGCGGTGCAGAGAACGTGATGTGGTACCAAAGTTCAGGACAATGTCTACGCGTCCACCACAAGCATCAGTGGTACGCTCTATTAACTGCTTCTCATACAGATCCTCGGTCCACTGCACCACATTTATCCTAGAACATATTGCAAAGTTAAATATGCACACATAAAATATAATATCCTTATAATATATGCATGGATATTATAACAGTACCTAGTTTTATATGGTTAAAGGTGCATATTGATCGATATTATTATATATTTTTATTTATTTATTTATTGAAAATAAAAATGAAAAATAAAATAAAATATATAAAGCAAATTACAAAAGACTTAATTGCTACTGCATTATCAGGTGATAACACTCCATGTAATGTAGGAGTTATCAAGTGCTGTGTTATTAATATAGCGTTTACGACTGTAACAAACAACAACTACAAACCTGGAAACTAAAAAAATATTGTAGCAATAAATATTAGGGCATTTTAAATACTCACTCTTCCCCCTCTTGAGAAAGGATGACACCTTCTTCTTTCAATGTAGCCACTGTAATCCTCACATGACCATGGTACGGGCCCTGACGAAAAATGTGTGTAGCTATACGCAGTGCCCATAGCGCCAAACCCCCTGTGCCCACTATCAATAGTTTTGCTTGGTCCTTCTTGTTCGGACCATCTAACACCTTAGACATACACTCATTGGCACTGTGTACTGAATTCGATGCAAGTAAAGCACCAGTAGGCAACATTGCTGCAACACTCAGAGGCAACTCTGGTGGAATAGGTACCAGACACTTAAAATCAGGAACGATGATGTAATCAGCATATCCATGTGGTACACCCTCATATGGATACAGAACTATTCTGGTTCCAACCGTGATATTGTTGGGTACTTCAGCATTTTTACCAATAGCATCGACAATGCCGGCCACTTCATAACCAGGGAAGAGGGCACCGTCGCGCAGACCAACATGAGCCGGTGTTGAGCCGTGAATGTTGAATCCTTCCATCTCGCTGGCCAAACTTCCGATAGATGAGACAGAGGATGTGCTGCATACTGAAGCAGACCTTTGAGATCTACTAGCTCTGTAGCAGGCTCCTGCGTACACAACCCTGATCCTAGCTCCATACATAGGCACATCAGGCATCGGTACATCGAAACTGAATACACATTCCCTAAGAGTTGGTCCAGGGGACTCTATTGACACTTGTCTGCACAACTTACTCATTGTGACAGTAAGATCTGTAATAGAAATATTAGTGTAAAATGTATGACCCTTTTAAAAAAAAATTAATCCCACTAAAAATTACTAGGTATTTTTTTCTGTTTGAAAGTAGGAATTTTACTTCTTTTATAAGTTATGTTACTGTTTTATGTTTATTACTATTATTACAAAATTATTAAGATAAAAGGATATTAGTTAAGAATTTAAGAAAGGAAAAATTACAGGCACCAAGATTTTATATATATAATATATAGATATAAGTTATATAGATTAGATTAGATGTAAGTCATAAGTGTAATTCAATCTGAATTACAAATGCATAGGTTGCAAATCTGCAGGAACCTCCTCCTGCCAGAACTGCTGTGATAATTTCAACGAATATCATACAAAATATTAACAATTTATTGATTATCTCCACTTCTCCATGCATCTTTGTATGATGAATTCAAATAATTACGAAAATTTAAATGTGATTGAAATTTGTACAATCTAATAGACTTTGTTTGTCTATGCGTATTTTTTTTAATTGGGTAAAATCAGCCAATGTATTTTCAACAACAAAAAACAAATTATTATTACAATGTTACTATAGTTGTGGACACAACACAACAAACACAAGTTTCCAACACTAATGAACACTCAGTTATAAATAAGTTTGTTATCAATATGTTTTGTATATGCTAATTAATACTGATATTATTACATTTTTGATGCTGCTAATGATATGCTCATAGGAACTAACATAGATTACCTAATGTTTTATTTGATTTAAAAATACACTAAATTTCAGTTTTAAGCTAACACACACACACACAACTACTAGGTACTCTGTGGTAGTGACATAAGAACTTAATTTAAAATTAAAATTTCTTATGAGGTATTTACATATATATTTCTAAAACAAAATATCTTGTAGCAGATAGAGGATAGAGCGAGCATGGACAACTTTAATAAAATCAGATACAAGGAAATATAAGTGATGACTCCAAATGTACTGGATGTACTAAATTACCACTAGAATTGCAATGGCCAAGAGAGAATTCAATAAAATGATAGCTTAAGCTAGAGGTTGCATGTTATAATCCCACCGAAAGGACAAAAAGTTTTTCTGTGTTCTTAGGTCTTGAATGTGTATTAAATATATTATGTATAGTAAAACAGTATTCAATACAGTTCTTCGGATACTTAGTACACGACCAGAACGAAAGAGGGGTAGAGGAAGGCCAAGGAAAAAGTATATAATCCTACAGTAAGTCAACTTATAGAGAATGTCAATGTCATGTACTTTAAAGAGCTGAGGGTACTAGTGGAAGATAAAGATATCCTAACCAAGAACATATCAGGACATGTCTAAGGAGCGTCCGTTAATATCAACGCGTAATAGGCTTTTTTCAAATTACTTCAAAAGTTACTGTCCGATTTCGTTCAAAATAATTTTCCTTAAGAGTTTTCAGACCAACTTACAATCCACTTTGGAGGCCGATTACTCAAAAATGGTTGACTTTTTAAAAAGTCATGTATGAAACCCTGTATTTATTTTAAAAGACCTATTCAACAATACCCCACACAATGGGGTAGAATGAAAAAATATTTTTCATCCCCACTTCACATGTATGGAGGGCCACCCCTAAAATGTAAAATTATTATAATTGTATGATGCCAAAACCGAGATCTATATATATTCTATAATTATACCAATTTATTTAAATAAAAATTTGAAATTAAAATTTCATCCATTTATATTCATAATTACAGAAGCTAGAAGCGCGGACAGACATACAGACAGATAGACAGACAGAGCGAAACTATGAGGGTTCCTTATGTATTACGGAACTCTAAAAAGGGGTATAAAAATGCCGAAACAAGAAAATAGTTCAGATAGAAATCCAGAAATGCGTAGGTACAAAAATGGTCAAGGTAGAGCCGTGGTCATACCTACTTTATAAAGTTCGGCACAGTTGATGTCAAATAGCAGACAATAGACATCAGTATCTACTTGGGGTATATTTCTAGAAACTTCTTTAGGTCTTAGCGTCTCGCTAGCTAGCATGTAAACTGCAGCTTAGATGCCATTAGTGGCTGAGTCCAAGGTTCTAGCCTTAAAAATTTAAACTTTTTTGTATGTTTTAGATGTATCTAATTACTAAAATACACATAAAATATTATTTTTTCTTACATTTATCAAGTAGTAATAGTAAAGTAAAGTAAATAGTTTAGATGTAGTCATCATCCTGTTTGTATTGTGAGTCATGATTGCATGTTGTCATTATAATACAAAAACATTGAGAACAACTGCTTATGAACTAGATTCCCTGATACACTATCAGGGAATCTAGAGTATTTAACTACAAAAATTTGCACTAAAAATAGTTAAAATAAAGAAATTGGATTTGTTTGAGGACATTTATGCTAAATATTATAAGAGAGTTCTCATTTATACCTTCTTTAGATTTATTGTCAGTTACTAGTAGTTACAAACGATAAATTAATATATCACTCAGACAAAGTAAACATAGGATAATGTTTTTTAATATTATATAACACGTTAACATATTTACCTATTAATATAACATTATACTACCTTCTTCCTAGCAAGAAAATATGCCTAGGTACCAAATGATATTAGATTTTGAAATATAAGGTGGTGAATTAAAACACCCTCGCATCATGCAAATAAAAACATTAGGTACCTGTATTAAAAGGACAAGATAATTATATAAACTCTTGACCTTTTTATAACACGAAGGTCAAACAACGGACAATACAATTTATAACAATGGTCAAGGTTTCCAAAACACACAAAGCTAAATAATTTGAATCAACATACAATATGAAATAAATTTATATAACAAAAAATTCTATACTTATGCATTTAGGAGTTACCTAATCCTTTTTGTGCGCTGAAACTTTATAGCTCTTCTTTCTAATAAGCACTAAATAATAAATGATTTTTTCTACTGTACGTAGCCCGAATCAAGTCGAATTTCGTATTTATTTATAAGATTATTATTTTTCATTGGACTCAAGGATCAACGGTATTATTATTTTCAATACCTAGTATCGCAACTCGCAGTGTATTGACTATTGGTGTTGCTGATTTTTTTTTGTATTTTTTTAATTAAATAATGACAGCTGACAGTTAGTGGATTATTTTTTATTTAAATATATGGCGTCGGCTTAAAACTATTTGCCAGTACTTATCAAGTTAAAAAGGCGGGAAATAGAATTTCAATGAGACAATGAGTCAAGTCAGTCGATTCAGTAAAGTGATAGAAGCTTTACTGAAAGTTTCTAGCGGAGTTTCTACGAATATATAATGATTAATATTCTACCAATATTACACATTAAGAACTTAAATAACACAAATTTATGAATGACATACAATATCCATAACGTCACCCATTGAATTCCCCAGCAAAACTCCCAGTTAGTGGTTATTTTTAATTTAAATAAATGGCGTCGTTAACCATTTGCCAGTGTAAAGTTAAAAAGGCGAATGAAGTTTTGCCGGGGCCGACATACGTCGTTTTTATATTTCTTCCTTAAATTTGTGTTATTTCGGTTCTTAATGTGTAATATTGGTAGAATATTAACCATTATATATTCGTTAACGGTCACAAGTGTGAGCAACTGGTATACCTTCGAAAAGCATGCTATTTTGTGCTGCCTCCAATACTCCCTAGGAACTTTCAGTAAAGCATACCGGATTTCTAAACCGTCAAGTCCAAAGTCTAGTCAGTCAATGAGTCAAGTCAGTCGATTCAGTAATGTGGTAGAAGCTTTACTGAAAGTTCCTAGGAAGTTTTGGAGGGTAAACAAAATAGCACGCTTTTAATAGTTGTACCACTTGCCCACACTTTCGTGTTGTATCTTTGGACAAACCCCTTGTATAATTTTTATTGAAAATCACTTAAAGGGAAGTGCGTTTAATCAATAATTATACTTCGGGGGTTTGTCCTCGATATTATTGTTCATTTTTCCACTCTGTAGATGTTTAGAGAATAAACAAGAAATATAAATTTATTTATGCTTTATTACACAAGAAATCAAACAAAATTAATTTTATACAAAAAATGAAAAAAAAGTTTTTTTTTTTTCAAAGTAAAAATGAACAAAAAAATACGAAATAAAACTTATTTCTCACATAATTCCTCTTTAAAATTCGTCTAAAATATGAACTATTTCTCTACTCAATATTTATTATTTTGAAGTCGGTACCAGCCCGAACAACATACCGATAAAAGAATATTTTATAGAACTCACGTTCAAGTTGGTACCGACTTCAAAATTATGAATATTGAGTAGAGAAACATTTAAATTTTAGCCGAATTTAAAAGGGGACATTTTTAGGAAATAAGTTTTATTTCATGCTTTTTGTGTATTTATAGTTTGGGACTTCTAATTTAATTTTTTGTTTAAAAATAATATTTTTCCCATTTTAGTCATATTTGTTATATTATTATTAATATTAACTCATTTTTAGGAATTTTTAAAATAAACTATCGAATTTGCTCCAAACTTCCATTATGTATATAAGACGCTGATCATAATTGCTTTAATTGACGAGTGGCAGAAGCTTGCAGTTCTTTTAACAATGCTGAAATACCCAAACATGTATCTTTATCGAGTCAGGAGTTCTGTTCAGTACTTTTGGATCCAGGGTATACTTTGATGCAAAATCTTTTGGTAGCATATCCTTGGGTTATTTCAGAAAAAGTCAAAATCACTATATTATGTGTTCATATAAATTTTGAGGACTTCATCAGGTCAGCACTTTGGTAACAACGAGACCGATTTCGGATTATATCCTTTACATCAAAAAATAATTTTGAAAATTGGTCTTTAAATGGCAGAGTAATGTTCAAATATATCCGTGTCGGTGTAAAATACTATGAGAAGTGCCTATTATATAATTATTAAGTGATGATGTTTGGTGTGATAATGATGGTGATGATGATAATTACTTTAATTGACGAGTGGCTTATGCTTGCAGTTCTTTTAACAACGCTGAAATCAGCAAGCATATTGTATCTATAAGGAGTCAGGAGTTCTGTATTGAGGTAAAACCTCTTTAGTGTTAGATGTTGTGACCTGCGTTTGTTTTTAGAAGATGTTTTATATATTGATATTGATATCTGTCACTGTGTTTTTTTAGTTTTTGACTGTCTCTATTGAAAAACTGATCATATATATTATTATCTTATGTCCGTTAGTTTTTTTATTAATTCGTATATGAAGCAGATTGAGCCAAGAATTGACTTTTTCTAAAAGGTTATGGGCCCAGAACGTACGAAGTAAATAAATCAAATTCATTATGGAACTTAGTAAAATTCAAAATCAAAGTTGGATGGCACCAACTGGGTGCAGTGGCGATATAGGATGACTGCACTACTGAGAGGTATGGACGGGCTTATCGATATTGTAAACCGTAAAAGCCAGAGTAAGCCAGAGAAGCCAGCAGTGAACAGTGGCGATGCTACTGCTGCAGTGGCAATGGCTGCATACAACAAGAATTTAGGAGAGTACTTGAAACTAGAAAGTACGGCTCTTTTATTGATTACGAACAATATTACCGATGAAGCATTAGATAAGGTGATAAGGTTTTCAAGTCCAAGTGATGTCTGGGATGAACTGCATCGGCTATATGACGGCGTGAACGATGACCGCCTGTATCATGCCTGTATGAGTATGTTTAAATTGAAGATGGGCATCTCAGATGACATTGCAACTCATATGTCCAAAGCGAAGAATTTATGGCACAATCTAAATCAAGAGTTATTAAAAGGGGATGAAGGAAAGGAGCTGCCTGAAATACTTCTGATCTGCAAGATTTTGGATACATTGCCGGAAGAATATTTTTCGTTTAAATCGAGTTGGATAATGATGTCAAAGAAGGACAGAACCATAGAGAATCTGACCAGTCAGCTTTGTGCCCATGAAAGAGCCTTGACGACAACCTCCAAAGAAGATACTGGAAGCGTGTCAAGATCCTCTGGTGAAGCACTGGTGGTAAACAGTATGAAAAAGATTTTTAAGAAGAGAACGAAAGCATTTAAATGTCATGGATGTGGAGAAGTTGGGCACTTCAAGAAGGACTGCCCTAAGAAGGAACTACATGGAAAAGCCAACACGTTGGCTGTGCTAGTAAACGTAACAGGTTGTAAAACGGATCGGGATGAGTGGTATGTTGATAACGGAGCCACACACCACGTTACAATGAGAAGTGACTGGTTCCAAGATTTCGAGCGCTTCCAAGAACCACACATGGTAACCACTGCTGATGGGAAAGTGATAGATGCGTTAGGAAAGGGTTCGATTCTTATGAAGACAAAGAGAAGAACATTCTTAATGAATGATGTGTGGCATGTTCCGAAAGTCACAAAGAATCTTTTTTCGGTGCTCTCAGCACATGATATCAACACGGAAAGTTTGTTTGAGTCACAAGGCACAACCTGTTCATTCAGCATCAAAGGTGAATTGTGTGTGACCGGAAACAGACAAAAACATGGAGGTTTGTACAAGCTGAACTGTAAACCGATTCAACCCAAGAAAAGCGTGATGGTGAATGCAGTTGACACGTTACAGCTTTACCATGAGCGCATGGGTCATCAAGACAAACGCCACGTGAAGCGAGTCATTGAACGAGAATTTGATGTGAAGTCAAAGGACAGTGGGAGTCTATGCGAAGGATACATTTTTGGAAAGACACACAGGAAGAAATTTGGTGTCCGAGAAAAGGCTGTCAGTCCAGGAGAACGCATTCACTCTGATATCTGTGGTCCTTTCCCACCAAGTTGTTCGAAGTCTCGGTATTTCGTCCTATTTAAAGATGAATTCTCCAAGTACCGTTACGTGTACATTATGAAAAATAAATCGGAAGTACCTGAGTCACTACGTCAGATGTTGGCACATGCGAAGGCAGCAGGTCACCGAATTAAGGAATTTCTGAGCGACAACGGAGGTGAATTCGATAACGAGAAAGTACGCAAAGAATTGGACAAGTACGGAATACACCAACGCCTGGTTATGCCCTACACGCCTGAACAGAATGGTAATAGCGTACAATCGTGGAAATGGTTAGAGCAATAATGTATGCACACGGAGAACTTCCTCAAGTTTTATGGGCAGAGTTGGTAAATACTGCGGTTTATATTTTGAATAGAACAGGACCAACCTCTGTGGAAGATAAGTCTCCTTTCGAGCTGTGGTTTGGGAAGAAACCACAAATAAAACATTTGAGGATTGTCGGCTCTACGTGCTACGTGCATATTCCCAAACAAAAAAGGAGGAAAATGCAGAAGAAGGCACAAAAGTGCATTCTTATTGGCTATGACAATGACGATGGGTACAGACTATGGAACAAGGTATCAAACTCTCTGGTAAGGTCTCGAGACGTCACTTTCGACGAAAGACCCATAGAATCAAAGATTGATGTCGAAGATTCGGAAGTAGGGAAAGATGTGACTGAGTTGGAAGTTAGACCTACCTCTGGCACTGAAGTGAACGAGGACGTACTGGTTGAGAGGCACAGCGACATAGCACTGGAAGAATTCCAAGACGCTGTTGAAGCCCCTGTTGCCAGTGATGAGGTAGAGTTTGGAGATTCATTGCCTGAGTTGCCAGAACAATACGAATCTATTGAATTAGAGGGAGAGAATGAGGAGGAAAGAGATAATGAAGGCGAGATCATTCAGCAGTTAGCAAGACACGAGATGCGCTTAAGAGACCGTTCTCTCCTCAGACGCCCGGGTAAATTCAATGATTATGTATCATATGTCGGCACAGATTCCTATGTAGAGCCTAACACTTACAAGGAAGCAAAAGCCTGCCCTGATAAGGAGTTGTGGAATAAAGCTATGGAAAGCGAGATTGAATCCCTGAAAGAGAATAAAACATGGATTCTAAACAAACTACCCAAGAACCGGAAAGCTATTCAATGCAAATGGGTATATAAGGTAAAGCAAAACCCTGATGGTACAGTCAGCAAGTACAAAGCTAGACTAGTGGTTCAAGGTTTTCGACAAAGAAAGGGAGAAGACTATGACCAGACTTTTAGCCCTGTAGCCAAGATGGCAACAGTCCGAGCTGTTTTGAGTATTGCAGCTAGTGAGGGCATGAAGTTAAGTCAGTTCGATGTCTCAACAGCTTTTCCTATATGGATCTCTATCTGACGAAGAGATATATATGAAGCAGCCAGAAGGGTATGATGACGGGACGTGTCGAGTTTGCATGCTAAAGAAAAGTCTATACGGTCTAAAGCAAGCTCCTCGTTGCTGGAATACGACTATTCTTGATTTCTTCAAGGAAATTGGCTTTCTGTTCACTACTTTTGGATCTAGGGTATACTTTGATGCAAAATTTTACTTTTTAGTAGAATATGCGTGGGTTACTTCAGAAAAAGTCGAAATCACTTTCACAAATTTCGAAGAGTCCCTCTATTCCTCATGGATGCCATCATCAGGTCACCATTTTGGTGACAACGGGACCAACTTCGGATTATACCGTTTACTTAATCAAAAAAATAATTTTGAAAATCGGGCAACGACGGAGTTATCGTTGAACATACAAATATAATATATATATATATATATATATATACTGAAAGTTTTAAGTTTAACTTGGTATGGAATAATTTTTCCTACTTGAAAGAAAAAAACAGCTGTTTCCTACAAGAACATCCCGACTGCCAAGAAGGTTTTTTAAGAAGGAAGGTTTTTCGCGCCTATCTTGTAAATTGTACGTATGTTCCTTTGTAAATTCCTTTACTCCCACGTATCTTTCAAACGCCTAGATGGAAGGTATGGTTAGATATGTCTCAAAAACCCAAGTGTCCTTGTATGGCCATTTTAAAGGAAAGAAGAAGACGAAAAGGCGTATTTTTGCCCCAAATTGTAAGTAGGTATTTAAAAAAATTTTTTGCCATCGAGTAGGGTATCAAAATAAAGGAAATCAAAATGAGATTTTAAAAATATACATAACATTTCATGTATTTAAATTTAAATAAGGAATAATTTATAATTCCAGCCATTTCAATCATCATTTGAATAAATTTGTAATCAATGCGTTCAAACAAATATATTGGTATTAATAAATAGTATGGCCATATTAAATCGACCAAATCGTATTGCGCATGTTTTGACGACGCGCGACGGTAATAATTAATGTATTTGGAATTTTTATTCCACTTCTTACTGTTAGGTGGCGCTGTATGTCGTTTAAATCGGGTTATCATAATAATAATAAGATCAATAAATTTCATAGTTGTCCATAGTTGAAATAGTTTTTGACAGGCTATCAATAATACATTTTGTCCGATTTACAAAAGTCATAATAGTACACGATTTCGTTTATAGGTTATTGCCGGACGGAACACTAAAAAATCTAAAATAAAATCTAAAAACCCTAGAAACAGCAGATATTAAGGCCGGGGAAAATTCAGAGCATTGAAAATAGATCACTGGGCTGGGCGAGCTAAAAATTTAACACTTGTGTATAGAAGTGAAATGTCAATGACAACTCGACACTCGAAACTTTTTACAACTCTTTTGTACTAATGCAGAGTTCCATTTTCATTGCTTTGAATTTTTACCGGTGTTCCGGATTCTGTCCGATTCCGATAGTCCCAGCCTCAATATTATGATTGATTAGTACTGGTTCCGTTTTCTCGTGGTTAATAGTTTTCTTCTCGGTATTGCGGCTTTAGGTGACATAGCCTTCTTGAAGAAGCGTAGAGCATTAAACCAACGAAAAAGACAAAACAATATATTTTTCGTACAACCATAGAGACGTATATTAATGTTGTATGAAAAATGTATATTTTTGTGGATGGCAACTTTGCTTGGCGTGGGTTTTGGTCTTTGATAGTGTTGGCGTGGGTTAATTGTTTTATTTTAGATTAAAATAAATATAATAAATAAGAAAGTTAACTGTTTGCCTTGAACAAAATAGCAAAATATGGTAAGTTTAATGCTATTTAATACATTTCACTTGAAATTGATACCGTAGGCATCGACTTTTATTGATTGCTAGTAATTGTCCGCGGTGGCCTGAACGGTGAAACGCAACTTTTCTGACTTTTTACTCTACCGTTTTTACACTTATTGCGCGATAAAACTTAGAGAACCTAAAAAATAAATGCTTTTTAAGTTATTGCGTAATTGATCTATTTAGCATATATTAAAAATGCGATGAATATGACATAATTCTTTCAAAGCAAAGTGCAGTGAATTTATCTACTCTCCATAGAATTTATGCAACAAAGGTATAGCACTAAGTGTGGATATGACACCGTCCTATCATAGCTTAGTCCTACAAACTAAATAATAAATAACTTAATCTAATAATGTTAATAATAATGAATGGTAAAAATATCAACTAAAATATTCTAAATAATAATAATTATTGAATTCGTCCATAAGACGAATGTGCTGAAGTATTGTAATGTACCATTTATTAAATTATTAAATGATTATCCTCTAGGGTTCTCATAAGTAATTACAATAAATATGTTCTTATCTTTTTGAAATATTTATACATATAGCTGTGCAAATGATTACTTGATGGTGTCTGGTATTTTCGTTATATTTTAGCCCAAATCCTAAATAAATATTAGTAGGCAATTTTTTTGTGACCTACACAATATTTTTGATTAAATAATGCTTTATATTTTACACTTTTAAACTTACATTATAAAAAAGAAGGATGAAACTAATGATCTGAACTTTTGATAGAGACCTCTGTGGCTCAGTGGTTAAGCGCGTTGGTGCTCATGCCGGGAGTCGCGGGTTCGAATCCCGCCGAAGGAACAAAAAGTTTTTCTGTGTTCCTGGGTCATGGATGTGTATTACATATGTGTATAATATAATAGAAAACTTAAATATAATATATAGTATAAAAGTATTAAATATACTTCCTGTTGTCTGGTACCTGAAACACAAGTTCTTCGGATACTTAGCACGGGGCCAGATTGACGTGATGTAAAGCGTCCATAGATATTTATTTTATTTATTATTATTTATTGATGAAATCTTTTTATCCCAGAAATATGTGTGGTCCCTGCAGGATTTCCTTTTGTAATGAAGTCATGTCCAACATCCATAAAGAATATTTCAGTCACTATACATGTTTAAAAAATTAATAATTTTTTTGTTTTAAACAGTAGTAAAAATTATTTTATATTTTCAAAACACATAAAAGAAAACTTTTTAGTTATAAGGTGCTAGTGCAAATTAATTTTTTTATTTGTGTATTACTAAATGCTTGTCAGACCAGCATTATTACTGGACTTAAGTAGTCATCATCACATTGTATGTTGTCTCACAAAAGAAATCTAGAACAAGTTTTTTTTTTTTCATTTTTACAGTTTAAATAATACATCTAAAACATTCATGTAACAATAACATCAAGAAACCACAGAGTTTTGTATAGATGTTATTACAAGTTATTACAGTTGTAAGATAGTACTTGATCATAATCAAACAGTTCCTTCTTCAGACTACAATATTTAAATTTATTCCATCCAGGATTTGAATTATAGACAAGACAAAAAATGTATGCTCTTGCGAAATATAAATCTTACTACTGTTTTGCTGTAGCAATTATTTTTATTTTGTCATACTGCACTGCATAATGAATTTATATCTATAATGATATAATTTGTGGTTTTTACATGTTATGTTTATTAAAATAGGTTTAGGAGAGTGAAAAATGTGAATGTTTAAGATGTTGTTAGTAGAAGTATATTTATTTTTAAAGTTTTACTATATTAAAAATAAATGTACTTCTAAATTAAATGTATATCTGTACACTTAATTTGCATCGTGTTAATAAAAAAATATAGTATTTTTTTTTCTAATGACCTATTTTTGATTTAAGGTTTAAAAAATCTCCAAGAGGATTATAATTTGGATCAGGTACCTAGTTTTTAAAGCTCTAGTTGTCAGTCAATTTAAAGGAAGCTAATATACAAAATTAGTAAAATACATTTTTTTTTTTTTTTTGTGTATTTGCTATTGCTATTATATTAATAATATTTTATAATTGTTATTAATATTTTTAGACTGTCACAATGTCGCAACAGTACAGTCTCCGGTGGAACAACCACCAGCCAAACTTTATTTCAATGTTTGAAACTCTTCTTACCACAAAAACATTAGTTGATGTAACTCTAGCAGCAGAGGGTCAACATTTAGTAGCTCACAAGGTTGTACTGTCTGCCTGCAGTACATATTTTCATGTAAGTACACAATTTTTTTTGCCAACCCTCAAGTTGTATAATATTTAAGTAACTTGCATGTCTAGCTAGCAACTCGTTTATTCTTTAACTTTATTGTTATTCAGTGTCTTGGTTTTTGCTTTAATGTGTATTAACATCAAAATTTTAAGCAAAAAAATTCATCTTTGCAGTCACTCTTTGTTGACAATCCATCACATCATCCCATTGTGATTCTCAAAGATGTCACATTTGCTGATCTCCGTACAATGGTTGATTTCATGTATTACGGGGAAGTCAATGTTACAGAGGAACAGTTACCACAGGTAAATTTTATTTTATTACATTTTTGACACCAATTGATATTGATTGCAATTAGCATTCAATATTTGAATTATGCATAAATTTATTGTGAAAAAATCTAAAGAAATAATGGGGTCTACATAATAATTATGTGTTTTAAAAACTAAAATTGTAGGTGCTGGAAACTGCAAAAATATTAAAAATCAAAGGGCTAACTGAAATGCCCGACTCCACATCTCTCACAAGATCACAAGGCTCTTCAGACTACAATTCGGCTGAGAACTCCTCAGAAACCCAGAGACAATCTGCATCACCATGTTCACCTTCTACAAGGCGCAAAAGGTTAATAGTTTTGTGCTTTTTTTTTAATTCTTATAATTCCATAAAAACTACAAGAAACTCTAATAGTTTCGCTCATTATATCCTCACATAACTAAGGACTGTCTGTGATTATTATGTTATCCAAAATGGATCATCACTATGTTTAAGCATTTGTATTTTTGTGAGTGCATGATTAATTCCTTGCCTATTTATTGAAATTGATGTACTCCACCTTTTATATTATGACTAATAAAGTAATGAGTCTCGACATAATAGAGAACCCTTATAATTAATATATATTAATACATAATAAGGAACCCTTATAGTAATATACTATAGAAAACTAAAAACGAAAGGACGATATTTATAAGATTTTTTTGATACCATTAAAGGACGATCAAGAGCGGCCAAGTTTCGAACATATGTGGTATTATAGTACTTAAAAAGTAATAAATAAAAAAGTATATTATATTTTTAGGACTTGAGAATAAAAAGTTATGAGTCTCCCGAATATCAGAGAATTCATATGCAAAATGTGTACTTAACTGCGGTAATCGTTGTCATCATATATGTATAATCTATGGCAGGTATGGGCAATTTTTGACTTGTTGGGGGCCAATCTTTCGCGTGCAAATATGTTCGCGAACCGCGTTTAAAAGTACTTAGTGCATTTTAAAGTAGTGATAATATTTTTTGCGATAGATATTAGACATGAAATATAAAATACGACATTATAGTACAATTTATTAAAATAACAAAATGAAATTTAAAAAAATGGTATATTATAATTAAATTGTTAAATTTCCAATTGTTACAAACTACGAAAGTTAAATACACCGAAATCAATGAGACACTTGAGCTTGAATTTGGAAAACTAATCCATCGATATTTGGATTAATTCCACTGATACAAAGACGTAAAGAATTTTCCAAATTATCGTGAGTCAGTCTTGAACGATGTGTTTATTTATTAACTTTCATCAATGAAAATAACTGTTCGCATTTATAAGTACTGCCAAACGCACAAATCAATCTTCTTGCGAATTTTATAAGCTGCGGAAAATTGTCTTTTTCTAGGTATTTTTCTTCAAACTTGGATTTTAAGAGTGAGTTTTCTTGAATCTCGATCAACTCCATTAGTAAGTGTATTGGAGCATTTTGTACATTACATTTTGTAGGAGTAGCAAATAAACTGAAGAAACAGTCTTCCATGTTTTTGAAGTCGCTAAATCTGTTCGAAAACAGTTCCGACAGTATCTTGAGTTCTTCAGCATATTGAGCATAAGCAATATTTTCATACGCAGAGACCGTGTTGAAATGGTAACTGTTACCAGACAGCATTTGTGACTCCCACAAGCGTAGTTTGATCTGAAACGCTTTCAAATGGCTGTACAAATCAATTACTAACTGTCCTTGTTTTTTAAGTTTCAAATTTAAATCATTTAAATAGCCTGTAAGATCGACCAGAAATGCTAAGTCACATATCCATTTTGGATCACTTAATTCAGATAGTGGTTTATCTTTTATTTTCATAAAGTCTGCTGTCTCATTTCTAAGCTCGTAAAACCGTTTCAACATTTTTCTTTTGCTTAGCCATAAGACTTCACAATAATATGTTACGTCGTTATATTCAGCTGATATTTCATCCATAAACGCCTTGAACTGACGATGGTTAAGCCCTCGGGATCGAATAAAGTAGATGGTTTTTACTACCACATTCATAACATTCTAGAGTCGAATGGACTTAGAACACAAGTACGGTTGGTGGATAATGCAATGAATGACTATCAAATCATCTATTTGCACATTTAATTCTGTTGCTTTTTCATTCAAAATTCCGATGAAACCTTTACGTAAGCCGACCATAGAAGGTGCACTATCAGTGCATACACCAATTAATTTTGACCATGGCAAGTCAAATCTTGTGAATACCTTTTGACATTCAATAAAAATATCCTCTGCTGTAGTGGTTTCTTTTAGCGGCTGTAAAGCAAACAATTCCTCAGTAACAGTGAACTCCTTATCAACACCTCGAACAAATATAGCCAGTTGAGCTGTGTCAGACAAATCGGTGCTCTCGTCTAATGCTATGGAAAATGATTCAAAACCAGCCATACGGTCAGTCAATGTTGTTTTTTATCATTAGCCATCATTTCTTTACGTCGAACAACAGTTCGTCTTGACAAACAAATTTTTTCAAATTAAATTTTCAAAAAAAATTAAAATACCAATTTCTAACATACACTCCTTGATAAATTCTTCTTCGGCAAATGGTTTTAATGCCTTTGCCAATTTTGAGCTAACTATAAAACTAGCTTTCATAACATTATCAAGTTGTGTTCTTTGTTTATGAAACATTTGTTGCTGTTTTTCCAAATTTGCGGTAAGCTTCATGATTTTGTCTGTTCTTAATTGTCCTGTCAGTGAGTGCAGCGTAGCATGCTTAGTTGAGTAATGCCTCTTTATATTGAATTCTTTCATTACTGAAATGGATTCGTTACACTGCAAACAAATAGGCTTACCATTGTGCAAGATAAAAAAGAATTCTTCAGTCCATTTTTCTTGAAACTGGCGACCCTCTGTATCTACTTTTCGTTTCTTTCCACCAGACATCATTTTTGTTTACATTTCGTTCAATAAACTTAATAACAAACTATAGTTAGTAACCACTCAAGATGCACACAAAGTCACAAAGCAAGTTGACGGTTCGAGCAGTTCGCTAGGATATCGCTTGTCCAAGTTATCACCTCGCTAGCTCAAATACAACTGAACTAACGTTTGGGTCATCCACCCGCTTATATAGGCAAAATGAAGGAATAATCTGGAATAAACTAGTTTAAAATAATTGAGAAGCAATAAATCTTTTGATGTGTCGCCCATGAGGCGGCAAACCTCAAAGAACTTGATCGAGCAAGTCGAGTTGCGGCGGTTATCAAAGAGTGAGGCGGCAAACATCAAAGGATTTGATGTTTGCCGCCTCACTGTCACTCCCGTGAGTATAAGTACCTAATGTAATATTTTTTTAATTGGGTTTTTTCAAAATGTCTCGCGGGCCGGATCCGGCCCGCGGGCTGGTAGTTGCCGCTGTAAATAATTGTCAATTTGAGGCGTAAAAGCTCCATTCACACATCAAAGCTTCATCCACACAATCAAAAATTCTTATTGGCCGTTCTTGATACCACTTATGCTACCAGATGACGCTTTGTGTGAGTTGGGTTTGCCCCCTAACGGCAGAAAAAATATCAAAAACTCTCATTGGAGTATAAAGTTATTTTCGTTTTCTATAGTTCAGCAGCTTAGTGCTAGTTTTATGAAAAAAAATATTACTTGGGTGTGAAAACATAATTACAGTAGAATTCGGTCATAACGACGGCCAGGGGATCGGTGGCCAAGGGATTAATCCAACTCGCTTAACAATGGGCCTTTAGAATAGGCCCATTTACTTGATTACGTTGCAGCCTAAACCATTGTAAAAGTGCCACGTCCACTTGTTAATGAGACGACACCTTCACGCGTTTATGTTTTAAAACATTCGCATTGAACAAATTAATTGTGTACAATTCGACTCGCCAGCTTAGAAAATTTTTCGTTTTGTAGGTTGCATTTTATGCGCGTACTTACGTATGCGCATAAAATGCCTTGCGTCGTTACCCGCAAATTCAGTACTGCCGTAAAATAAACAGTCACATTCCAATCAGCAAAGTGCAGGCCAGGGGGTGCGCGGGGCGGAGATAGCTTCCTACCTACGATTTATCTGTAAACACGTCAACGTTCGTCGTTCTTCAAAGTCCGTCGTTAAAATCGAGATGTGTTGACGGAGACGTTATAAACAGATGTACATTCATGATGGCTCATATTAAAACCGAGCATTAGCCATTATTTGCGTCGTTAAAAGCGGTTGGTTTTTAAATGCGTAGTACTAAACGGACTACACATAATTAAGTTTTAGGTTTTCGTAACCTGAAAGCGACATCTATCATTTATCTGTTAGCATATTGCTAACTTAGTTTCCAAAAAAACTTATTATTAATTTCATTACCTAATTGATATCATCACTAATACACGTCGCTTTTCCGCAAACCCTAGAGCCACTTATTAAACAATAGCATAGTTTATATTTAATTAATTATCTTTTATCCCCCGATTTAATATTATTGCTTTTTTTTGTTCCTATGTTCATAAAGTACAAACATACAATAAATACCTTTTGTATCCACGTATTTTAATTACCAGGCAGTAAATGTATGGCGGCTTGCCGATCTCCTTTGCCAGAATTGAATATGATATAATTATTTCTGAGATTGGCGTTCGAGTAGTAACAAATTTTAATAGATTTGTATATGTACTCTTTTCAAATTCGATGACGGAAATCCACATATCGATTCCACTCGATCGGCCATCTTAAAATAGCAATATTTTTTATACAATTCTCTACAATTTAAAGCTATGAAATTTTATTTTTGTGTCAAAATGATAGCAATTGAATTCACATCTAAAGTATATACCAAATTTTAGTGGCAATAAAACCAAAATTATGGACTAAATATAATATCCGACTGTCAAAGGGGGTTATCTCTCTATTTTAAAGTTGTCCCCACACAAAACCGGAAGTCCAGCCCTTTAAAAAATAAAAGTCCAACCAAGGATAATGTTTACATTTTACCGTTGACTTTTGAGTTTAACGAAATAGCAGCATTCGGAAATCTTAACAAAATGACAACAAAATATTTTATTTTTCTAAGTTCATACTTATTATTCAATTTAAATTGATTGAAAATGTGTTAACATCAATTTAGTTTACGAAATTATTTATAATTAAAATTATAATATCATTATTTTCATACTTTTTATGTACAATATTTGTCATTATATTTGGCTTATAGCTAATTGGCTCTTATTGCCTCTTGAAGAGTGTGGAACTTCACACGTCATGCTAAGCACATTTGTTCATTGTTATTAGTGAGACTGTTCATATGTACTGTGTGACAACTGCTGATATATTGACTCACTTATTGTAACAGGCGTCGGAAAAGTTCATCAGGCTCCATAAACAATGCCATTAATGAAAACATAAGAAATGAGGATACCGAACAAAATGTCAATCTCGTCCGAGAGTTGCCACCAGTAACCTTAAGCAGTTTACCTCAGCAAAAACGGAGAGAATTGGAAGATAGGATAGATAACAATCAACAGGTGTGGTATATTATTATTATAATTTACAAAAAAAATATTAAATAGAATAAAAATAGATTAGAATTATAATAATAATGGGTTTGTCTGTTTTCAAATCACAAGACAAACAAAAAAATGGATAAAACTTGCAAACAAAAAATATTAATCATTATTCATGATATAGAGCAACAATAAGAAATGTTGTAAAGATAATGTTGACATCTAATTATGCTTATTTAAAAATACTCAATTTGCAGACTGGAGAGCCAGCTAACATTAATATAGATCAATTAAACTTGGATTCAAATGCTGGTGTAATACCCCAGGGTAAGTCTATGAACTCCGAAGTTGCATGTGAACTGTGTAATAAACAAAAACACTTTATTTATTTATTTTTCTCTTTATATTGCTTAATAATATATCTTATTTGTTATCGTAACTTACTAGCATATACAGGATGTTTTGTAGAACATATTCAATCAAAATGATTAGTCTTTTACCCTCAGATCTGTTTCAAGGATTGACTATGTTCTACCAAACACCCTGTATATTAATATTAGCTCTCTATGTATATATTGCATCTCCATATATTTATTAAATAATATACTTACATGTAAATTCTGTCGGGCGTTATATTTTATTTTACAGGGAAGGGAGATCAATGAAATCTGTAGTTTAGATAAAACATAAATATATAATAAAATTGTATTACAAAATCATTTATCTCTCTTCCCAGGACAATGGAGTATGCTGGAGCATACATACCCCCGGTATTCGAACCCCTGCCTCGGGGGCGGCGGGCTGCCGCCAGACCAGGGCATGTACCTAAACAACATAATTACCACCGATGCTGACCTTAATAACTACGGCCAGTTGGGCATCGTAGGCCCGGCGCCCGGCCCCAGCTGCGTCGCCGAGTCGCCGGCCGTGCCGTCCATGCAGTCAAATCCACCGAAAAGACGCCGCACCACCAATCCGCAGGCGGAAGAAAACTTTCAACGAGCGCTTGAGGCGGTCCGATTCGGCGGGATCGGCTTCTGTAAAGCGGCAAAATTATTCGGGGTGAACAATAGGACTCTCTGGTTAGAGTACAAAAAGAAGGGGTACCCGAATAACAGGCCTAGTATTAAAAGCAGGATAAAACGTGAGCACGTGACGCCCCCACCGGAACACAAGGACGAGCCGCATCTTCAGGACCAGCAGATGGCGCTAATATGTCCCCCGCATCCCGTGCCCGTGGGCTACATTGATCCCAGGCCAGTGGAGTTTCCGTTGCCGGTCAACAACTCCCTAAATTTAAATATAAATGGGGTGAATTTTCCGATGCAATAGAACACGGCGTGCGGCGCGCCGGGCACTGAGTCGTACTCATTGTGACCCGAGTGGCAGGGGGTGGAGCTCGCGCCGCCGCCCCCCGCTCCGCGCCCGCATCTGAGATATGACATGTACATGCACATGTCGCTGTAAATATTGTTACCATTGTCGTCCAGTATTACTCAGTTTCCAGAGCTAGGTATAGAAGTGTAATTAGTACTTTACTGTTGTAATTATTATGTGATACTGGGTTGTACCAGCAACCCGAGGATAATGACACATTCGTGTGACATTAATCCTTTTGCCATATTCAATAAGATGTATTTAGATCTCATAGCACTAAGAAAACCGTTTGGCAATGAAAAATATTTGGAGTTCATTTAACGTTTTTTCGTATAAAATACAGGATTATAGGTTAAGTCAATGTTGATTAGTTTAATTTATAAAATGAAATAATTAATTTTTATTATTTACATTTACAAGGAACTTTATCCCCTTGAAGGATCGTCGAGTCATCGTCGAATTAACCTATAACCCTGTAAATAGTAAATAGTTCATTAAGTGAAAAATTATTTGTCTGTTTGGTTTTAAGATTTGCTATTTGTTTACAAAACTATTTATTTTAGGTTGAACATTATTCACACACATTTATATTACTTAGAAACAGGTGATTTTTTTGCATAATTTTGATTAATGTAGGATTCTGAAATTAGGATTTTAACCCTTTTCACCTACACACATGAAAAAAGTCTAGGGATATATTTTATCGAATGTATAAGAATTTTTGATATAGTAAATGGAAAAACGCTAGTTTATTTTAAGTTTTTAATATACAAAACGCGTGATTTTTTTGTTTTAAATTAAAAAATATTTTACTGCCATAGAAAAATTGTATGATATAAAAACATAATTTTTTCTTACCAAACTATTCATTTTAGTTCAAATAAAAAAAAAATCTAATGATTAAATCTCATCAATAATAAATAATTATTGTTAGTTAGTTTCTCATCGACATCGATTGTTATACTTGCAAATGGTCGTACTTTTTTTTATTCGTCAAAGGAGGACGGGCATTGCGGTCTACCCGCTCAAAACACACAAGTTAAATGTCATTAGAAAGGGCTTTTTTGTATTTATTTCATTGTATGGCTATAAAATATTTGATATTGGGGTTTTTGACAAAAAAAAAAATGCAGTTTTTTATTGCTCTTAACTCTTAAATAATTTATTTCATTCTCCCCATGGTAGTAACCATGTTTCAACACAAATGGGCCGGCCTGACTGGCTGGTAAATTACATTGCTTCATAAAAAACCGGCGTTAATGTAAACATTCGGAACCCTACGATTTTTAACATATTATATATATATATATATATATATATATATATATATATATATATATATATATATATTATATGTGTGTAAAAATAATTAAATGTGTGTAAAAACGCCCTTTCCAATGATATAATATATTATGCTCGTAGACCACTACGTGTTACAGCTTTACTATGTGGCAAATACAATGGTTCTCCTGAAAGTGCCGTGGATGCCGGCTCTTCAAACGCGTATTTCAATTAAATCCGGATGGAACCCCCCAAACCTATCATATTTTTT
Organism: Phengaris alcon alcon; assembly: GCA_037179445.1. Lineage (NCBI taxonomy): Eukaryota > Metazoa > Arthropoda > Insecta > Lepidoptera > Lycaenidae > Phengaris > Phengaris alcon. The sequence continues at coordinate 162,480 of JAYRCH010000120.1, forward strand.
GGGTTGTCTTGCCCGCGTTATTTATGTTTTGGAATGTCCTAGATAGCCACCTGCCTCAAATCATGTCAAGTACGTCTGGGACATGTTACAACAAAATGATTTGAGAGATTTTCTACTGGGAATGTGACGACGGAAAAGAAATTACGACCACTTGTAAAGTATACGACCTCATACCGCAGCAAGACATTATTAATGTAATTTTAAGTATAAGCAATCGATGCAGATGTGTCAATTATTTTTAACATTGAGTTGGGCATCGTGGACCCGATGCCCGGCCCCAGCTGCGTCGCCGAGTCGCCGGCTGTGCCGTCCATGCAGCCAAATCCACCGAAAAGACACCGCACCACCAATCCGCAGGCGGAAGAAAATGTTCAACGGCGCTCGAGGCGGTCCGGTTCGGCGGGATCGGATTCTGTAAAGCGGCTAAGATGTTCGGGGTGAACAATAGGACTCTCTGGTTAGAGTATAAGAACATTTTTAGATATTCGATAAAATATACAATAACCGTAGACTTTTTCGATGTGTGTATTAAACTCACGAAATTAAGACTGATTTATTATTATTTTACTTAGGATTAAAATGTAAGGATACTCAAATTGCAAAGATAAAGTGCCCGATTGTCGATGGATGTTATTTAACAAGTGGGTGCAAATTTATAAGAGTATATTTACAAACAAGAATTGCTCTTTTAAAGTATATGAATATAACTCCATCATTAGATTGTTGATTAGTCAATTTAGTCAGGATTTTTAAACCCTTAGATTTTGAAAAAAAAAACATTCTGTATTCCATCATGCTACATTCGATAATGTCGCTAGTGAGGAACAAACTTTTAAAAAGTAATTCGTTGCAAAAAAAATTTGGAACGAACTTTTAATTAACTTTTTTTTTATTTTCCTATGCATTTCTTCAAAATATGAAGCAGTTTCGCGCGATAAATTTTACAATTTTATCAATAGTTACTGTCCGATTTCGCCGAAAATAATATTTCTAAAGATTCTTAAGAAAATTGTAAGTTTCTAACTCTCATTGTTTAGACATGCCAGTGGACCACTTTTGGGTTTAAACTTTTAAATCACTTTGGGAGTTGATTATTCTAAATCAACTGGTGCGCACGCGACCAACCGAGGGTTAAAGCATAAAGTCTAAAAAGGACCAAAATTTCAAGTTCAAGCAACTAAAAAACAACTTTATCTACTTTTAGATTAATAAAATTACAAAAATTTTATGGCTTCTCCATACAAAATTTCATCGTGCACTTACAGGCACAAAAACTGCTAGACTCGATTCTTGAACTATTTATGATGCTCCTACTTTGGTACGGAACCCTAGGATTCCGACTCACTTTTGCCTGGCTTTTTGTTTTCTATTTTTTTTAGTAGAAGTGAGCTTATCGAAATAACACTTTCCTTCAGGTTACCATATTATGTATTTCATTACTTCCCAGAAGTTCCTAACTAGCAACATTAAGAAATGGTGCAATAATACTTTTTTAATTAAGAGCTTTTAACTAAATATAAAATTAACAGCTTTTAGCTAAATGCATATGAAAGTATATACGGTACTTACAATAAAATATAAATTTTTGTCTGTTCGTATGTCTGTCTGTCTGTTCCGGCTGATCTCTGAAACGGCGGGACCTATTTTCACGGGACTTTTACTGGCAGATAGTTGATGTTATAAGGTCTAACGTAGGCCACTTGATATGGTTCCGTTTCCGTTCTATGCAAATGAAGTTGCGGGCACCAGCAGTTGTATAATATAATATTATAAGTACTTAATCTACATTTTCATGGATCGATATAAAATGTTTTTTATTAACCTTGCTGGTTGGGTAGCTAACTCTTTAATATCCATAAATTAATATTATTAACTCGATATTATATATGAATGGATGTTTGTTACTCGTTCACGCTTTAACTACTAACGGATTATGATGACATTTGATAGGCACATCCGACCTTTTTTCTGAGCAAAATGGATGGTTCCTTCGCGATTTCTTTTTGGTGAAGTCATGGACAATATCTAGTTATTTATAAATTGTTGGTCACGAATGTAAGTTAATATAAAGTAAATAGCATCTTAAAACCAATTACAGAGTTCTGTCGTCTTAGCCGTATTATACACATTGAGTCAAGATAATTAGTAATATGCCTTTTAGTACATATTCTCTGTAATATTTTATTTAAATTAAACTTTAATATAGGCAGCTTTTATAGAATATTGCATGTTCTGCATGTTTCAACACCGTGAATGTTATACGTTCTGTATTATTGATTACAATTTATACCAAAGTATTGAGCATTATTTCACAATATCTTATGAAAATTGTTTAATGATAATGTTCAAAGTGATTCAAAGTTTGAATTCTTCTGATTCAAATACAATTTTTATGAAAATATGCAAGATAATTTATCGTCGAATAAAATGTGAATTTTAGAAATATTCTGTAGTTTAAGATGATATTGCAACACTTATATCACATGAATACCAAGATTTTTTAATGCTTGGTATACTGATTTTGTATATAACTATGTAGGGTTTATAAAAGTAAATAATACGCTCAGATTGTGTTAAAATCAATATCACGCATTTATAGTTCTAAGTTAGTTTGTATTTTTCTATATAAAATATGATACGAGTGAGACGAATTAAATAAGGTAGACTATCCAAAATATTAAATAAATGTAATCATCACAACTAAAGAGATGAATGGATGAACCGCATAACTAACTACCAACAGTAAATTGGGTTTAAAGTTTTACAATAACATTTAAAGATATTTCATTACGTAAGAAATATCAAGTAAGAATATTTTTCTTTTCTAGTTTTACTTATGAAAAACTATGTAACTTCTTTCATTAAGGGTCATTTCACACCGTAACGAGACGATACGTGACGCGGCGCAGCATTTTTAAGATAGCAATTCAAAATTGAACTTTATTCAATACACAAGAAGATGCACGTTAAATTGCAAGAATCTAATGTCTAACTACCGCTCTTTATAGCACGGTGCAGCTCTTGCAATGAAACGTGTATCTTCTTGTGTACTGAATAAAGTTCAATTTTGAACTTTATTTTATTTTAAGTCACTTTTTTAAGAATTCTGCGCCGCATCAGGTATCGTCTCGTTTCGCTGTGAGCTGACCCTTAAGATAAACACTCTCTTAGGGAACAAGACTATTTGAACAATCGGGACCCATTATTAGGAAGCCGGATATTTTTACTGATCCCGTCTGTTAAAATGGTAATACTGATAATATGATGTTTTTTTTAATGTATCGACCACGAAACTATTTCAATGGTAGGTATACTTACGAGGGCTGCACTAAAAGTTTCGGGAATGGAATATTTCCACTGTTCCTGTCATATTAAAATCTTTTTGTATTTAAAACTCCTTGGTTTTAAAAATCGAATACCGTTTATTTATTTAAAAAAAGATTCTCGGTCTTGTCAAACTTGTTTAGTCGTTGAGAAACTGGAATTGACTCGAGAAAATTCTAGAGCGATGATTTATTATGACTTTCGAAGTGGTTTAACACAAAAACAGTGTGTTGACCGGATGATTTCTGCATTTGGTGATGAAGCCCCATCCAAAACCACAATTTATCGCTGGTTTGCTGAATTTCAACGTGGACGTGTCAAGCTCAGTGATGATCCCCGTCAAGGTCGTCCAAAAACTGCAGTCACCCAAGAAAACGTTGATGCTGTGCGTAAGCTGATTGAGGAAGATCGACATTTGACATACCGCGAAATTCAGGCAACTTTAGACATTGGCATGAGTCAAATACAAATAATCTTGCATGAACAATTAGGTGTAAAAAAGTTGTTTTCCCGATGGATACCGCATTTGCTCTGTGAAGAGCAAAAAGCGGCTCGCGTTACTTGGTGCGTCAGAACTCTCGAAAGATTCCACGCAGGATCCTCAAATGCTGTATACAACATCGTATCAGGTGACGAATCCTGGATATACGCGTACGAACCCGAAACAAAAAACCAGTCACGAGTTTAGGTGTTCGAAAATGAGTTAAAGTCAACAAAAATTGTTCGTTCGCGGAGTGTTGAAAAAAAAATGGTGGCCACGTTTGTCTCCAAAACCGGCCATGTTGCGACTATTCCTCTTGAGGGACAAAGAACTGTTAATGCAGAATGGTATGCTAACATTTGTTTGCCACAGGTCGTTTCTGAACTCCGTAAAAAGAACTGCAATCGCCGCATCATCCTCCATCACGACAATGCGAGTTCTCACACCACGCACAGAACAAAAGAGTTTTTAGAGCAAGAAATCATAGAATTATTAGACCATCCGCCGTACAGCCCGACCTAAGCCCTAATGATTTCTATACTTTCCCTAAAATAAAGAATAAATTGCGTGGTCAGAGATTTTCATCACCTGAAGAAGCTGTGGACGCCTACAAAACGGCCATTTTGGAGACCCCAACTTCCGAATGGAATGGTTGCTTCAATTATTGGTTCCATATTATGGAAAAATGTGTCAAATTTCGCGGAGAATACTTCGAAAAGCAACAAATACATTTTTAAATAGTAATGTTGTGTCACTTCCTTGATTCCCGAAATTTTCAGTGCCGCCCTCGTATTCGTCTCGACTTTGTGATTTTTAACCGACTGGGCGACGCAAAGTAGTGGTAATGTGTTTATCAGTCAACCTATGTATGTGGGTTTGTACCTTTGTGGCACCGTGGTTCTTTGTGGAACATATAACCGACTTCTAAATTGAAGTCGGTTAAAAGTTCAGCTGTGGATTTTTTTAAAGTATACTTTAAATACACAATTTTTTGATTGGAAACCAATCAAACACCTCAAACCTATATTCATGTAAAAAAAACAAAATAGGTAATAAAAATGTTAGATACGAGGTTTAACCGATCATGTCTTCAAATAAGAAATTGCAACATGGTTGCTGAACTGTACTTGTATTATAAACCTAGCTAATTATTAATTCTTGTCAGTTTATATTGTGTTTACTTACACAATGCGTAGGGCCAAGACCTATATTTTTTTTTTTCATGTTAAAAGGATTTCGCCTTGAGTATATGTATTTTTTCTACAAATTTTACATTCGAATTGATTTATTTCGATTACCTAGGATCTCTATAAATTTTGACTGATTTTTTTAGCACCTACAGTTAAATAAGGGATTTTTTTGGGAAGCATTAGTTGGGGAGCCCAGAATGCTTTGTGGACATGCTACAGCTTCACGTAAACTTTTTAGAATTGATAGATTAGATTATGAACTACACCTAAACACTTTGAACTTGTACCTATGTAGAATTTATTTTTATTTTTCAAATTCTATACTTTATTTTTAACACAAGATGTACGAATAGGTAATTTAAGTAAAATTATACTCGTAAATAGTTTAAATTTTATTAATTTAGTCTAAAGGTTGTTCTTAAAAGAAAAAGTCCGCTGATTGGAGGTTTCTTTGCAGCTTGGTTGTGGCTGAAGTAAGGGCGTTAGAAGAATGTTTTTTGTTTTGGTGAACATAACAATTACAGATCTAAAAGTTTATTAACTTTTTTATAAACAATTTATGGTTCATCAGACGTAACTTTAGTAAATATCCCGCTGGCTGGAGGTCGTTTAGAAAAGTTTACATGTCCGTTTTTTATACGGAACAAATTCTGTTTTCAGCATAATTCAATAGAACATATATGATATTTAACCCCCCAATCTTTATTCTGACTTCGCAAAACCTCCCTACATTAAGAGCTCATACTCGCTGGGGTAACTTATCAATATGTAAATTGTAAGGTATCCTCCCTTATATTAATCTGACGCGCTCGAGCCTATTGCAAATTACCCTCTTCGGCTCCCTAAACCATACATATCACTTTTTTACATTTTTTGTGTGAAATAAAAAATCATTGCTTTGTTTTTTAAAGTCTTTACTTTAGACCTGTATAAATCTACCAACCAGTATAAACATGTATATAACAATATAGAAAATAAATGTCAGGAGCTGTAGAAAGCATTGTATTATGTATGTACAAAATTTTTCTTTGGAACTACAAAAAAAATATTCAAGTATTGGCATGTTATACCTGCATATCGTTGGCAACTGTAGTGTTAGAAATAATAACTATAATGCATTATTTGAAAAACAAAGTGGCACCTAGGCGAATTACCAATTATACTGGGTGACTTTTTATTCCGTCTGAGTAGAAATAGAATACTATGACACACTCGGTATACATTTTTTTTAGATTATTTTAGATTTGTAACTTTCAAATACTTCATAATTGGACACTTAACCTGTATTTTTTTAAAATTAGACGGAATAGAAGTTACTCAGTATAGTTTTCGTCTTACTTTATATACTAGTTTTAACGTGATTTTGTCTTTTTTCAAAATCAATTACTAAGTCCTGTTTGTAATAGTAGAAAAAGAAATAAATTATACCTACAATTTCGAGCAAAGCTTAGTATTAGCAACTAAAGTTTAACTGCGTTAGTTTTTCGTTCTAAATTAATAATTTCAAAGATCTTACTTGCTGCATATCATTTTATATTTACTTAACCATGCAAGATTAATTATACATAATTAATTATGTGCCTATTTTAAGAATAAAAATAAAGCTAATCAAGCTATGGATATAAGCTTATCTGATTCAAGGTCGGGTAATTTTTTTAAGGTTTATTATTATACAAGTTTTTTGTAATTTACCATCACACACTTTCAGTATTATGATCAGTGAAAGTTTACGCCATAAGTATTGTATTTGTAAAGTGCTAATTTGTATTAAGTACGTGTTTAATATTTACGAAAATAGATAACAGTCTACATCAAAATTGCCTTTTACATGAAAATGTACTAGATTTATAGTATTTTACTTGCTGAAATATACAACTTAAAACTAAAAGGTAGCTAGTATTATTGAGTTATGGCATAATATTTAAGATTGTATGGAGAAACTCGATATCTTTCACACTCTAGGATTAAATCCAAATTTTGTATGATAATATTTTTTGCCGCAGCGCCGCGCGCCGGCGGTGAACTCCATACAAAATCCGGCAGCGCCGCCGAACTTGCGGCGCATGTCTGAAGGCGCCTATTATTATTTATTTATTTGTGCTGCCTAAAGCTGTCTCTGTAATTTTAAGTGTCAAAACATAATTTGTTGTTTAATTTTTTGAACGTTTTTGTTTAGAGAAAAATCTGCAGTTTACACTGTCTCTTGTTTGATTTAAGAGTAAGGTGCCAATTTCTGTTACATAGGTGTTAAATGGATCCTACGTAGTCAAAGATGCCCCAAACCAGCGATTAGAAACATATTAAGACAAATTAGGGTCGTAATATACGACAATGCCAGTTTATATCAGATCAGTAGACACTGAAATCGAGAAGACAAGCTAAAAAATGGAAAATCTTACTTAGACACATTAAATATTTTGTAAATACATTATGTTATAAAATTGAAGTACATATTTTAATTAAAAATAAATAGACAAAATTATCGATTTTATTAACTGTACTAGGTTCCATAAAATATATTTAAATACAATATTTCATACGTCTTATTTATTAAACAAGATCTAATTTGAGGAAAACACTATATTTCCGTATTGAGTAATCCCAAATTAGTATTTATAAAAGATTGGATTAAATCAATAGGCACAAAAAAATCTTTTTTTTTGTAGAACAGTAATAAATGATAATTTTGCAAAGGTTACATATTTTATTATAATCCCCTCAACTTTGATATCATATTTGTAATAGTTACCCGACTACGGCGAAGCCAAAAGGAAGGGTAATGATTTTGGCAGTCTATGTATGTATGTATGTATGTTTGTTCCACCGTAGCGCCTAAACTTCTGGTCCGATTTTGATAAATGAGGTGTCAATAGAAGCGTAACAATAGCCCGGGCATCATTGTAGTTACTACTATTATATTTACCTAATACTAGGTGTTTGCTGCAACTTCATCCGCACCGAAAGTCGTATATTGTCGTGTATTTTTTGTATGAAAGCTGATATGATCGAGAGTGTTCTTAGCTCTATTTCATTATCTTCCATCTCGCTTACTGCTTGACAATGACGGGGTTAATTATTTTTTTTAATTTTGATTTTATTTTAGTCTTCCATACGCTTTGTGTGCTTTTATTCCATCTATGCTAATATGTATTCATTTCATTCATATTACCTTATCAGTAATCATCTTTAAGTAGGTACTTCGTATTTTTTTTACTTTATTCTCAATTAAAGAATATTGTTTTAGTTTTAAGCGCTTCACGCACTCCTTTCTTAATTGCTTACACAACGGGTTCGGTTCCCGTTTGCGGAGTATGTGCGTTTTTTGTAAGCCGTAGGAAACAAATATTACAGACAGTAGACATACAGACTGGCTGTACATAATATTCTGATTTTTGCATCAACATTTCTAGGTAGCTTCCGACTCTAATAATAATAATTAATGTTTAAATTTAATGTAAAGGGTTATAATCCGAAATTGGTCCCGTTGTCACCAAAGTGGTGACCTGATGATGGCATCCATGAGGAATCGAGGGAACTCGAAATTTATATGGACACGTATGACTTTGACTTTTTTTTTGACGTGATTTTGACTTTTTCTGAAGTAACCCAAGCATATGCTACCAAAAAGTAAGATTTTGCATCAAGGTATACCCTGGATCCAAAAGGACTGAACAGAACTCCTGACTCCTTATAGATACATGTTTTCGTTAAGCTACTATGTCAATTAAAGTAATCATCATCATCACCACCATCATCACACCATACATCATCACATTATGATGATATAATAGGTATATAGTATATTACACCGATACGTAAGAGTAAATATTACTCTGCCGTTTATGGAGCTATTTGCAAAATTCTTTTGTTTTTGTAAAGGGTATAATTCGAAACTGGTCCTTTAGTCACTAAAGTGGAGACATGATGATGGAATCCATGAGGAATCGAGCGAACTCCTCGAAATTTATATGTACACATGTAGTGATTTTGACTTTTTCTGAAGTAACCAAGCATATACTACCAAAAAGTAAGATTTAAGATATTGTGCACCAATCTTTTGGTAAAAACAAGGTATACCCTGGATCCAAAAGCACTGAACACAATTCCTCTGTCTTTAAACGGCGACCTCTGTGGCTCAGTGGTTAGCGCATTGGCGCTCAAGAAGTAGGTCACGGGTTCTAATCTCACCAGGGACCAAAAAAGTTTTCTGTTTCTGGGTCATGGATGTGTATTAAATATGTGGATAAAAAACTTAGGCCTTTTCATCCGTTATTGGATGATTTATATAGTATTCTTCGAGAGGAGTAACCACTTGAAATACTGTAGTGCTTGGCACAGTTGGTTTTTAAATGTCGTATGGTTGCCCAACATACGGCATTCTCACAACAGTCAGCCTAGTCCAGATGAATGACTGGTCAATACCTCTGGGGCCAACCATGCTTGGATTTCCTCACAATGTTTTCTTTTACCGTTAGAGCGTCCGTATAATATACTTGAGAATGAGATCTGAAAAAGTCTCATTGGTACACGCCACAACCTGGGAATCGAACTGCACTCTCTCGCGTGCGAATGAAACGGTCTACCCACTAGGCCACGGAGCTCTCTAAATATGTGTATAATATAATAAAAAAAATTAAAAATAAGTATAATATAAAAAGTATTAAATATATTTCCGTTGTCTGGTACCTGTAACACAAGTTCTTCGAATACTTACCACGGGACCAAACTGACGTGGTGTAAAGCGTCCATATATATTATTATTAAAGATACGCTTTTGGAAATTTCTACATCATTTAAAGAACTGCAAACATATGCCATTATGTATCTTACAGTAATCATCATCATCTTATATACAATACCTAATGGAAGATTGGCGCGTATTCAATTATACATTCGATCGTTTATTTTAAACGTTCTTAAAATGTGTTAATAAAAAGAAATATTTTTAAACAAAAAATTAATCTGATAACCAAAGTAAAAATACACAAAAAAGTATGAAATAAATCTTATTTTCTATTTTAACTATTTTTCTACCTACACAATCTTCATAATTTTGAAGTCGGTACCAGTTTGGGCTGTTACCGACTTCAAAATAATGAAGATTGTGTACAGAAAAAAAATTTAGCCGAATTTAAAAAAGGAATTATTTAGAAAATAAGATTTATTTCATACTTTTTTGTGTATTTTCAACCGACATCCAAAACACAGGAGGAGGTTATCAGTTCGTGTGTATGTTTTTTTTGTATGTATGTTACGCGATTAGTCTGCCATTTGTGGACCGATTTTCGAAATATTTTTTTTTTTTTTCCCATTGTCACCAAATGGTAGACCTGGTGATGGGATCCATGAAGAATCGAGAGAAATCCTCAAAATTTATAGGGATACTTATATTTATTTTGACTATTTTTGAAGTAGGTAACTCGAGAAAATACTACCATAAAGTGAGTTGTTGACAAAGTATACCCAGGATCCAATAGGAAAGAACAGAACTCAATCTTTAAAGATACACGTTTGAAAATTTCGGTATTGTTTATAAATCTGCAAGCATATTATGCCACTTTTAAATAATCATCATCATCACACCATATATTTAATCATATGATGAAATAGTTACTTCTCTTAGTCTTTTACACCATTATATGTATAACGATATCTTTGAATTTTGAACAGTCAATATTCACATCATCATTATATATTGTGTCAACTGTTACACCATTTCCGCCGACCACTACAGTCTTTAGGTAACCTAAGCATAATATGTTACCAAAAGTGACATTATGTCAATGTATTTATAAGAAAACTTAATAATGCTCGTTAAGTTTTGTTACAAATTACCTATTAGATACAAATGTTTCTAGATCCGCTTAGTACCGTTTTCTTGCGCCAACGACGGTTGAAGATCTTCAAGCGGCAGAGCAGGGTAACTCCCGAAGAGCAGGAGATAAAAAAACAGGCATCAGAGCCGGCGCCGTCGTCCGCCATGCCCATCCTGCAAAAACACGAGTCCTACCCACGATACAAGCCGCCTAAGGTAAAATATTCCTTGTTATTCTTTAATCTATAGTCTTAACTAATGATCCAAATTGCTAGATAGATAGATATTTGATCTCAGAAATCATTGTAATTTTCGACATCTAATGAAGTTCTTTTTATTTCCTACGTTAGACAAAAGTAATTTATTTAATTAAAAAATTTAATATGTACTTTCAGGCTCAAGCATCGCAGAGTCGTCGCATAAAAGCAGAGCAGTCGGTAGGATCACTACTGATTCGCGCCTTCGCTGTAGTGGACACGTCCGGACATTCGCGCTCACAAACATCCACAGCGACAACTCCCAGTGTAAGCTCCGTAGATTTGGACACGCCGCAGACGCATCGAGCGAGCCACACGCCAGCAGTCAGATCCGGCCCGCCACTCAGCTGCAACTTCTGTTGGAACACGGTAGACGAATGCGGCAGAATCCTACGCCGAAAGACTCAATATCATTGCCCGGAATGTCGCACTAATTTGTGCATCGTACCCTGCTTCCACGAGTACCACGATGGACCAGACGCGGAGGCCAGTGCCAGCGCTAGATGAACGAGTAACTCACATCTCAACTTGAAACGGTCACATCGCCTTGGTTTTTTTTAAACCTTCCTTAATTCGAAGCTGTCGATCTTTTCTGATTCCCGTGTGCTTCACATTGGACTTTAAAATTTACGCCTAAATCGTTTGGTCGAAACTGTGTCTCAAAATTACGAGTTGTGAAAAAGAGAGTTTGTGATAAAGATACTGTCATGTTAATAAAAGTGAAATGTGTCAATTTATAGCACTAGGAGTGTATGCATAGTGTATGTTATAAGAGAGGATAGAAATATCATAAATTATTTTTATAACACTTACAGGGTTACTGCTTACACCAATTAATTGTCACTTCTACTTTATATTGCGAATCCCACTATATTTTTTTAAACGCTAAAGTTATATAAATACACTGTTGCTATTCTAAGACATAGTGACTAGGTACAAATTTTAAAATATGTAATGTTAATGTAAATGTTCGAATTAAAAAAACTTAATCAAATGATTATTATATATTATTACTCATAATAATACTTCAAACTTCGAAGCTATAATACTATTTATGTAGTTGAATGCTAAGAATTGAGCACATTATGTAAAAGAGTAGAAAGAATGAAAAAATACTCCAAAAATATGTGTGATTCAAAACATAATAATATTTAATATAACGTACATTGCAATGTAGTAAAATTATCTATATATTGAATAAAAAAATGTACATGATGCAAAAAAAAATTCTTATGTGTGTTAGGTGTAATAATATAATATAAAAAAAATAAGTAACCCCCACATTGTCAAGCAGTAAGCGAGCTGATGATGATGCGTTATAGCTAAGAACACTTGATTAAGCCTTTCAAACATCTTTGTTCCAATGATGTGTGTGAATGAATCTATATTGTTCGAATATTACGCAATTAATATACTTATGTAGCCAAATATATGGCAGAAAATTTATATGTAAAAATCAAAGATGTAAAAATACTAAATGTACCTAAATATACAAATTATATAAAAGCAATAATTTCAAAGTTATCTATATTTCATATTATAGGAGTAGGAGGAGTATATAGGAGTCTACATATTATTATACAAGTGACGCGTGGTTGTTAGATTTGGAGTGACAATTGAAAAAAATAAATAAATCTATTTCGTTATATTATATAATAAAGACTTTAAATTCAAAGTGTAAATTACTTTGTAACCTATTTTCGTACAGGAAATAATTAAATGTCATAGTAAAATTATAACAATTTTCAAGTCTCTATCGAATCGTTAATCGTTACCGCCTTTACCGTCGAATCGTTAATTTATGAAAAGCAGGCAAGAAGCCTATGTATTAGGTGCCTTTTAGAATAGAATTATTGCGAATGGGTATTTTATAGATGGGGCTAAAATAACATACTTACATGAAAATAATTAGACGGCTACAAGTATTACTATGAAATTTTGTATGCAGGGAGTTTTGGGGGAGAAAAATCTATGTAGCTAGATCCTATTCCTTAGAAACTATGCATATATTATATTTAATTAATATATCGTTCTACTAAAACTGCGAGCGAAGCTCGGTCTCCCAGGTACTTTATCATTAAGTAGTTAAGTACCGTGATATGAATCTGATAAAGGTGTGAAGTATTTTTTGTAAATAAAATGTGTATTGTGTTGAAACTTCGGTATAACATAAAGTATTTTGTGATAAAAACGCAAAGTAACGAAATATAGAACAAATGGATAGTATTCTGATATGACGGAATAACATCAAAAGAATTTAAATACCCACAATAACATTACATTCAGGATTAACAAGAACTAATTATTTAATAGGGTGCTTGGCTTTGTATGCGCAAGAGAAAATCCCGCGAGAACCATGCATTTTGCCGCGATATAAAGTAGAATGTCCTTCCCCATGGTCTATTCATATCTGTGCCAAATTTCATCAAAATAGGTCCAGTCGTTAGGAACCTATTAGATGCAAATTGCAAACAAACATACAAACAAACGAACAATTCTTTTCTTTTAATATAGTCTCTCTAAAATAAATCTCTAAATAATATAGACTTATAGACTAGTTGTCCCGACACACGTTCTGTCAGTGACTAATTAATAACAGTGAACAGGAGTATGGGAGAATTCAATCGTCAAATACTAAAGTCTTTCCCCACAATTGTTCCAATATTTCTCACTTATTTATACCTTCCCTGAACTTATTTTATTTCAAGATCAAAATTAACCACATCGATCCGGCCGTTCTGGAGTTTTAGCTATCCATTTTTTATATAAGAAGATACAATATATGATTTTATGTTTCTTTAAAATGTCACTTTGCAATGTAAATACATAATGAATATCTATGAATATTAAAAGAACTAAATTTTTTTATGTGTATTGATTTGTTCTTAATAGGTACCTTTACCTACGGATTATTTTGTATTAAACGAAAAAGTTTATAAATATGTTATTACTAAGTAGTGTAATATAACTACATAATGTATAATGCCTTATATTTATTATTATTATTGGGTATGATTTAATATCACAATACTAACGACACAAAAAACTAAGATGTTATATTTATATTCTCAAATATATAATAAAAGATAAATTGTGTGCCTGTGTCTAAAAATCCTTGATAAGGACAGACAACGAATGACATAATATTTTCTCATTGCCTTAACTTTTTAAAACAATAATGTCTTTAAATGAAATTATCTGGTTTAATGTCTAAGCTCTCGTTTAACAAAATGTTTTATAAATAGTAACTAAGATATTACAATAGTTTTTTATCAAACTGTACCTAAGTATAGAAAACTATTTTTCAATGTCTCGTTAGTCGTTAATTTATAAAAAGTATTTATAAGATAATCTCATTGTCAGTTTCGATGTTGTGCCATTTATTGTTCAGAATTATTCAAACTATTACAGAAATTAAATTTATGACAATTATGTACTGGATTTTATTTTATAACTACCAAACTACAGAAGAAGTGTAGTAGAGGAATATAAAAATAATCTAGTCACTGAAGTCGAGAGAACGACTAGATAGATTAGGTAATGTTGTAGGGGCAAAGGCCCACATACGCGACTTTCGGCAGAAGGCACACTTTTGGGGGTGCCCCAGAGTGGGGATTTAGGTTAAAGTGGACTTGGAGATAGCTGATACTGACCTTGTGCTGAGCAGGCTTCTCTCTGAATGAAGACGGGCGCTGGTTTCTTCCGACTACACTACGCAGCTGAGCGAATTATCGATAGATTTATCGCGGTTTGTCGGCGAATATGGTTTAATATTGACGGGCATAATTAATGAGTATGCGCACACGCATTCGCGTTCACTTTAGATAGAACGAAGAGCTGTAAAACGTCAATTTTGCAACAGACGACAAAGGTAGACACTAGGGTGTCCCGTCGATATATGGGAAACATTTTTTTTTTAAACTAGGCTATCCCAATGACTTACGTATTTTCACGCAATTTATAAAAATGGTATTTAATAATATAGAATTGTAGGACATCTTCAGGGTACCTGCGTGGGAAGAGTAGAAATCTTAAGTTTTCACGGACCTTTGACAATACGATAAAAATTATTTGTTTATTATTTAAATCAACTTAATAAATACAACCAAATAAAATTAAATTAACAGAACGTTCAGGAATTTAAAACTATTTTGGCCCAAAATACAGCGTCATTTCTTCAAAATTGCTATCTGCTTCAAACTCGATAAGAAGTTAACCCCTTGCAATTTTTGGCTTTGTCTATTTTGATGCATAACAAGGTATTATGATTAAATAAAAATGCAAAAAAAAGTATGAAATAAAACTTATTTTACAAATAATTCCCCTTTTAGATTCATGTAAAATTTTACTATTTCTCTACCTACTTAATCTTCATAATTTTGAAGTCGGTACCAGCCCGAACAACATCCTGATAAAACAATATTTTATTATTTCATAATTTTTTGTGCATTTTTACTTTGGAAGTCGGTTTTCATTTTTTTGTTTCGAAATAATTATTAGTTATATTATTATTAACACATTTAATAAATATATAGGTAAATACAAACAAGCCTCCGCTATTCTCACTCTCTCGGCAAAACAAACTCAAGCGTTATTTTATGCCAGTTTTCCGAGAGCATTGCCGGTCTGTGGACAATCACCAGTGATGATATTGATTAAATATTATTATATTATTATTATTATCTATTGTACCTAATAGTCGAGGGAAAAAATATAGCAGTAAGCATTAAATAAATATATTATAGTGATGATGTCATCATCATCTCGAATATAATTTTAGCAACAGCAAAATTTTAAAGACATTGATATCGGTGCACAATTTTATTTTTAATTTTAATATTGATATAGGTGTAGGTACCTATATGTCATCATAATAATATGTTAGTGTTTCGTGTGAATATGGTGGTAATGATGATGGTGATTACTGTAAATGGTATGATGGCATATGCTTGCAGTTCTTTAAACATCACCGGCATCCCCAAACATGCATCTATAAAGACTCCGGAGTTCTGTTCAGTACTTTTGGATCCAGGTATACACCTTGGTACAAAAGCTTACTTTTTGGTAGCATATGCTTGGAATACTTCAGAAAAAGTCGAAATCACCATATCTTTCCGTATAAATTTCGAGGAGTTCTCTCGATTCCTCATGGATCCCATCATCAGAACCTCAATTCTCGAATTAAAAGTAGACTTTCATTTTACTTTTTATAATATAAGTGAAGCCACTTGTTATCGTAAACTGATTTTGTGACGTTTGGACCAATCAGGAGGCGTTAGACGCTGCTTTAACTTTTACGAGAATACCAGTTTGACAGTTTTAGCGTGTCGGGACTTGATTGTACATAAAAAAAAAGAATTTTGAAAATCGGTCTACAGACGGCGAAATTATCGTTGAACATACAAAAAATAATTATACAGGGTGGCCAAAAAGTCGTGGATCAAACGAAACAGGGAGATAAAGGAGGTAATTTCCAACAAAAAAATTTTCTCCAGCATGGCTATAACTTCATTGCACGAAAAGATATGAACTATTTTTGTTTTTTCAATGAAAGTACCGAGTTTTTTTTACAATTTAATCAGTAAAAAGTTGAAATGATTAAAAATAATTAAAAAAAAGCTGTTGTATTATGACTCGATTTTGTATCAATACTACAAAAAATGTATTGCCGCTCTTGGTATCAAACTTAACGAGCAATTAATGTTTTTCCGTAAATTTTGATGCGTTTCAAAAAATTACTTCTCACTTTAAGAGCACCATTTGAAAAAAAAACGTATTACGGAAAGGTGACCCTGTATTATAAAAACTTGCCGGTTTAATGCTGATTAAAATGAGGTACAACACTTTACTTTTTGATCTTTAGTTTTGGTTTTATGATCGTTTTTTCATACCAAGGTGCAAATTTCATTAAAAGAGCCTTATTTTTAAATTTAACGATTTATCTTTTCTAGGAAACGAAAGGGTCATACAATACAAACAACTCTGTAAAAACACTCGATACAAAGGAATTGTGCCTCTCTTTCACACTAACCATTTAATCCTTTGTCGAAAAAGGTCAGAATACCCGTCTTAGTTCAGGTAGTAGAATGCCGGGCGAAGCAGAGCGGGAGGGGTGGAAGCGCGTGAGTATCTTTCTTTGTTTAGTGTCTCACTCACTTTCTGGATGTGACTACGCACACTTATTATTTTGCACGGTATTTTTTGTGATTAGTTGTGACCCGCGCTTCGTTTCTGGACTTGTGATTGATTGCCTACCTGTGACCTACGCTTTGTTTATGGACTTGTGATATTGCCTACCTGTGACCAGCGCTGTGTGAATCGGATTTTGTGATCACTTCGGATTGGCTAGATAAGCTAAAATGGCTGCTGCAAGGAGAGCATACACCCAACGGGAGTATGCAGAAATGCATTACCTCTATGGTTTTTGCGACGGTAATGCTCGCGCTGCTGCCAGAGAATATCGACAACGCTACCCTAACCGAGACCGTTTCCCGGACTACAGGGTCTTTATGCGCGTGCATAATGCGTACATGGAGGGAACCTTACCCGGGGAGCATGCTGCGAGAACAGGAAGACCAGTAGTACGATTTGATAATGAAGAGCAAATACTGAGACAGTTAAGATTGGACCCTGGTATTAGCCAACGCCAAATATCACGAAATCTCGGGATCCCATGATCGACGGTGCAGCTTATCATTAAATGAAATAAATTTCACGCTTACCACGTGCAAAGGGTGCAAGCTTTACTGCCAGCTGACTATGAACCTAGAGTGAGGTTTTGTAGAGAGATGCTTAGAAGACACAGAGAGGATCCGCAGTTCATCAACAAAGTGTTATGGACTGATGAGTCAAATTTTAGAAGAATGGGAGTTTTTAACATCTACAAATTTACATTATTACTCCAGAGTGAACCCACATATCATCAGAAATGATCGATTCCAGCATCTGTTTGGGATAAACATGTGGGGTGGAATAATTGACCAGCAGCTTGTGCTACATGAAATGCCACCAAGGCTGAATGGTGCTATGTATTTGAATTTTTTACAAAATAATTTGAACCAAATACTGAACGAAGCTGAGATTCCTGAAGATAGTGGCAGAAATGTGGCTGCAACAAGACGGCGCCCCGCCTCATTACACTAGAGCAGTTCGAGAACATTTGAACGAGCGTTTCCCTAACCGGTGGATTGGTCGAGGTGGATCTATTGCATGGCCACCCCGGTCGCCCGACCTTAATCCCATGGACTTTTTTGTTTGGGGCTATTTTAAAGAAATAGTGTATCATGGAGAGAATAACACCGAACAAGAACTACGACAAAAGCTCGAGTTTGCTAAGTTACAAATTCAAAATAACAGAGGTGCATTCCGCCGATTACGAGCAAATTTTATTAGGCGGTGCAGATTGTGCGTTATGGTCAGAGGTAGGAACTTTGAACATTTAATGTAAAAATTTGTATTTAATAAAAGTACTAAGGCACAATCGTTGTTTTTATTTCATAATGGCTTCTGAAATTACTATGTAATATGTATGAGGAAAAATCTAATTTTTCCTTTGAATTTATCATTTTATGAAATTTGCACCTTGATATGAAAAAAGATTATAAAACCAAAACTAAATATCAAAAAGTAAAGTGTTGTACCTCATTTTAATCAGCATTAAACCGGCAAGTTTTTATAATACAGGGTCACCTTTCCGCAATACGTTTTTTTTTTCAAATGGTGCTCTTAAAGTGAGAAGTAATTGTTTGAAACGCATCAAAATTTACGGAAAAACATTAATTGCTTGTTAAGTTTGATACCAAGAGCTGCAATACATTTTTTATAGTATTGATACAAAATCGAGTCATAATACAACAGATTTTTTTTAATTATTTTTAATAATTTTAACTTTTTACTGATTAAATTGTAAAAAAACTCGGTACTTTCATTGAAAAAACAAAAATAGTTCATATCTTTTCGTGCAATGAAGTTATAGCCATGCTGGAGAAAGATTTTTTGTTGGAAATTACCTCCTTTATCTTCCTGTTTCGTTTGATCCACGACTTATTGGCCACCCTGTATACAGCCGAATGCATAACCGCCTTCTCTTTTTGGAGTCGGTTAGAAAAACAAATAAATGTTTTTGAAATATGTTTGTTTGTTTCCAAACTACCAAATAGAAAATGGAGAAAACTATTTTCAACTAAGTAACATACTCGCTCCATACAAGTTGAATTTGAACAATTTATAAAAGTAAACTTTTATATTTATAAAATATAAAAATCATAGTTCTAACCATATAAAACATAATAGGTACTTGAAAACATTTCAGGAACTAGTATCGTCGATCATTTAGTTTCTCGGATGTATATCTATATATATTTCGGTAGAGGATCAGTTAGTACTAGCAATTTTAATTTTAATATAGAAAACACTTGCAAGTCACGTATGGAAACTCTGCGAAACAAGAAGCTGATGAGTACTTGCGAACTAAAATTTATTGAATCTGAATTCGGAACAAAATTATTTTTATACGCAAATCAATATTTCGACTATTTATTGTAAATAAATAAAAGCAAAAGTCAGATAAAAAATATTTTTAAAAACTAAATTTAACGAAAATCCGCAATTTTTTTTAAACTTTAAAGATGGGTAGCGGTACCCTGAAGATATAGTTTAATTGAATTTCTATTATTATTTTCTTAATCTACATTTAATTCTACAACTTTTACGGGGTATTGTGTTAAGGTAATCCAAAAAAAGTTTCTACGGGCACACAAACGTACCATAACTTATCCGTTGTGTTAGTATCTTTATTAGTAAAGTTGTTAAAAAAAAAAGGAAAATTTAAAAAACTAAGACGGGATCAAAACCAATTAGTTTATTTCTTGACAATTACAATTAACATACAATAGTACATATTTTATTAAACATAACATTTAATAGTAGGCAATAAATGTTAATGGAATTCAGATCACATTCTAATCAAATATAACATAGAAAGAACAGACCACAAAGACCCAGGCTGCTTAATACATTGCAAATCTGCTTCAAAAATTTCATACAAAAGGACAGTCTCATTTACCCTATAGTGCTTTGTTGCTAAATTAATGTTCCGACCGAACATTTCCAAGCCTCGTTTCCTCTAAGCAACATTTGGCGCGCGACATGTTGCTCAATATGTTGCCCAACATGTTGAAAGTGTTATACAGAAGACGTTTAGCAGATGCATTATGTTTGGTGATATTTAAGAGGAAATCTCCACTAAGCGACTACATTATATGGTACCTTTTTAGCTTATTTTATATCAACTTTATGCTCAAAAATCATATACCACAGAAGTAAGTTCTTTGCCAATAAAATGTTAGTTCTTGCAAACTAAAATTACAATATATTTCTATATTATATATCTTCAGGTAAGCGGTCTGCTAAAATGTATACATGCAAAATGCACTCTAAGGTGCTATGTACAATCGAAGACAGATCCGGTGTGCCACTTTGTTCACACTCGATTGCTAGTAATTAGGTCAAAACGTGGTAGACCGTATATGACGGCGACCGTACCTCTTCGTGAATTCATCCCATATTTCAATGATACATAGTAAAAAATGCACTTTCTAAATAATGATGCTGATAATTATAATCCAAATATGGTGTGTGTACAAAGGCATGGTATATGACACCAACAGACGTTGTTCTGTCTTAACTATGAACTGGAATAAATAAATAACTACCAACAACTACACCTACTATCTACTTCTACCCCTACGACCTACAGCTGATGTGTGAAAGAGTTATCGACAACTGAGGGTTGAAGATTGTTACAGTACAAATAACAATGGGGGTTGGTGTTAGTAGGAGGGAAAAGTTACGATTATGTGTGTTTTTAATGCCAAATCATAAAATAAAAGATAAGTAAAAAAATTAAAATTTTGGGGCGGGTCACCCCTGTCTGTCACTTAGGGGTATAAAAATATTTTACGACCTATTCTCATACCTACAAAATACACCTGCAAAATTTCATAAAATCGATCGAGCCGTTTCGGAGGCGATCTGTGACATACACCACGCTTGAGAATTTTATATATAAGTAGATTAGTTAAGGTTTAGAAAATTAAATAAAAATTATGAACTAGATCAGTACGATTAGGTACATGTGTCTACACCCAGCGGGATGTCTGGGAGACTTATGAGTGATGCAGAGAATTAGATCTGGATATGCTGATATGCTGGATATGCTGCGGGATATTTACCAAAGTTACGTCTGATGAACTATAAATTTGTATTAACTTTTAGATCTGTAATTGTTCTGTTCACCAAAACAAAAAAACATTTTTTTAACGCCCTTACTTCAACCACAACCAAGCTGCAAAGAAACCTCCAGTCAGCGGACTTTTTCTTTCAAGGACAATTTTTTTGTAACTTTTACACTAAATTAACAAAAATTTAAACTATTTACAAGTATAATTTTACTTAAATTGTCTATTCGTACATCTTGTGTTAAAATTAAAAGTACAGAATTTGAAAGCGAATTTTATATTATGTGGGTAAAATAAAAATAAATTCTACATAGGTACAAATTCAAGCAGTTTAGGTGTAGGATAGTTAACCGCTGGGTGTATTATCTACAAGTATGTTAGACTACTACTCCTTAAGGGGGGCCCCCCAAATTCAGTCTGGTTTTCCTTCAGTTCGGCCTGAACGAATGCAAAATTGTATCGTCTGTGTGCAATTTCGAGATCGCATCAGTCGGCCAGATGGACTGAAGCAGTTCCAGAGTTCCAGTGTTGCTAGCTCTGGTCTTGCGAAACCACTAAACTCGATTCCTACTAAAAACTACTAAAAGTATACTGAAAACTATCAAAAAAGCTACTCAACTTAGGTATCCCTAAACCGCCAAAAAACCACTGCATTTTAGGTTTTGTTATACACTGGACACAAACTGCATTATAGTGCAATTTTATTACGAAATATGCAAACTTTTTACATTTATTGGTATTGGAAAATAAAGGCTGGGTTATAAACACAGAAACAAAATCAAATTTAAATATGGTACTGTCACAAAAAAAGAAAATATTCTATAGAAGAAATGGTGAAAGTCTTGTCAATGGTTATTTTTTTTTGTTTCGTTACATGTTGAATTATCGTTACTAATTGTTTAATTGCTAGTCTGTTTTCATTTTAAACACGTTTTTCTCTCACGAATATGGACGTATCGTCCGAAACGTCGTACCAACGAACAATTGCTGTAGATTTAAATGTAAACCAATCTACGGTTTCCCGAGTTTACAGAAGGTTTATGGAGACAGGTTCATTCAAAAGAAGACGTGGAACCGGCAGAACTCGGGTGACAACGTCTCGTGACGACAGGTTTAACTTCCTTGTTAACTTCCTAGCGAAATCGGTTTTAACGTCTATAAACATTATAAATGGGCTCTACCAGGTACGTGACGTAGCAGTTAGTGCACGAACCATAAGAAGAAGGCTAAAAGTGAGTTATATCACACCTGTCAGACCCGCAGATAGACCAAAATTGTCTGCAGCTCAAAGGCAAGCTCGACTAAGACTTGCTCGTGAACACTGAAGAGCAATGGGCTTCCGTATTATTCACTGATGAGTGAATACAAGTAGGACTTGTTTGTATGGTGCTGATGGTCGCAGACTAGTCTATCGTAGACGAGAAGAGCGATATGCTCAAAATGGCATTGAGGAGAGGGTTGCATTTGGAGGGGTCTTGTATGGTTTGGGGCGGCATATCGATGGATGCTCGAACTGAATTTCTGTTTATTGATGCAGACACACATGGCCGTGGTAACCGTGGTTTAACATCACATCGCTATATAACGGAGCTATTGGACCCTCATGTGGTACCTTTTAGCGGATTTATAGGCGAAAACTTCATTCTGATGCAAGATAATGCTCGTCCGCACGCAGCGAGACAAGTTGAGCAATACTTTACTCAGGTTGAGATTCGTTCCATGGATTGGCCAGCACGTAGCCTGGTAGCCTCGATCGGATAGAATACGTATGGGACAACCTAAAAAGAGACCTGTATTTACAAGAAATATTACTTATATATATATATATATATATATATATATATATATATATATATATATATATATATATATATATATATATATATTATACTGTATTTAAAAGAGCTCAGAGTTGCATTGTCACAAGAATGGGACAATACTCCGAAATCTTTGAAAAGCACTGATCAGGTTGATGCGAAACCGACTTGAATCAGTTATTAGGGCAAGAGGAGGTAATTAACATAAACACCTTATTAAAAACAAAAAAACTTTTTCTTTTCTTAGTATTGTAAAATTTTCATAATAAAGCCGTTTTTGTTCTATTCACTGTTTCATTCCAAAAAGCTGTAATTGGAATTAAAAAAAAGGAGTAATTTGATTCTTTTAGTGAGAAAAGTTGACCTATACACACATGACTTGATTTTTTAAATCAGATTAAGAACCAGTCTTAGCATTATCATTGAAATAAATCAAAATAGTTTGCACTTTCACTAATTATATTTCATTGAAAGTTATCTTGCACTATGCTGCAGTTTATGTGTCCGCCAGTGTATTTAATTTAGTTGTAAAACTTTGTAAAATAACTAAGTTGGCAACATTAATTCTGGACTGAACGGACCGGATTTGTGTGACAAATCGCGTCAGTTCTTGCCAGAGCCGGGGCCGTGCGGGCGTGTATTGTGTACAAGCGTAGTGAGTTTACAATTATTTAATACGACCGTAGCTCGCGGAAAACCAGAACGAACTGATGCGATTTTTCCGTGTGTGCTCGAATCCGTTCAGGCCGAAATGACCTCAGTTGGGTCGGATGCGATTTTTTTCCGTGTATGTGCTCGAATCCGTTCAGGCCGAACTGACGTCAGTTCTAACTGATACGATTGGCCTCTCGTCTGTGGGAGCCATAAGATTGCTAAGAGAGATATTTTACATTAAATTTTAGTTTCAAGGAAGAATAACACAATTTAAAATAATATAACTACAAACTTCTTCATACAATAATATAATTGATATTAAATTATTTTTAAATACATTCCATCTAAAATTTAATATAATTTCTAACATTTCTATGTGTGTAGGTATGCAAATTAATCTTGTGATTATATTATTTTAGTAATAAAACCTAACGCAAGAACATTCAAGACATGCCTAAGGAGGTTTACGTAACTATAAACGCGTAATAGGTTTTTATCAAATTACTTCATAAGTTACCGTCCGATTTCGTTCAAAATAATTTTCCTAAAGAGTTTTTAGCATGTTCTATCAGCATGGACAGTTTATATCCCTAATAGTTTAGAAATGCTGGGGGGGGGGGGGGGGGCAACTTACAAACCACTTTGGAGGCCGATTACTCGAAAATTTGATTTTAAAATAACCTACTCAACGATATCCCACACGATGGGGTAGAATGAAAAATATTTTTCATCCCCAATTTACATGTATGGCGGGTCACCACTAAAATATAAAATATTTATTATTTTATGATGCTTAAACCGAGATCTATCCACAATCTATAACTATACCAAATTTATATTCATAATTACAGAAGCTAGAAGCGCGGACAGACAGACAGACAGACGGACGGACAGAGCGAAACTATAAGGGTTCGGAAATATTACAGAACCCTAAAAATGGTCGTGCGCTACTTACTGCAAGTGGATCTATGTTACCTTAGCATTTTAGCATTATAGAAGAATGTAACTACATGATTATTCTAACATTTATTTATAGACGTTTTGTTTTAAATTATACAAATATTATATAAAAATTGGAAGTAAGTATTAATTTAAAATTGTATAGCTACTTGCTGGGATGCTATCATATTTAAATTTGAAATTAATACTGTGTATATAATGTATTACTTTTTAAGACTATGAGCTTAGTATCTAGTCTTATGTTAGCAGCAGGAGAATAATCCTCCTACTGTGTGTAACTCCAGTTACGTTTGATTTATTTTAAATATTTTACCGACCAGTGAAAATGTGCTACCGTAACAGGTGGAGTGAGAAGTTTTATATTACGAATTATATATACCTTTAAAAGGGGAAAAGTTCGTATATAGTTATTGTCGATATACAATCAATAATAAAATATCATATTAAGTATTCTTTATATTGGCAAGAAATATTAACTTCTAATAATACATCTTAAGGCATGTTTATGGTGTTAAATGTTATTTTTTTTTGTGGTTTTTGTCCTCATTTTTATAGTAACCTTATTTTAGTTGTTGATCGTCGAAGGCACTTTTACTTTACTTGTAGTGAGACATGTACAGTTGCGGCGAACATTTCACTACAAGTAAAGCTTCGATATTCCCCCTTTCATTGCAACAATATTTATTCACTTATAAAACTCGCGGGCGACATCTAATACAAGACAAAGCTTCATTAAAGACGTAAAGCATAAGGGGTAATAGGAGGTACATCGATTAGTACAAAAATATTTGATTGCTAGGGGCACGGGAGGTAGTCATTTCGTCGCATCGCAACGATGCCAATTATATAAGACACATTAGCTTATAAAACTAGGAACAACATTGCTAAGGGTATCTACGGACTATACATTCAAAAATCTAATACTAACTACTATCAATTTTGTGTAGGATATTGCTAAACTATAATTTAGCGAATAAATGTTACAATTATTTTTTTCCTAATCAAACTTTATAATACAGTTGTACTACAAATTAATTAAACCAATTTGTTAATAAATTAATCATCTCAATGCATTTTCTATGATTATACAATGAATTGTACAATACATACAATGCGGTTCATTGTTCATATTAATATAATAAGATTCAATTTTCAAGATGAAACTTTTCAACGTCTTTAATCTTATATTGTTATTTTTCTTTAGTAAAAAATATACAATGTTTGCCAGCATTTACCAAAAATTCGAGGTGATAAGTAAAAATTACTAATATATAAAAATACTACTTGTATACTTTACACAAAAAGCTTATTATATTATAAAAATTTAAAAGCGTTTTTGGATATCTGAGAGTATACATATTACCTATTAAATTGAAAATTTCATTACTAGACACAGTAGTCTGCTTAGTATTTTTCAGCTACTGCTTTATTATATTAAAATTTAATTGGCAGCCTGACAAGTGTACTAACTTTTTTTAATTATTAAGTTTATATAAAAAACCGGCTTATTATTTACAAAGGTAAAAATATTTGTATGATAGCAATTTGCGTGACGATAATTTCGTAATTGTTTCTAAGATTAGAATATTTAGCGGTGTATGTCGATTTTGGATACATAATAGTTGTAAGAGTTTGTACAACTAGTATATTGTTGTCCTAAGAGTTAGACAATAAAACTGATGAAATCGCACATTATTGTCAGTACGTGTCTTATATATTAAGTCACCGTAAAATTGTAAATATCGTTAAATTGTGAAACTCGTCAAATTGTAAATCAGCGCGCGAATTGCGTCCTGTTTTACAATTAACGGGTTTCAGTTCGTTATATGATAATATAACAAAAAATAATGCGTAAAATTGTAAGCAGAATGTTTATTTGACAATCGGTCAACATTTATAATCTCACTAGTTATATTACAATCTAACGGTATTTACAATTATACGGTGACATATGTAAGTGAGTGAATATGAAAGTGCCATAGGGATAAGCAAGAAATTTCATTAAAGTGGATCTTTACGGTAATCACCTCACTGTTCTTTATCGGCAAAAGCAGTAAATAGCCGGCATTTAAATGAAATAATATAAGCGAGCCTGGAAGATCTTCATACTTTTCAAATTCGTCATGACACTTGCTTTATTTCATGTTCTCATACAAACTGTTACAAGAATATAATATCTTACATTTATAACATTTATAAAAGTGACAAATATAGTGATGCTTGGAATATATACTTAAGACTATACTAAACTAGCGTAACATTAAATTATTTACGCAAATTTAATTACGGGTGCAGTTTTATATTAGCTACAGCAATAAACAATGTAACTAGTGTCCCCCTAATAAAGGTATATATTATAAATATAGGTTTATATTATAAATAATAGCCTAAACTTAAATGTTTTACTTGCTTATTTATTTTATGTACAAATATTTAAAACTAGTAGGTAAAATGGAATAGTTGTTTCGTGTGCACTCTTTGCCAGGCAATATGAAAATTAGTGTGATCATAATAAAACTCAATGCTCCTTGGTTTCAATAAACTTATTGAAATAAAACGCAAAAGGAGGTTAAAAAAATATACATGAAAATTAAGTAAACCGTTGTAAGTCAGTTTATTACTAAACTACTTCTTTTAGTATTTTTGAAATTGTTAACGACAGTTAATTTTGTTGTATTTCTCTATTAACTTTTAATGTTGAATTTTTTGGTTACAGTAATAATTAGTGTATCTTTAAAAACTCCTTTAAAAAGGTTCCAAAAATTTTTGTTTTGAGGACGGCATTCTATTCCCAATCGGAAATCAAAAGTTGTGTGATGATTATTCAATTTCGACAATTAGTTATATAACTACAACTACATTGACTAAGTTATTCTAAATGACATTAACACACAAATAACTTGTGTAAAGGCAAATCAAATGCGTTGTCTAGAATTAATTCAGAGTTAGGCCTCTAAACAATGGCGATATGTTCAACTTATTTTAGAATTTACCATTAATTTATCTATTTACCTACACGCCTCAGTCTTCACGATCGTTTTTAGGGGTTTCCTCCGATTTTAACCTGAAATTAATAAACTGCTGTTCAAATTTATAAACCCCTCCAATTCATTTAAAACTTTAAAATATTATTAAAAAAAAAATGATCGAAAGTATTCAATAGTACAGCATTATTGAGATATGTAATTCATTGTGTTGAATGACCCGGCATTATAAACGACTAATATAATAAGGTCATGTTACGACACACGCTGCTGTGTGCTATTCAGTTTATAAAAAAAACCATACACTCAGTGAAGCACAAAACCTACTCAATCAAATGTAATTTATACAAAGTTAGTTGCAAAGTAACGAAAAATAAATACTCGGTAAAAGTTGGTTAAAACAAATGAAAATTTTATAAAATCGTATAAATTTTTCTAATTAATATTTAGTATAAAAGTATATATGGGTCAATTCATACTAGCGCAAAGACGAAGCCCAGCGTTTCAGCAAAATTATGAAAACGTAATATAGAAAAATTACTGCGTGCACAGACGTTTTAAACTAAAAGATTACTACTAAAGATTAACTCGTTGTTACGTTAATGTTTTGATTGAAGGTTTTTTTTTTGTTTTGTTACATGTTGAATTATCGTTACTAATTGTTTAATTGCTAGTCTGTTTTAATTTTAAACACGTTTTTCTCTTACGAATATGGACGTATCGTCCGAAAAAGCCGCACAAATTGTTGCTCTAGTGCAGCAAGGCCTAGACCAACGAACAATTGCTGCAGATTTAAATATAAACCAGTCTACGGTTTCCCGAGTTTACAGAAGGTTTATGGTGACAGGTTCATTCAAAAGAAGAAGTGGAACCGGCAGAACTCGGGTGACAACGTCTCGTCACGACAGGTTTAACTTCCTTGTTAACTTCCTTGCGAAATCGGTTTTAACGTCTATAAGCATTATAAATGAGCTCTACCAGGTACATGACGTAGCAGTTAGTGCACGAACCAGAAGAAGAAGGCTAAAAGAGCCTGATATCACACCTTTCAGACCCGCAAATGGACCAAAATTGGCTGCAGCTAACAGGTAAGCTCGACTAAGATTTGCTCGTGAACACTTAAATTGGACTGAAGAGTAATGGGCTTCCGTATTATTCACTGATGAGTATAGGACTTGTCTGTACGGTGCTGATGGTCGCAGACTAGGCTACCGTAGACGAGGACAGCGATATGCTCAAAATTGCATTGAAGAGAGGGTTCCATTTGGAGGCGGTCTTGTATGGTTTGGGGCGGCATATCGATGGATGCTCGAACTGAACTTGTGTTTATTGACGCAGACACACATGGCCGTGGTAACCGTGGTTTAACATCACA
This sequence comes from Phengaris alcon alcon, assembly GCA_037179445.1. Classification (NCBI taxonomy): domain Eukaryota; kingdom Metazoa; phylum Arthropoda; class Insecta; order Lepidoptera; family Lycaenidae; genus Phengaris; species Phengaris alcon. Next base: position 191,575 of record JAYRCH010000120.1, read on the forward strand.
TCGCTATATAACGGAGATATGGACTCTCATGTGTATTGTGTGTATTGGTACCTTTTAGCGAATTTATAGGCGAAAACTTCATTCTGATGCAGGATAATGCTCGTCCGCACGCAGCGAGACAAGTTGAGCAATACTTTACTCAGGTTGAGATTCGTTCCATGGATTGGCCAGCAGGTAGCCCGGACCTCAATCCGATAGAACACGTGTGGGACAACCTAAAAAGAGCTGTATTTACAAGAAATCCGGTCCCAACAACGGTTGTGGAGCTCAGAGTTGCATTGTCACAAGAATACTCCGCAAGATCTTTTAAAAACACTGATCAGGTCGATGCGAAACCGACTCGAATCAGTTACTTTTTCTTTTCTTAGTATTGTAAAATTTTCATAATAAAGCAGTTTTTGTTCTATTCACTGTTTCATTCCAAAATGCTGCAAAAGGAGTAATTTGATTCTTTTAGTGAGAAAAGTTGACCTATACACACATGAATTGAATTTTTTATTAGATTAAGAACCAGTCTTAGCATTATCATTGAAATAAATCAAAATAGTTTGCACTTTCACTAATTATATTTCATTAAAAGTTATCTTGCACTATGATGCAGTTTATATGTCCGCCAGTGTAATTCAATAGGCTACTTGACTCTTAATTTATTTCATACATTGAAGAAGTATTTGCTTTAGTACTTGGCTTAGGAAAACGTATTCTAGCGATATCATAAAATAAAAACTTCAAATTGAAAAAATAAAGTTGATTTAAAAATATGTATTTTTATTTTTTATTTCTACTGATGAAAACACCTCGAAGTAACTTCCGGCAAGGATGTGACGACACAAACACACTAAACACATATGTAGTAGTGAAACGGAACGTTTCTGTAAATAAATAGTTCATGAGTCATGGCATCTTAAAAAGTTATTTATGTCAAAAGGTCAAACGGAACGTCACACCGCCATTTTCTACCAAGGACTATAGCACAGATTACAAGTAGTACTAGTATGACGTCACAGCACAGATAATCAATCAACCAATAATCAAAAGCCGAATAGTGTTTTCGGCGGTTTTTAAAAAGTTTGTTTTTTATAAAAAAAAATTATAGGTTTTAGGTTTCAAATTTTTTTTTTTTTGTATAATGAAACAATAATTATGAAGCGTTTAGGACATAAATAAATACAAGGTCAAGTAGCTTATTTCGAATCGCTATTTAAAAAATGTAGCGTCGGATCGCGATTCGGTGTGAGCCAACCCTAAGAGTGAATTTGCTATTTTACAATTCAGAATTTCTCTTCGCTGTACTTATCTTAGCGCAGAGTTTGAATCTGCGCTAGTGTAAATTGACCATAAGAGTGTAAACTATTAATCCGTATGATGTTTTATGATAATAATAATAATCGTACATATTTAGTTACAGGTATGTTATTTTTCTATAATAATTAATTAATTTGACAGAAACAATTAAAACGTAAATTAGTGTCTACACTTTAAAGTATTTAAATTTTTAAGTATAATTAGACGCCAAATTTTGATGGTTATAATCCAAACTTTAAAATAATCCAAACTAAAAATATTAAGTGTTTCTTTTATACATAATTATATATATACATATTACGATGATACAAAAAGCAATAATTTATTCTGTAACAAATAATGTCAACATCAATTTTAATGCTGTACGAAAATACCAATGTCTAAAATCTAGTCTTCACTTCGTATTTAATACTACGTATACATTGATAAGATTTAACATCAATCATTAATATTTTGATGAAAGTTAAGATGGGAGATCATAAATGGTTTAAAGCTTCTCACACTGTCATTGCGGATAATTCCGCAATCGCTAAAGCGACATTTACGTCATCACTGCGAAATTATGAATTATTATGCATTAGGAACAATTTGGATAGCGAACGAAAAATGAGCGATCTAAAGTCGCGAGCTGTAACATACCGTAACTTACAACTACAGTCCGTTCAGGGTTATTTTACCTCTGACAGGACCTTTATGCCATGATCCTTAATCACTCCAATAGAAACTCCGAGGTAAATAACTCTGAGCGGACTGTATTACAGTGACGTGTAGTCGGCTCGCGTTGCCATTTTGGATTTCTGTAGTTTATGGTCTAGTGTTTGACGTATGAGTAAATGACAATGCCGGCTAGTATGAAACCGAATGTGATGGTGAGTGGCTTGTATAGTGACCTCTTGAGGGTGTGCCATCTTTCCGCGTCCCTTGCCCGCTTCTTCATGACGGACACGCGTTCTGCCAACTCGCGCGTGCGCCGACGACGTAGAGTCTCCGTGTTCTCGCCGCCGCTAAGAGAAAAAAAAAACTGTCAATAATCATTGTCTATTGCCGCTAATTGTTCTTCAATCTAACCTTATATATTAATCAGAACAATGCCAAAGCAAAGTTAGATAATAACAACACCAGACAATTTTGTACACAGCTTTTGCCAATTTTCGGAGCATAACATCCATTATCACCAAAACAGCTTGTTGTTTCTCGATTCGACTTCTTACTCGATAACTTTTAACGATGAAATAAATGTCATCATCTTTTATAATAAAATTAGCTAGGCTGACTAAGTTGTGAGATTGCCGTATGTGCTTGGGCAACCATACGACATTTAAAAACCAACTGTCCCAGGCACTACAGTATTTCAACAGTTGCTACATCGCTCGGAGAATACTGTATAAATCATCGAATAACTGATGAAAAGGCCTAAGTTTTTTTTTACTAAAAATAGTTTCAAGTAGCTCTCTCCATACCTCTCAGGCTGTTGTGGTGTTTCGTCGTCTTCATCATCCGCTGATGAGGAGGCGGTGTCTCTGGGAGGCGGTAGCGGAGGCTCGTCATCATCAGACCCTGACTCTTCTGGGGACCCCGTGTAGTTGAGGTTGCCTGGAAGAAAAAATGACTTCTTAGAGAACTCTATTTAACATCTATAATGAAAGTTGTACGTCTCAATAAATAGGTAACATACATAAAATATTTTGATTAAACATAAACATAATGATTAAACAAAATGTTTATCACACCATAATCTATACCAGGGGTCGCCAAATGGCGGACCGCGGTCCGCATCCGAACCGCCGACCCATTTTGTGCGGACCGCGAGAACTCAGTAACTTACACTAAAGACTACTTCCGATATAAATAAATAATAAAATATACTCCAAACTTCAGACAGATAATTCGCAACAAAAAATACATTTTTCGCATTGATACCTATGTAACAAAATACCTTTGTTATTTCCTTAATTACATTTGTTTAATAAATATTTTTTCTTATAAATAAAATGTGCGGACCTCGATGGTCATTTCCTTTCTTAAAACGGACCCCGAGCGAAACTAATTGGAGACCACTGATCTATACTCTAGTCACTAGTGCATATTTGTAGAAAAGTTAAGATTAAAACTTTATTCAATAGTTCTAAACCATTTCACTATAATGTTTTAATATGAACTTTATAACTAGTAATAAAACATTATAAGTAAAGCTTCATTTGATAAGCTAATCACCACAATAACTTTTATGCAATTTCAAATGAAGAAGTGCACTTCAAATGTATTGAGTTAAATTGAATTTTAAATTATCTACACGTACGCCGAATGCTTTCATGATATATGTCGTTCCGTTCGCAGGCGAAAGCCGTGGTAAACACAAGGTACTTACTTGTTAACAGTAAATAATGCAATATGATATTATCAGTTCCCGGAAAATCTAATAGTAAAGCTTGTTGGGATAGATGAATTGACTGAGTGTATGTTACCTAATTTGGAAGAAACACTGGTGATATACTTTTTTTTTTAATGACTGACTACACACACACCGGCATATTTAGAGGAACATAAAATAAAGGTTTGATATCAGTATCATATAAGGTTTCTGGCTGGTTTATACGTCATTTAATTTAAAAAGAAATATTTTCAAATTAAGAAAACAACTGAACATCACATTTTATGCAATTGTTTTAATTTTATTCAAATACACCTTATCTGGAGCGAACTTCGAGTATTTCTTCCTTCTGAGTTTGATTTAAAATTTCATTGAAATACTGTTTCTTGTTAGTTTTTTTTTAATCGCGTATCTTTTTGGAGTTGATGACTGAATTATGCCTGACTTGGCCCCAACGGAGATTGCCAGGGCACTCGAAATGCGAAGAAATGGTCAAACCTACAGAGTGATATCCAGAGATCTTCGTCGACCAGTTTCAACGATCCATCGCAGTATCCAACGGTTCAGGGAGACCGGAACTTATGTGAGAAGAGCAGGACAAGGCAGAAAAAAACACACTTCGAGTAGGGATGATCGTTTTATTCGGCTTCTTGTACGTAGGAACCCCCGTTTGACGGCCGTCCAAGCCCGACATGAGTTAGAAGCAGTGCGGGGTGTAACCGTAAGTGAGCGTACGGTACGAAGAAGGTTCGAAGAAGCTGGTTTGGGTTCATTTGTGCCCGCCAAGGCTCCAAGGCTCGAGGTAAATCATCGTAGAAACAGGTTAACTTTTGCTCAGGAACATCGACTTTGGAACGCGGACCAATGGAGTAAGGTATTGTTTAGTGATGAGTGCAGAATTCTCTTAAATCAAATTGACGGCAGGCAAACAATATACAGACGCAAAGGAGAACGATACATTCAGGCAAATTTTAAAACTACAGTTGCATACGGTGGTGGATCAATAATGGTTTGGGCGGGCATTTGTTTGGGAGCTCGCACAGACTTGGTAGTGATTGACAGAGGGAGTCTGACTGCAGACCGCTATATCAGAGAAGTGTTAGAAGAAAATGTCGTACCGTTTGCCCCATATATCGGTGACGATTTTGTTTTTATGCAGGATAATGCTCGGCCGCATACCGCTCGGGTAACTCAAGCTTATCTTAATGATATGAATATCACTGTTATGGAGTGGCCGGCGAGATCACCGGATATGAACCCAATAGAGCACGTTTGGGACTTGCTGAAAAGAAAAGTTAAGTCCAGAATTCCAGCTCCTGCCAACGTGGGTGAACTGCGAATCGCCGTAGTTGACGAATGGCGGAGACCAGGAGACCATCGATAACATCATTCTCAGTATGCCTAGACGGGTAGAAACTTTAATAATAGCGCGTGGAGGAAATACGCGATATTAATCACCATTTTTCTAATTTAATTAATTGTTATTTTAATATTAATTTTTACTTTTCTCGGTTACATGAAAAGTTCAAAAATGTACAATTTTTAACAAATAGCCTTTAGTCGCAAAATCTGTTCTTAATGTGATCTCATTTTAAGTAAAACAAATGAAACTTTAAGTAACCAAAGATGTGTAGTAAGTAGATTTTAAAATAAAGCCATATTTTTTTTAATTATGGACCTTTTTTTGTGTTCCGCTAAATATGCCGGTGTGTTTAGCTTTAATTTAATTTTGATAAACAAAAGAAAATACAATGGAGAGTGTCACAGGCAACCGATATACCCGTTTAAACAGGAGCTATACTACTAGTACACATTGATGCTTTTAAACCTGCACTTCGCTGGTGTGTTTTCAGAATGAAAAGTTTTGTAGAAAGTGTATCACGCCCTAAATCTCTTACCTGATCAATCCCCATAGCTATACGAAGATTATAGCGACGGCAATGATCCATCTTCCCTGTGTCGCCATAATGTATATTATATTATTATAGACGAGGCATGTATGTATATGCCTCGTCTATAAAAATATAATATACATTATTATTATAGACGAGGCATGTTGTCTCACTTAAATGGCCTCACTTTTGGGGTTGTTTGGGGCCATTTTGATATTTTAAGTATGGTGAAATCAAGATAACAGGCATAACTTTTTCTTGTATTAAGATTTGTTTTGTCAAATGTAAAAAAATCATAGCCTATCTTTAGTTTTGAAATATTTGCATGGCTTACTGCCGAAATTAATAACGTATCTTAGATTGACCTCAGTCTTAGATTCTCAGACAAAAATTGACGTGAAGTCAACCCTAGGATCGTCGAAATGTATTGAAATCTTGATCTCAGATAGCTAAAATGAGATTAAGATTGATTACTATTTTCGGGCTATAGTATAGACTCACCGAGTGAGGCACTGTTGGGTATGGCGGGCAGCGGTCTCGCGGGCGCTTTGGACAGGCTCTCTCCTCGCGGGGGCGGCGGCGGGGGCGCCTCCTCCTCCGCCTCCTCGGCCACCGTTGAGTATATACTCTCCTCCATCTTGCTGTCTTCCTTCTGTGAAATATAGCTATGCATTTGAAATGTGTTCATGTTTGATGGAGGTTGGCTCTAGTCTCTAGAATAGAATCTATGAAGAGTAAATATTAATCCGCAGAGAAGACAATTAGAAGAATACAAGAAAGACATTAGAGAAAATGGCACAAACATTATAATACTTACTAATAACAATATTTATACAATGGATAAGCTATACAATGTTTTGTCCTTGCCTGTCAAGTGACTATTCCAACGTATCAGTCAAGGACAAAACATTGTATGGCTTATCCATTGTGTAAATACTTTTATTAGTAAGGGGAGTAGTGATTAATATTCAATAAGAGCCAGTGCTCACAGAGACACGACTTTCTTCAGACAGATTATTGTATTACAAAATATATGGACCAAGATCCCAGGTCCACCAGACTACCGTTATATTTTTACTGATAAAATGTATAATATTATACTGCAGTATTAGTGTGTACAATGAACTGTTACAACCCTAGCTACTATGGACATAGTCCACTATCAGCATTTTTGCCACGCGTTTCCATTATTCCGTTTAGCTTGCATTTTTCACTTTACTTCGTTATTTTATTAGTTTTCTTCAGATTCTGGAAGCCTCCGCGAACAGCGCGATTTTAAGCACTCGGTTGAAGTGTGGGAAGTCAATTTTCTTTACTTTATTTCAATAAAGTAAAGAAAATTGACTTCCTTCTAAAGTAGAAAAGTTCTTTACTACTTTATTTCAATAAAACACACAAACTACATTTTAAAGTTAATAGTTTGTGTTTGTGTTAAAATGTTGTGTGTCAGTTTAAAGAAAAAAGTCAAACAGGGACGGCCGCCTAACAAATTGGTGTCTGAAGTGGGATCCCGGAGAAAGTCTCAAAAGACGAGAGTCAAATAGACCAGGCGATCCGAACCAGGCACCCCTGTCACTGTCTCATTACTGGACGACGGTAAGACTCCGCTATTAGAAAGCGCGAGCCCGCTCTAGCTACACCTGGACGACAGTAACCCCCCGCTTTTTGCGTGAGCCTGTTCCAGAAATAGGACGACGGTCAGCCTCAGCAGTTACTGTCTGAGCCCGCTCCGACTACCTTGCACAAGGACGACGGTCAGCCTCAGGTCACATCCTGAGCCCGCTCCAGCTACACCCTACCAGGGCGACGGTAAGCCTCAGTAGCCCCAACAGCGGCGCTGTCTGAGCCCGTTCCACCAGCTCCGGGTCTACTCACCACACCGGGCGAATCATCTGCCCAGTTCCGGGAAGGGCGTTGCAGTGTAACGCGACCCCGGCTCCCACACCACGGCATGCAGGTTATCGGCGTGTTTTTGTGTTTTTCCAAATATAAAAATTTTTCTAAATCAAAAAGTGCTAAATCCTAAAGTGTTCTAAATCGTGAAATCTTAAATCGTGAAGTTCAAAAACCAAAATTTACAAACTCTTAAGTCTTGATTAATTCAAAATTCTAGTTTATTCTATTTTTAATTTCTAAATTTTCACTGTATCTCACAAAATAATTTAAATTTTAATAACAATTTCAGCATATCATAAAAGGTAATGTCAGTCAAAGGAGAGTCAAATGAGGAAAACAAAATGTTCGAAAAAATTACACTAAACTTTTAACTAAATTTATTAAACCATATAGTGGGGACAGGGAATTTCTCACAAATTGCGAAAATGCAATGCTATTAGCTAGCCCTGAACAACAATTAATTTTATCCAAATTCATAATTCCACAGTTAGAGGCCAAATCACAAGTTGCTGGCAGCCTAAAAACTTTTTCTAGTTGGCAAGAATTAAAAATCTTTTTACGTTCAACTTTCGGTGAAAACAAACACGCAACACATTTATTATCCCATTCACAAAATTCTAAACAATTACCTAGCGATGATGTTATAAAATACTCTCTCAGAGTTAGCAAATTTTAACAAGAATTCAATCGGATATTCATTATAGTTGTAAAAATGAGGAAGAACTTCCCGGTCGAATAGCCGCCATGGAAGACCTCGTTTTAAATACATTTTTATTGGGCTTAAATCCTTCTATTTCAACTATTGTAAGAATGCAATTCAATATGCCACTGACGAGGAGAAGTTGTTTAATTTATCTAAAAATAGCAGTAGGGTTCAAATACAGTGCTCTATTTGTAATAAAATCGGACATGACTCTTCTGAATGTTATAAAAATAAAAAAACCTATTTTCCAAAAGTCGTATCACGTAAATCCTTAACGTAATTTTAATTCGAACCCTAATGTTAATTTTAATTTTAACTTTAATCATAACTCTTATTCTAAAAATAATTTTATTCCAAAGTCTAATTCTAATTCTTATGCTAAATCGTTATTGTAAAAACGTGGGTCATACGATTATGGAATGTCGCAAGCGTCAATTTAACATGAAACGCCGCGTAAGTGCTAGCAGCGCACAACGTGACCACGGTAATGTTCCAGCACATGCGTGTGAATACGAATCTAATAATTATAATATTAATCATCAGTCTCAATCTATTCATGATGTTTTAAATTAGGAAGGATTTTGGCTGTCTATTAGCTGTCTATTACAAATTCCAGATCCTTCACATGAAATTGTTAAATTAAAGGGCATTAACAGCTGCGAAAATCCTGTTCAAACATTGGGTACTTTCCAATTAAAATTTACAATATCTAACGAAAAATTCAACTATAAGTTTCATGTGACAAATGATGATATTAATTTAAATAATTATGATGGGATTATCAGTAGCGATTTTTGCAATTTCTTTAAGTCTAACATTGATTATTATTCTTCTAAATCTATGACTGTAATTAATAATTATATTCCTATTGTTTACACTCAGCCAACTTATATCATACCGGCTCGTGCTGAAGCCGTAATTGAGTGCACTGTATCAAATTACTCGCCCGACTTGTATCATAACAATGAAGCTCTCGTGCTAGATCATACCTTATGTGAAGGTGTTTATGTCGCTAATTGCATAGTAAAAATTATACCCAATAATAAAGTAAATCTTTCTATTTTAAATACCTACTACTGAAAATAGTATCGAAATCAAAGATTATCATGTAAAACTAACGCCACTCGAGTGTGATTGTTTAAATAATTCGGAAAATTGTATAAGTATTAATTCTAATTCTAGTACCAAATCTGATCGTGTAAACAAAGTTTTAAATTTTATTCGCTCATCTTAATAATGAAGAGCGAAAAGCTCTTTTAGATTGTGTTTCGTCATATACTGATATTTTTAATTTAGACGGCGGGCCTTTAACTTTTACGAGTGCCATCGAACACACTTTAAACACAGATGACGCTCCTCCTATCCATGTCAAATCCGTTTTTCTAAGTGCCACAAAGAAGAGGTCGATTCCCAAATCCGAAAAATGTTAAACTAAGATATCATTCGCCCTTCTACTTTGCCTTGGAGCGCCCCAGTTTGGGTAGTCCCGAAAAAAATGGACGCTTCTGGCAAACAAAAGTGTTTCAACGGTTAATGAATACCGTGTTGTCAGGATTACAAGGTCTAGATTGTTTTATATATCTCGATGATTGCATAATTTATAGTAAAAATTTACTAGATCTTATAGTTAAATTAAAACGCGATTTCGACAAACTTCGTCAATATAATCTCAAACTTCAGCTTGACAAATGCGAATTCTTAAGACACGAAGTCACTCATCTTGGCCACATCATCACCGATAAAGGTGTCACTCCCGATCCAGAAAAAGCCTAGGCCGTTTTACATTTCCGAATTCCTAAAGACATTAAATCCTATCTAGGTTTAATAGGCTATTATCGCCGATTTATTGAAAATTTTGCCAAGTTAACTAAGCCTCTTACGTGTTTCTTAAAGAAAGTTGCTGTTTTCCAGTAGAACGCGGAACAGCAACACGCATTCGAATATTTAAAAGGAAAATTAATTTCTGCTCCTCTTCTCCAGTATCCAGATTTTTTCCAATCTTTTAACGTTACTACTGATGCTAGTAACTATGCTGTAGGCGTAATTTTATCTCAGGGTCCTATAGGCAAGGATAAACCTATAGCATATGCATCGCGAACTTTAAATAGGCCTGTAGGCAATTATTCTACAACGGAGGACTCTTAGCTATTTTATTTGCCGTTAAAACTTTTAGACCATATTTATATGGTAATAAATTTAAGATAATTACGGATCATAGACCACTTGTGTGGCTATTCAATGTAAAAGATCCAGGTAGCAGACTCATTCGCTGGCGCTTGAAACTTTTATAAACGTTTATAAACAAGGTCGTCTCAACTCTAATGCCGACGCATTATCTAGGTGTCCAGTTAACGCTATTAATATTAACAATTTAAATAATTTAACTTACTAAAAATATTTCAAATGTCAATTTACTAATCAACTTCCTATTTCTAATACTATTATCGAAGAATGTACTCAAGGATTCAACTAAATTAAATAATATCGCGTGTCCATTATCTTTAGATTTGGATTATTCTATTCCACATTTTGAGGAAATAATATCGCAGCTTGAAAATGCTGACGATTTGCTAAATTCCGAACGCGAACCTTTTAAAATTAAACATTATAATTTTAAAGACAAAAATTTCTATTTTCTTTTTACCAAGGTTCATCATTATGAGGAAACACATTATAAAGACGTTTTCAACCTATTAATAAAATTAGGAAATATTTTAATTGATTGATAAAATATTACGAATCTTGCTATTTCAGATTTCTCGGATCCTTTTTCTAAATTAGCTTATACTAAAATCTATAATATAATTTCCTATATTTTTCATAACACAAATATAAAGATACATATATTCAAAAATCAATTAATTTATCCTACTCCGGTAGAAGTTTCTTGAAGAATTGCGGGGTATCCAGGTTCACAACGCATGTACAAAAGAATTAAAGCCAGTTATTACTGGAAAGGAATGCGCTCTGACATTGAACATTATGTGAAAAAAATTTAAACTTTGCCAAATCAACAAACCTTTACGTAAATCTAATAAAGCTCCAATGGAGATCACTTCTGCATCTACAAGGCCGTTTGAGAGATTAGCTCTGGATATTGTGGGCCCTTTGCCCGACGCCGGTTTCCAAAATTTTAAATTCATCCTGACATTGCAAGATGATCTTACTAAGTTCACAAGTGCATATCCTATGGTCTCGTCGACTAGCAACGAAATAGCTCGAAATCTTGTTCATTTTATATCCCTTTTTGGATTTCCTAAAACTATTTTGACAGACTTAGGTACACCCTTTACGTCTGATTTATTCAAACAACTAACCGAAATTTTAAAAGTTAAAGCATTATTTACTACTCCTTACCATCCTCAAACAAATGGCACGCTAGAACGCTCGCATGCAACTTTAAAAGAATATTTAAAATATTTCGTCAATTTACTGCAATTTTAGCTTATACGGCTATGCCTCATTCCTTTACTAATTTTACGCGACATGAATTATTATTCGGCTACAAACCTTCTATTCCTAGCTCTTTATATGAAAGTAGTAATAATACTACAAATAATGAATATATACGCGCTTTACAATATAGAATGCGCTTTAGTCGCGAAAAAGTTATTAAAAATCTAATTAACAGTAAAGAGAGATCTAAACAATATTACGATTCTAATTCTCGCGAAGTTTCTTATAAAACAGGTGACATGGTGTATTTAAAACACCATCATAGACTACGTAAAGCCTTATCGCCCATATAGATAGGCCCTTATAAAATTCTAAAGGTACATAATAAACATATGTGACTCTACAGATAGGTCGCAAAAACATAAAGCATCATGTTAACGAAATTAAATCTGCGACTTCCTAATTCCTAACTTATTTCGTCTCTTTCTTTTCAGACTATTGTGCTGAACTTATTTTGAACCAATTAATTATGTAAATTTTATAATGACTATTGGAATATTGTTACCTAGGTAACACTGAAAATGTTCAGAAAATTAAAAACGGCTTAATGTAGACAGTTGCCAATACTTTTATTGTTTTTCGAAGTAATCTCCGTTCCTCTCTACACATCGTCGCATTTGATGGAACCACTGAGAAAAGCAGTGGGCCCATTCTTCCTTAGGGGTCTCTTCTATGGCATTTTCGTACGCTTTCACCCCATCTTCAGGGCTCGTAAAGCGAATACCTCGAATTTTATCTTTAGTTCTTGGGAATAAATGAAAGTCGCAGGGCGCCAGGTCAGGACTGTATGGCGGATGACTCATTATCTCGACACCTGCCATAGTCAAATATTCAACAGTCCGTTTTGCGGAGTGCGCTGAAGCATTGTCGTGGTGAAGGAGGATCCTGCTTCGAGGGCGCTGCTGTCGATTTTTTTCCAAGACAACAGGCAAACAGCGATTGACATACCAGTCTGCAGTAACTGTCCTTCCATCTTTTAGCACAACTGTCGCGAAATGACCTTTCCGACCAAAGAATGAGGCAATCATCTTTTTTTCTTGACTTCTTCCTTTCTTTACCTTAGTTGGCCGATCCTCGAAAGGAAACACCCACTGAGCTGATTGTCTTTTGGTTTCGGGTTCGTAGCAGTATATCTAGCTTTCATCACCTGTGACGATGTCAAATACAGCATTGAGTCACCGCCGTTGAACTTATCTAACATTTGGCGACACCAGTCCATGCGACAGTGTTTCTGGTCGTCGGTTAAAGTATGGGGAATCCATCTGGTACAAAACTTCCTGACGCCTAAATGTTCGTGTAATATTTTTTGAACTTGACTTATACCAATGCCTAGGCTTGCCCGTATCTGCTGATAGGTCACTCTCTTATCTTCCTCTATCATGCGTCGCACAGCACTGATGTTATCTTCAGTAGTCGCAGTTAAAGGACGTCACTCACGCGGATCATCATTGAGATTGCTACGTCCACGCTTAAACTCGTTAAACCAATTGTAAATAGTGGCACGAGATGGGGCTTCGTTAAGAAATGCTAATCGCAGCCTATCATAGCTTTGTTGTTGAGTAAGCCCACAACGAAAGTCATAATATATCATTGACCGAAAATTTTCTCGCGCTACGTTCATTTTCACGTGTAAAAAGAGTTTTTGATTTGCTGCCAATTCACAAAAACAAATGACAAATGAATTCAATATACTACATTAGGTTACCAAAGAGTTCTAAAATTGAAATTCAAAAAAAGTTTTCATTAGCAATGTTTCTAACTGGCCAGTTCTAAACATTTTCAGTGTTACCCACGTACACATAATTTTGGTGGTGAAATTCTAAAGTTTTTCTTCGGCACATTAGATGCTGATGGTGCTAGAAAATACGACGCTGCATTGAGTCTTGCAAAAAGAGCGAATAACAAATGTTCCATTTAATGCGCGACAATATACATGTTATAAAATCTACTATTAATAATTTTAATACTACTATTCACAAATTATATCAAAACAAAATTAAACTAAATACCCAAATTAATAGTAAACTTTCTAAAATTACGGATACAGACAACCTATTGTTATACCTATAACCTAAGTTAAATAATTTACTTAATGTAATTGAAAGCTCTTAGCTTACTATTTCTAATTTACTAGATACTGCCTTAAATTCTATCTTATTCTCTAAAGTAAATATACTAAATCCTAGCGTAATTAGTCCCATAAGTCTCTATAACGAATTAGTTAAGCATAGTAATCAAATAAGTAAAAGACTAGATTTTCCTGTAGCTCTTAATATAAAAAAATGTTCATTATTTAATTGATACTTCTAAATTTAGCTTCTATTACTTGAATAATAAAGTCATACTGGTTTTGCAAATTCCTCTTATTATACCTGATAAGTTCATGGTGTATAAAAATATTCCTTTACCTACACCTCATGATGATACTCATAATACTTTCGCTTTAATTCAACCCTCCGACTCATACATCGCCTTAAGCGACGACAGACTGCATTATGCTGAGCTCACTTAATAATTGTAAGTTAATTAATAGTAATTATTCTATTTGTGAATTGTTTAACATCTACTCTTGTATTAGTAGTCCAAATTGTGAATCCAAAATCTTAACCGAGGTCACACTTTCGTTGCCCTCTGAATGTAATTCGACACTCTTATTCGGTAAAATAGATATTTGGCAAAAATTGCAAAATAATAAATGGCTTTTTGTTCAATCCAAAATAAATATATTAACCATTCGTTGTGATGATGATATTAATGATTATTGTATTGAAGGTACTGGAATTGTAAAACTAACATCTGATTGTGTTGGTTATTCTAAAACAGTTCAATTGATGCCGACAAATTCTTATTCTTTTATAATTAAGTCTTTTCTTAACTAGAAAAGCAATCTCATTTTATTATATATGGCCGCTGCTGGGGCAGGGCTGCTGGAAGAAATTTCTAATTAGGAATAAGCAGTCCTTTGTGTCATCTTTCTTTGTTAATTGTATTGTCATAATTTTCTGTGTGTACAATAAATTGTTAAATAAATAAATAAAAATATGGCCAATATTATTCTACATTTACTTATATTTTAATTGTGTGTTTGTTTTTGTATTTTGTGTACAAAGTTTTCAGATGTTTTAGAAATAGAAATTCAGCTCACTTGGATGTTGAATTCAAATTTTCAGTCAATGTAATAATAAAAAAGTGAGTTAAAAATAAATCGAAAATTTCAAATTCTTTAGAAATGACTCAGATCTCGTCGTCAGATGATGATAAGCAATCTGTTAAGTCTTTGCCAATTCAACATCATACAATGGTTTTCGACAAAAATTATTTTTCTTCGAATAGAAATTTGAATTTTTAATATGAAATCATTTTGTGTGATTCCAATTTTATATAATGAAATTTAATTAAGTCTACATTTATGTTTATTTTCAAATTTAATATTAATTCTAAGTTCTTTATTTTGTATTTTGTGTTTATTTTATTTCTAAATCGTGTAGACTTCTCACACGTTAAGCACTACGCTTCATCTTAAAGGGACAAAAGTTAGGTCAAAAGGGGGGAGCTGTTACAACCCTAGCTACTATGGATATAGCCCACTATCAGCATTTTTGCCACGCGTTTCTATTATTCCGTTTGGCTTGCATTTTTCATTTTACTTCGTTATTTTATTACTTATTTTCAGTTAGTTTAGATTCTGGAAGTCGCCGCGAACAGTGCGATTTTAAGCACTCGGTTAAAGTGTGGAAAGTCAATTAATTTAAAGTTTAGTTTGTGTGTTTTATTGAAATAAAGTAGTTTAGTGTAAAGTGTAGTTTTTTTTTAAAGTTAAACAGGGACGGCCGCCTAACAGAACGTATGCATACCCGCAAGTTTGCGCACCGCGCTATGTTGGTACAAATTTAGGTACAAGGCGCTAAAGTTGCGGTAAAATGTACTCACCTAATGTTGGTTTCTGATAAAGTATGAATCTCATTTTCTGGGTGTAGACTAACGTAAGGAACAAAACTTGTTAAAGTTTTCTCTAAACTTAGTTTAACAGTGATATTATAAAGTTCTAAACTTTATAGTTTAATGATTTTACACTGTATATAAAAACTCTAGCATAAAAATAAGTAATCGATGTAAATTTTACTTTAAATATCACTAGTATACAGCCCAAATGCAACTGAATGGCTATTTTTGTTTTTATATTAGTTAATGTGCTCTAAATGTCAAGTCATAATTAAAAAATCCGTATCACGTAAGGTTTTTGAGATTTTGTAACTTAATTTTTCAACGAAGTACTGAGCAATTTTCTTCTTCTGTTTGCAATGAATCGATATATAAGTAATTTAGATTATTTGTTACTCCGAGGTATTTATAACAAATTTCACGTGTCTAGTTTGTAATATTTGTTGTTTATTAATTCAAGACTTGAAAGTAGTTGTAAATTTGTTGTGATAGCTACAGAAAGTGAGTATATCTTATAAAATGTTTAAAATAAAAAACGTGGTTGTAATACATCAACGGACTCATTTTGTTATGTTTGTGGCTCGTATACACCTAAATCGCAGGCCAGAACAATAACTAATGTGACTAAATTAGCATATCTTAAGTATTTTGGTTTTCCTATAGTATGTATATATATTTATGGAAAATCATCATCAATGCCGTTTGCTATTCTGATGATTGCTTGCGATGCTTTTAAACACCTTAGAGAAGTTTTCCCGAAGTTAAGTGATGCCAAGCTTAAAGAAGGAATTTTCATTAGACCCCAAATCCGGAAAATTCTGAAGGTCGCAGAGTTTTAAGAAAAACTAAACCTTGTTAAATTTCAAGCCTGGAGATCATTTAAAAGCGTTGTCACAGAATTTTTGGGAAATAAAAAGTCTGACGCGTATGAGGAACTGATTACAACTTGCTGAAAAATTACAACAACATGGGCTGCAGAATCTCATTAAAAATTATTTTTTTTATATTCACGTTTGGTTTTTTTTCCACAAAATTTAGGTTCCGTTAGTGATGAGCAGGGAGAGAGGTTCCACCAAGATATTTTAACAATGGAATAGAGATATCAAGGTCGCTGGTCGCTGCAATGATGGGGGATTATTGTTGGTTCCTCATAAGGAAAAGCAATGCAGAATACAAGAAAAAGGAAACAAAGGAAATCTACAAAACAGTTACAATAGTTACATGTACCTATCATTACCTCGAAAATAAACATCTTATATAGAAAAAAACTTTTTTTTTACTGTATCGGTATATAAGTATTAGCTAATAGGGCATTTTTCATATTATTATTTTTCAAATACTTCATTTTGATCTAGCTCTAAATTTATACGTGATGGTTTTTTTTACTTTCTAAATCACCCCTAAAAACCCTAACCCGAACCCAAAAAACGAGTGTGCTTTAGATCACACGACTGAAGTAAAACTCGCAAACGAACTGTAGACTAAGATAAATATTCCATGCACTCTCTCTCTTACTCCTCAATTCAAGTGTGCGTAATTCTTTACGCACGCTTGAATTGACGAGTAAGAATTTACTTCGAAAATTGTACTAACTTTTCTTACAGCCATCAAAATGATTCTAACGTATAGGTATTATAGTAGAATAATGAAATTTGAATATTATAAAGTGAAATCTACACGCATTTCCTATTTTTATGTAAGTAGTAGTTTTCATAAAAATAAAAATGGAAAATCATCCACGTAGAAATAAAAATCATTAAACTTCTAACCTTTTATCAGTAAGAATATAAGGGTATAACTCAGCCCAATATGAAGATGCGCTCACTTGGAACACGTCTCATAGACAAAACTGTCTAGGAGTGGCACAACCGTCTTTTAAACTGTAAGTGTTTTTCGTAAGACACGCTTGTCTATGTGAGACAAAACTGTCTTTGGTAGTTTCTACGCAAGAAGTTGGGTGTCAGGTCAGGCAGCCAAAATTTATTACGGACGTCACGCGGCGATCGCCCTAGTGTAAAAGAGCCCTTATAAAAATTAGACCATACTTGATTAGTCATTGATCTACAATCAATATTTTTCCTATTGAATTAGTGAATTCGGCCTTCGGCTCTATCAAACGTTTAGACAGAGAGGTCAATTTTCATTATACGTGGGAATTGATTGCTGCCAAGTGTTCAATCTAATCTTCGAGGGCTGCACTAAAAGTATCGGGAATGGAATATTTCCACTGTTCCTGTGGAAATATTCCAACTGTCCTAACAAATCTTTTTAATTTAAAACTCCTTGGTTTTAAAAATCGAATACCGTTTATTTATTTAAAAAAAGATTCTCGGTCTTGTCAAACTTGTTTAGTCGTTGAGAAAATGGAATTGACTCGAGAAAATTCTAGAGCGATGATTTATTATGACTTTCGAAGTGGTTTAACACAAAAACAGTGTGTTGACCGGATGATTACTGCATTTGGTGATGAAGCCCCATCCAAAACCACAATTTATCGCTGGTTTGCTGAATTTCAACGTGGACGTGTCAAGCTCAGTGATGATCCCCGTCAAGGTCGTCCAAAAACTGCAGTCACTCAAGAAAACGTTGATGCTGTGCGTAAGCTGATTGAGGAAGATCGACATGTGACATACCGCGAAATTCAGGCAACTTTAGACATTGGCATGAGTCAAATACAAATAATCTTGCATGAACAATTAGGTGTAAAAAAGTTGTTTTCCCGATGGACACCGCATTTGCTCTGTGAAGAGCAAAAAGCGGCTCGCGTTACGTCAGATCGGTCGGTCGGTGCGTCAGAACTCTCGAAAGATTCCACGCAGGATCCTCAAATGCTGTATACAACATCGTATCAGGTGACGAATCCTGGATATACGCGTACGAACCCGAAACAAAAAACCAGTCACGAGTTTGGGTGTTCGAAAATGAGTTAAAGCCAACAAAAATTGTTCGTTCACGGAGTGTTGCAAAAAAAATAGTGGCCACGATTGTCTCCAAAACCGGCCATGTTGCGACTATTCCTCTTGAGGGACAAAGAACTGTTAATGCAGAATGGTATGCTAACATTTGTTTGCCACAGGTCGTTTCTGAACTCCGTAAAGAGAACTGCTACCGCCGCATCATCCTCCATCACGACAATGCGAGTTCTCACACCGCGCACAGAACAAAAGAGTTTTTCGAGATATTCACATCATAGAATGTATCATAGAATTATTAGACCATCCGCCGTACAGCCCCGACCTAAGCCCTAATGATTTCTATACTTTCCCTAAAATAAAGAATAAATTGCGTGGTCAGAGATTTTCATCACCTGAAGAAGCTGTGGACGCCTATATGTATATATATTTGTATATTTTTTTATAAGTGTTATAAGTTTTGTGTAAGTGTGTGTGTTTGTAAGTGTGTTATAAGTATTATTAGTGTTATAAGTTTGACGTATCTGTCTGTGTGTGTGTCTGTCTCTGAGCTATTAAAGAAAAATTAGAAACTAATAAAACAAGAAAGTCCAGTAATCGAGACTTTGTTATAGAAATATAGATTAATATTTAATAACTATAATTTAAATAGTTTCGCGGTCAATACATTCAAACCGAAAACATTATAGGAACATTACGATTTTAACAGTCGGGGCCTATAAAAATCCGATTTCCTTATAATGGGTGGAAGTCGGTTTTCATTTTATGTTTATTAAATTAATTTATTTTACTTACTAGTATGCGAATACCGTAAAGTGCGTTTTCGGTCTTCAACGCTACCACAACGCAAGCGTTATTTCATGCAGGTTTTTGGTAGACCACACCCCACGGTATGTTATACCGGCCGAGACAGCCCATATTTTATGCCGAGGCATGGCCCTCCCATGATGTTGATAACATAGTAAAACACATACCCAATTGGGATTAAACCGCTTGGCTCCCTCTATGATCGCCTGGTATGAGAAGCGCAGCTGGTCCGGCGTCTGTATCAGCCCCATGCGATCCCGCCGCATGTCCAGCAGGATCTGTTGGATGTTCACGCCCTCCAGACCTTCCTTCTCAATCTGGAACAAGATGAAACATTGATTATGCTCTTTATGGGGTGACGTTTATGCGTTTCATATTTGAAGTTAATATTTTTTGTTTAATCGACGTAAGATATTGGCATCGAAAAATTTACGGGTCAGAGATCCAAACTAAAGAAAGAAAATAGTATAAATGGAAGATTCCAATGACACATTAGAATTAGATAATAAAGATAACTCCCCACACCGATTTCGGTGATGGTGGCCGGTTTCATTGAAACCAGGCCAGTTACGCAGGAGTTATTTTATAGTGCCCAAGTGTGTGCGCAGTACACAAGAGCACTCTCTCTTCCTTTACTCTCATAATCCAGGGGGACGGATGACCGACACGACTGGCGAAAGATCAGGCGCATGTCCGACTTTTTACATGCTTTTTACAATCAGGTGATCAGCCTGCATTGTCCTGACTAAACTTGGAAACAACATTTTTTGTTGTTCCAATGCGGGAATCGTGCCCACGACCTCCGAGTCTAGAGCCAAGCTCTAATCACTAGACCACGGAGGCTGTAGTACACATTACAATCTTGCTAAATGTGTGTGTGAGTAAAACGCGTTCCAATAATTAAAAGTGAAATTTAATTAATATATATCCCCCGAAAATATACCCACAATCTGCAAGCAAATGTGGGTGCACACTGCACACATAAGCACGCGTAAAGCACCTCTCTCCTCCCACACTGTTTATGGTATGCGCCAGTTGCAGTAGGAGCACGCATAAGGGGCCCTATACGCGGTCCGGTTTTCCTTCAGTTCGACCTGAACGAGATGTAAAATCGTATCGTCTGTGAGAATTTCGAGATGGCATCAGTCGGCCGTATGGACTGAAGCGGTTCGTTCCAGTGTTGGCAACTCTGTTTTTGCGAAACTACTAAACTTGCGTCGTTTTCTACTAAAAATTACTAAAAGAGTACCGATAACTATAAAAAAACCACTAAACTTAGAAATCCCTAAAAGATTTTTACGGATTTTGTGTTTACAAACATACATACATTTTCAGTTTTAATATTTAACCGTTAAATTAAAGAAATATATTAGGTATATAGAAATTAAATCGGTAGTTTTAAGCGACTTACGGCGTGCTAATATAGCACATATTAGCACGCCGTAAGTATTATGATAAGGTGTCTCAATAGCACATAGTAGCAGGCTTTTTTGCATATTATGACTACTGTCTAGCTATTTTTCTACAAAACTACTACTAACAACTAAATTCCTACTAAGGGGGAATAAAATACAAAATTTAGTAGTAAAATTTGTAAAACAACTAAGTTAATTCATTAATTCTCACCTGTACGGATAGACTGAACGGCAATAAAATTGGACTGAACGGTAATAAAATTCGAGTGTAAAATAAAACCGGTCAAGTGCGAGTCGGTAAGATGAGTTCCGTACAAAACGGCAAAAATCACGTTTGTTGTATGTGAGCCTCAAATTTGTATTTTAATCCGTTTTTAGTATTTGTTGTTATAACGGCAATAGAAATACCTACATCATACATTTGTGAAAATTTTAAATGTCGAGCTATCACGGTATAAGAAGATTAAGATACAGCCTGGCGACAGATGGACAAACAGCAAAGTCTCAGTAATAGGGTACCGTTTTTACTCTTTGGGTACGGAACCCTAAAAATGGCACGTGGTCTAAAGAAATTTATTAAAGTTCATTGAAGTATTTAAAACTTTAGAGCCATTATGGTTGATAAAATCTAAAGACTATTACTATAAAACAAAGAGAAATGATTTCTATACCATATTACTGGAAAAATGTATGACACAATAATTCGGTTTCGTCGATAGCGTGATTACAATTGCAGCAAAATACAATTAATAAATAAAACAATAGCCTAAACTGCCCAAGAGCATGTCACGACATGTCTAAGGAGGGTTCCGTACCTATCAACGCGCAATAGAATTACTACAAAAGTTATTGTCATAAAGTTATTACAGAAGCTAGGAGAGCGGCGGACAGACAGACGGACGGGCAGAGTGAAATTATAAAGGTTCCTTAAGTATTAAGGAACCCTAAAAACACGACCGAAGCTCGCGGCAGTTTTCCGCGTATGTGCTCGAATCCGTTCAGGCCGAACCTTAGATTAAAACGCCTAGAAACCAGGTACGCGCATGAAAAGTGAAGTAAATCATACTGAGCCATATATCGGCTCAGTTTGTTCGAACGACCCGTCAGTTGTCAAGGTCAAGCGCAAGTGCATCATACATCTCCGACTATTAAAAACACTATGACGTTTTGTGTCGTTATTGGGTGTCACAATGCATCGGAAAAGTATTAAAAAAGCTTAGGACATAACATTTCACATGTAAGTATGAAATGTTATGTCCGAACAATTTGACTTGTATTAAGTCAAATATTGAAAAAAAAATTAAATTAAATATAATAAAAATATTATGTCGCTATCTTGCTGCCCCATTGTGAATTGTAGAAGTGTTACTAGTAATAATAAATTTATTTCAACATTTTCATAGCTAACTAATAGTTGCAACTAAAACAAAGTTTTATAATATTTTGTGATTTTTTTAACTATAAATTATAGTATTGCCGGTATTAAGATAATCCTTAACATATTTCTTAATACCAGTTTAATATAAATAAAGTTCACAAATTGTGTTCAGATGGTTTAAAATGAAATGTATTTTTACATCTCACGATATTAAGAAAAACAAATACAATAATTCCAATCTTAAGAGTGTATACTCTTAAGTATTAACTCCACAACTTTAAAGTTTTTTTTGTGTGCGTTTCGGTATGTAATGCTTACGCCTACATCTATCTGTTGCTTGCTTCACTTTGTACGATGCGTTTGTTTGAAGACTATCTAGTCGTTATTAATCTAAGGGCCGAACTAACGTCAGTTCGGTCGGATGCGATTTTCTTCGTGTATGTGCTCGAATCCGTTCAGGCCGAACTGACGTAAGTTCTAACTGAAACGATCGGCCTCTCGTCTGTGGGAGCCTTAAAGGTGCTTTACGCATGCTTATGCGTGCACTTCACACATTTTCTTGCATGTTGTGGTATTTTTTCGCGAATATTGCTAGATATACCTAATATTAATTAAATTGTATGCTTTGGATTTCCGCCAAGTGACACCTGATTCTATTAACTAATTAAAAGTGACTTAGTACTTACAATGACAAGACAGGAGTCCACCAAGCAGAAAGTTCCAGAGCGTCCAATCCCGGCACTGCAGTGTACAATCGGGGGGCCAACATCGGGCTCCAAGGCACATGATAGTCGCACCTTCTTCAGAAACTCTAGGAAGGCCACGGGAGAAGAGGGCACTCCGAAATCTGGCCACGTCGTATAGTGGAACTGTATTACCTCGCGACTCTCTGAACTCTCCATATCGAAGATCCTTAAATGCGAATAAACATTTATATAAAACTAGATGTTACCCGCGGCTCCGCCCGCGTAAATACAGTATCCCAAAGGAACAGGTTTTTCGGGATAAAAAGTACCATATGTTTTAATCCAGAGCCTATATTACTACTATACCAAATGTCATCAAAATCCGTTCAGTAGTTTTTGCGCGAAAGAGTAAATCTTTCGCATTTACAACATTATAAAAAATTGAAAAGAAAATGTTTGCACAGCGATATTCTACAAAGTGCAGTTAAACGGAAACGTGGGAGCAATAAACGTGTACAGTAACGTTACTAAATGCAAATTGACCTATATCACAACCATCGCGCGCGCTAAACTGTGATTTATCGCAATGCTCTAATTGTGATTTCACTAACAACAATTGTGATTCCTTTATTTTTTTAGTGGAATAAGATGAGCGCATGAGCAGATAGATCGCTTGATGGTAAGCGTTTACCGAGTCCGGTACAAGTACAGGTATCGAGTTGTAAAACTGACATTTGACACTTCGATTTTCAGCTCTATTGTATTATCGCAGAGTTCTATTTACAGTGCAGTTTTTTTCTGCCGCAACCACAAAAAAAACTCTAGTGGGTACGAAGACTTACTCGGCAAAACAAAACGCTAGGCGAGCAAGAGTTTTTTGTAAGGCCATGGAATTTTACCGGTCGAGACCGCCCAATCGTGCCGAACGTTACTATTTCAGCGCGAAGATTATCTTCCATATAAATGATATATGTAACCACATAACCACATATTATAATGTATAATTTATATTATGGTCCTTTTTACCATGTCCTCGCCGATTGTGACGCACCAAATTGATTCATATTCCTGTTACTCGGGGGTCACAATGAGAATTTATTTTGGTCTGTGTCAATTAGTTTTAAATGTATTTAGCAATGCGGCTAACAATACGCTAATTTTACAATTGACACAGACCAAAATAAATTATATATCACAATTATAGTAAAAGAAAATATTCGCTCGCTGTATTCAATCTTAATGACTAATGCATAATGCACATACAATGGGGTGATTCGCCTATATGCATTGTAAAAATATATTTTATTCAATAGGAATCATAAAATATATTCTACTGACAACTGTTTTGGATATCACCACTAATTTATTTGTAACATAGCAAACACACAGAAATACAGTTTTTTTATCAATCGAATTGCCGCACTTATAATGTTGGATGCCATAACAATATTAAAAATATGATATATCGCAAGCTAAATATTACGTTTGCTATCAATAAGTAAAAATATTGTAATACTTAGACAATAACATAGAACAGGTTTATTTTGCCGAGAGAGTGAGAATAGTGAAGGATTTTTTATCTTTACAACTTTCTTAAAATGTGTTCATAATGATATAGAATATAGATAGTAAGATTAATTAAAAAGAAAATAATAATTTTTTAAACAAAAAATCAAAACCGACTTCCAAAGTAAAAATGCACAAAAAAGTATGAAATAAAACTTATTTTCTAAAGAATTCCTCTTTTAAATTCGGCAAAAATTTTAACTATTTCTCTACTCAATCTTAATTTTGAAGACGGTACCAGCCCAAACAATATCCTACAATATTTTATAGAACTCACGTTCAAATTTGCTGCCTCCGCTATTCTTACTCTCTCGGCAAAACAAACTCAAGCGTTATTTCATGCCAGTGTTTTGAGAGGCCGTGGTATTTCCCCAAATAAGTATTACCGATCTGCGGACCTACTAAACAATCACCTGTGATGATAATGATAAGATATACTATATTATTAAATAATTACTACTACTATTGTTATAGTCGACGGCGAAAATGTAACAGTAAGCATTAAATATACTATAGTGATGATGATGATCACGAATATAATTTTGGCAATAGCAAAATTTTAAAGGCATTGATATCGGTGCACTAAACTCTGATGAGTAGTTAGTACCTATGTCATCATAATTCATAATAATATATTCGATGTTTCATGCGAAGATGGTGGTGATGATGATGATGATGATGATCACTGTAAGTGGTATGATGGCTTATGCTTTCAGTTCTTTAAACAACGCCGGAATCCCCATGTATATATAAAGAGTCACGAGTTCTGTTCAGTACTTTGGATCCAGGGTATAAATTGGTGCAAAATCTTACTTCTTGGTAGCATATGCTTGGACAAATTCAGAAAAAGTCGATAGCACTATATGTGTCCATATAAATTTCGAGGAGTTCCCTCGATTCCTCATTGATCCCATCATCATGTTGTCACTTTGATGTCAAAACGACCAATTTGGGATTATACCCTATACATAAAAAAAATATTTTTGAAAATCTGTCCACAGACGGCGGAGTAATCGTTCAACATACAGAAAAAATACAGTATAGCCGTCTCCTTTTTTCGGACGTCGGTTAAAAAGGCTGACAATCGCGTCAATCGTACTGAATAAATTTATGTTATCTCTTCGGTTCCAAACTATTGTTGATTTTATGACTGATTTATAAAATATATACCTACATTTCTGTTTAACGTAATAATATTTAAAGCAAGCAATTAAGTTAATATACTTTGAAGGTAAGTGATTATCATGTTTAAGATATCAAGAAAAAAAAAAACAATGCCACGAACGATTTCCAATTATGGTATTCGTGAAAAAATTCGCGATATATTTCCATAACTCCAATCGCTTCTTTATAACAAAAAATATCTACAATCGCATAGCGTTGATTATTAATAAAAACAACATTAAAATTTATGTAATCCCGTCGTCGTTAAGCAGTAATCAAGCCGATGATGATAATTGATAAATTATAGCTAAGAACACTATCACGTCAGCTTTCAAAGAAAAACCAACCCCTCTGTTTTCATCGGGGAATGAAGATAGTGACATTGTAGGTATGGCTGGGACTATATGCTAATATGGATAGGCGCGTTACGTAACGCCGGAATAATTGACCACAATGAGTAACAGTGTAGCCCATTAGACTATATTGGTCATAAAGCGTATTCATTCATAGATACTAGGCAAATTTACACTATAATTACTCATTAGCTAATAAAACATGTTGAACTCTATCCAGATTCATGGCGAGACGTCGCGCGTCGCACGTCGTCCCTCTCGTGAAAAGTCTCTGTACGAGAGTGAGATCGATGTGACACTATCCCATTCTGGGTGAGCTTCTCAACAAAAACGTGGATGGGCCTTTAGACCTTTAGCACACTTGCCACAAAAATGCGTCACTGCGTAAAAATCATACCTAAAAACTC
Source organism: Phengaris alcon alcon (assembly GCA_037179445.1). NCBI lineage: Eukaryota > Metazoa > Arthropoda > Insecta > Lepidoptera > Lycaenidae > Phengaris > Phengaris alcon. Next base: position 217,828 of record JAYRCH010000120.1, read on the forward strand.
TAGTGGTGTAGTAGTTGCAGTCTTCCTCGCTGATCTGTTCGATGGTCAACTTGATATCGTTGAGAACCAGTTTCTGTTGATCGCCGATACCATATGGCCAGTACCAATGGCATTTGATCTCATTCTTCTCAATGATCTTGTTCAGCATAAGTATAGCCCGACTGTTCTGCTCCCAGACCATCAACCAGAAATGACCAACAGTGCCAACGAGCGGCCCTTGAGTCAGAATGTACTTGCGATTCGCACGATCCATCTATGGACAAATTAACAAAAATGAAATGGTGATGTTATAAATTATTTCAAATCTTAATCACCTCTCTTTCCTCGTTTGTCAGTTAGTCGACATAGAATTATTTTTGGCTGTCATTTCACTCACTGAGATTTAAATTTTATAGTACAGACTTCAGTGGATAGACTATAGTATCTAGATCTCATGAGGAGGATTGCCATGTATGTCGTGACTTGAAGCCATTCTATTACGGCTTTTGATAAAGCTATTGGCAAACTATTACCCCCGCTCATGAACATCCGCTTCACAGAGGAGTTACTAGTGCGTTTCCGATCTTTTAAATCCACTTTAGGCCACCGGTATAGGTACCTTACTGACGCAACAAAACACAACGCAAGTGTTATTTTTCATCGGTTTTTTTCGTCTTATTTATCTGGTCAAGTCAGCCCATTCATCCGGTAGCTTCTACTCGAAACTAAAATAACCTACCACTTCTAAATTTTTGAGGTTTGTTATATAAATAAGGATTACAAAGTTATCTGTGAACTTGTGTTCATACATTTTGTTCCTGTGAATTAAAATTAAAAATTCTAAAATCATCGTCTTTTTGCAGAACTTTTACTTTTTCTATATTTTGCCTTTATTTAGCTAATAACCTAGCCTGACAGCAAATTTGAAATTTCTAAGCCTTCCCTACCTCCATACCTAGGTAGGTACCTGCATCCTGCATCTATCCATAACCATAGCCGGGCACCGTTAATCAAATAGTTAACTTCGTTAATCGCTAATCCGCTACAAAAAAGTTAGCTTCGTTAAACGTTAAAGCGTTACATTTCGGAAGAATTATCGCAAGTTAACGTTAATCCGTTAATATGTGTAAAATTGCATCTTTATATCGTTGCGTTAGTGAACTTATAAAACCTGTTGGTTTAGGTTCTAATTCATTCATCAACACGCAAATGATCACTGACAGTAATTTATAATAACAACAAACAAACAAACAAAACACTCGTCACTCTAAGCACCGGCGCTAAGTAATGAAATGATCAAACGAAACAAATCTCTTCTCAGTTTTCTTTCTCACTCGCAAGCGCCGGCAAAATATATCTAGTTTTGTTTTTGTTTCACTTGCTGCCACGCGCCACCCGGCACTTGTTGGTGCCGTGCTAACCGTAATTATTAGGCATTGGATTAACGATTAACGGACTTCTGCATATTAACGGAAGTTCAAGTGTCCGTTAACATTTTTAAAAGTTAACTTAAAAGTTAATCCGTTAATCATGATGTTAACTTCGTTAATTAACGATTAACGGATTAACGAGTTAATGCCCAGCTATGTCCATAACTATGCACTCGATTTTTATGAAATTTAAAACATTAGCTTGTATAAGGAATAAATGGGCAAACGAGCAGACAAATCACATGATGGTACGGCATTAGCGATTATTGCTGCCCATGACCTATCACAAGAACCAAACCAAGATTGTTGTTGATTTACCAGACTTATATAATAATAACTGCCATTACTAAACTCATTAGACATAAGAGTGCATGGGCAAGAAATGCCCATTTTTGGGAGAAAAAAATTTATGGTAAAACTAATTGATGGCTAAAATAAACACACCGGCATATTTAGCGGAACACAAAAAAAAGGTTCATAATTAAAACAATATGGTTTTATTTTAAAATCTACTTACTACACTTCTTTTGTTATTTAAAGTTTCATTTGTTTTATTTAAAATGAGATCACATTAAGAACAGATTTTGCGAGTAAAGGCTATTTGTGAAAAATGGTACATTTTTGAACTTTTCATGTAACCGGGAAAAGTGAAAATTAATATTAAAATAACAATTAATTAAATTAGAAAAATGGTCATTAATATCGCGTATTTCCTCCACGTGCTCTTATTAAAGTTTCTACCCGTCTAGGCATACTGAGAATGATGTTATCGATGGTCTCCTGGGATAGTCTCCGATATTCCTCAACTACGGTGATTCGCAGTTCACCCACGTTGACAGGAGCTGGAATTCTGGACTTAACTTTTCTTTTCAGCAAGTCCCAAACGTGCTCTATTGGGTTCATATCCGGTAATCTCGCCGGCCACTCCATAACAGTGATATTTATATCATTAAGATAAGCTTGAGATACCCGAGCGGAATGCGGCCGAGCATTATCCTGCATAAAAACAAAATCGATATATATCGTCACCTATATATGGGGCAAACGGTACGACATTTTCTTCTAAAACTTCTCTGATATAGCGGTCTGCAGTCAGACTCCCTCTGTCAATCACTACCAAGTCTGTGCGAGCTCCCAAACAAATGCCCGCCCAAACCATTATTGATCCACCACCGTATGCAACTGTAGTTTCAAAATTTGTCTGAATGTATCGTTCTCCTTTGCGTCCGTATATTCTTTGCCTGCCGTCAATTTGATTTAAGAGAATTCTGCACTCATCACTAAACAATACCTTACTCCATTGGTCCGCGTTACAAAGTCGATGTTCCTGAGCAAAAGTTAACCTGTTTCTACGATGATTTACCTCGAGCCTTGGAGCCTTGGCGGGCACAAATGAACCCAAACCAGCTTCTTCGAACCTTCTTCGTACCGTACGCTCACTTACGGTTACACCCCGCACTGCTTCTAACTCATGTCGGCCTTGGACGGCCGTCAAACGGGGGTTACTAGGTACATGAAGCCGAATGAAACGATCATCCCTACTCGAAGTGCGTCTTTTTCTGCCTTGTCCTGCTCTTCTCACATAAGTACCGGTCTCCCTGAACCGTTGGATACTGCGATGGATCGTTGAAACTGGTCGACGAAGATCTCTGGATATCACTCTGTAGGTTTGACCATTTCTTCGCATTTCGAGAGCCCTGACAATCTCCGTTGGGGCTAAGTCAGTCATAATTCAGTCCTCAACTCCAAAAAGGTCCGCAATTAAAAAAAAAACAAAAAACAGTATTTCAATGAAATTTTAAATCAAACTCAGAAGGAAGAAATACTCGAAGTTCGCCCCAGATAAGGTGTATTTGAATAAAATTAAAACAATTGCATGAAATGTGATGTTCAGTTGTTTTCTTAATTTAAAAATATTTCTTTTTAAATTAAATGACGTATAAACCAGCCAGCAACCTTATATGATACTGATATCAAACCTTTATTTTATCTTCCGCTAAATATTACGGTGTGTGTATTTCCTACTATATGTTTTATTTTAACGGTTAAATATTAAAACTGAAAATGTATGTATGTTTGTAAACACAAAATCCCTAAAAAAACTTTTAGGGATTCCTAAGTTTAGTACCTTTTTTATAGTCATCGGTACTCTTTTAGTAGGTTTTAGTAGAAAACGACGCTAGTTTAGTAGTTTCAAAAAACAGAGTTGGCAACACTGGATCGAATCGCTTCAGTCCATACGGAGAGAACTGAAAAGAAAAGTTAAGTCCAGAATTCCAGATCCTGCCAACATGGGTGAACTGCGAATCGCCGTAGTTGAGGAATGGCGGAGACTATCCCAGGAGACCATCGATAACAACATTCTCAGTATGCCTAGACGGGTAGAAACTTTAATAAGAGCACGTGGAGGAAATACGCGATATTAATCACCATTTTTTATGTTATTTTAATATTCATTTTCAGTATTCGCGGTTACATGAAAAACTCAAAAATGTACAATTTTTCACAAATAGCCTTTACTCGCAAAATCTGTTCTTAATGTGATCACATTTTAAGTAAAACAAATGAAACTTTAAATAACAAAAAAAGTGTAGTAAGTAGATTTTAAAATAAAACCATATTTTTTATTATGGACCATTTTTTTGTGTTCCGCTAAATATGCCGGGTGTGTTTATTATGTAAATAGAAATTAAATCGGTAGTTTTAAGCGACTTACGGAAGCGTGCTACTATGTGCTATTATGATAAGGTGTCATAATAGCACATAGAAGCAGGCCACTTTGCATATTATGATTACAGTCTAGCTATTTTCTACAAAACCACTACTAACAATTAAATTCCTACTAAGGAGGGAATGAAATACATAATTTAGTAGTAAAACTTTGTAAAACAACTAAGTTGGCAACATTAAATCTGACCTGTACGGATGGACTGAACGGCAATAAAATTGGACTGAACGGTAATAAAATTCGAGTGTAAAATAAAACCGGTCAAGTACGAGTCGGCAAGATGTGTTCCGTACAAAACGAAAAAATCACCTTTGTTGTATGTGAGCCTCAAAATTTTATTTTATTTTGTTTTTAGTATTTGTTGATAAAACGGCAAAACAAATACCTACATCATACATTTGTGAAAATTTAAACTGTCGAGCTATCATGGTATAAGAAGGTTAAGATACAGCCTGGCGACAGACGGACGAATAGCAAAGTCTTAGTAATAGGGTCCCGTTTTCAACCTTTGGGTACGGAACCATAAAATATCACGTGGTCTAAAGAAATTTATTAAAGTTCATTGAAGTATATAAAACTTTAAAGCCACTATGGTTGATAAAATCTAAAGACTTTTACTATAAAACAAAGATAAATTATTTCTATAACATATTACTGGAAAAATGTATGACACAATAATTCGGTTTCGTCGATAGCGTGATTACAATTGCAGCAAAATACAATTAATAAATAAAATAATAGCCTAAACTGACCAAGAGCATGTCACGACATGTCTAAGGAGGGTTTTGTAACTAACTATCAACGCACAATAGGTTTTCTTTGATTTACTACAAAAGTTATTGTCATAAAATTATTACAGAAGCTAGGAGAGCGGCGGACAGACAGACGGACGGGCAGAGAAAAATTATAAGGGTTCCTTAAGAATTACGAAACCCTAAAAACACGACCGAAGCTTGCGGCAACTTTCCGTGTATGTGCTCGAATCCGTTCAGGCCGAACCTTAGATTAAAACGCCTAGAAACGCGCCTGAAAAGTAAAGTAAATCATTTTGAGCCATGTCGGCTCAGTTTGTTCGAACGACCCGTCAGTTGTCAAGCGCTAGTGCTTACATCTCCGACTATTATTTTTTATTATTAAAAACATTATGACGGTTTGTGTCGTTAATGGGTGTCACAATGCATCGGAAAAGAATTAAAAAAGCTTCGGACACAACATTTCATATGTAAGTATGAAATGTTGTGTCCGAACAATTTGACTTGTATTAAGTCAAATATTTAAAACATTTTAAAATAAAATCATATTATGTCGCCATCTTGCTGCCCTATTGTGAATTGTAGAAGTGTTACTAGTAATAATAAATTTATTTCAACATTTTCATGCCTAACTAATAGTTGCAACTAAGACAAAGTTATATAATATTTTCTGATTTTTTTAACTATCAATTTTAAGTATTGCCAGTATTAAGATAATCCTTAATATATTTCTTAATACCAGTTGAATATAAATAAAGTTCACAAATTGTGTTTAGATGGTTTAAAATGGAATACAAGTTATATTTTTACATCTCATGGTATTAAGAAAAACAAATACAATAATTCCAATTTTAAGAGTATACACTCCACAACTTTTGTTTGTGTGCGTGTCGGTATGTAATGCTTACGATTACATCTATCTGTTGCTTGCTTCACTTTGTACGATGCGTTTGTTTGAAGACTATCTAGGCGTTATTAATCAAAGGGCCAAACTGACGTCAGTTCGGTTGGATGCGATTTTCTCCGTGTCCGTCTCTCGAATCCGTTCAGGCCGAACTGACGTCAGTTCTAACTGAAACGATCGGCCTCTCGTCTGTGGAGGCCTTTAGTCGTTTCAGACCTGATAAACTAACTATTTGTGTGCATTAAGTAACAACACATTATCATTACATGTTCTGGGTGTGAATATTATCTATTGTCTTTTCATTACATAATTACGCACACAACATACTATTATTTTTATTTCATTATTATTTTATAGTTTTACATTTTTAGAGGTAGCAGCACATTTTTGATAATATTATAAATTATTGTATTATCTATACTAAATATTATAAGGAGGTAAAGTTTGTGAGGTTGTAGGGGGTAATCTCTGAATCTACTGAACCAATGTTGAAAATTGTTTAACCAATAGAAAGCTACATTATTTGCAAGTGTCATTAGCTACAAATTATTAAGATTTTCTGTAAAACTTCATTTACTGGAGGCAATGTTAATAGGGTAGTAATTTATAACCTCACATACCTTGACCAAATTTGCATTGATGTAGTCTCCTTCACATCTTTTGAGTATGACACGGCTATGATCATATGGGTTAACATCCCTGTAGCGGTTCAGAGGTCTATTTTGGGGCTTCTTTGCTTCAGTACATGTGTATGGATATAATTGACACTCGGTTCCAATTTTCTGTAATAAAAATAAAATAAAAACAGTTTAAAAAGCATGCCACCAAATATATATTATTTATGTAATAGAAATCATATATGAATTAGGAATTATTGAATAATTTTATTTACAGAAGCTCAAGCAAGCAATTTACGACAACAGATTTTTCACAATATTCGAAGAAAGCAGTTTCCTTAGTATAATTTACCTTCTTACAAATATTATTATTAATTGCTTTGGTTAAAGTTAATTTCAAGGTTATGCTGCTTAAAATGTTTATATCATTTGTATGTCCTTATTTTACAATACACTGCATTTACAAACACATTATTGTTTGTAACAATAAAACAAAATATTCATAAGTAACATTAGTAAAAATTAGAATTATAACATTTGTTGTATTTTTTGAAGAGAAATGTCTATGTTATAGACATTGCAAAGGTGAATTTTATAAATATTATGTAAAAGTGGTAAAATGTTATGATTTTACATTAGTATTAATGTAAGGTATAAAAATAACTACTAAATTAATTTTTAAAACCTTCAAGAATACCAAGCATTATTGGTAGAGCCGATGAAATTTACTAAAACATTGGAGAACCATACACCTTTTTTATCGGTACTTTTACTAGGGAAAGCTAAATAATAATTATTAGTAGGTAGCTTATGCAAATTGTTGGCTAGTGCACGGGTATTTCTATTATAGCAGTAAGTAATAATTCGTGCGTGGCATCAGTACACAAAAACTAACTTACGCGTCAGACTACAAACTCACTTGATAAGTAATCGTCCAAGCATTCCTGTTGGCAATATCCATGTATTCGGTCTCAACGTTGTTTAAATTCATCTTTTCGCCGTTCATTGTGAAGCTATATCATTTCAAACCAGTCAGAACAAAGTATTCGACTACTGCCGGATGCGGCAATCACTATGATTTTCTACAAACACGAAGTAATTATGAGTCTATTAAAAACGATTACCCGAATATTGTTAAAAATACTGTATATCGCAGACTTTACTGATATCTAAACAACCACCAATTTAATACACATTACATGAAACGAGTAAACGAATACTGTCTAAAATCTTGTCATGACTCTTGAGTAGTCTTGAGAGTTGAGTAAATTGCGAAATGCGAACCGCGAATGAGTGATGAACGACGTGAACATAGTTGAAAGTTCGCACTTTTCAGTTGGAATCCAGCTCGCAGCGCTTTAGAAAACTAGTTAGTCTGCTTGGCTCATGCAGTAAATAACACTGCGTAAGAAATCCTCACTGAGGAATGAGGATTGGGGCAATGTAATAACTGTATTATTTTATTCTTATAAAATGCATTAAAGTCTTTAATCTCTATTATCAGCATCATAAAAAGTATTTTTAAATATTATGATTTAAAGTAACTGGCAACAATAAGTAGATAGAAAGAGGTTGTTTGAGATAGAGAGATATGCCATAGAGAACAGAGGAAAATATCCTTAAAATGACTATGGTTGACAGCGTTTTTGATGATTGACAGTTGGAGTTTTGCCGGGAAATTCAATGGGTGACGTTGGATTTTGCATTTCTTTCATAAATTTGTGATAATTCGGTTCTTAATGTGTAATATTGGTAGAATACTAACCATTAAATATTCGTTAACGTGCACAAGTGTGGGCAAGGGGTACAACTTCTAAAAACGTGCTATTTTGAGAATCCCTCCAAAACTGCCTAGGAACTTTTAGTAAAGCTTCTACCACTTTACTGAATCGACTGACATGACTCATGGACTGTACTGACTATATGATTGGACTTTGACGAGACTTGACGTTAAAGGAATACAGTATTGAAAATTGAAACGAAAGTTCTATTTCCCGCCTTTTTTACTTAACACTGGAAATAGTTTTAAGATAAGCCGACGCCATAAATAAAAAAAAAATGATTGACAGTTGAATGTAGATTTTGTCCAAATCTGTCAATATTTTAATGCTTTCGTCTTCGGCCTTTCAGTTTTTCTTTATTCGTGACATCCACAGCGAATTCGAAATTATGAAAGGGAACTGAGAAATACGGCATCCTTCCTTGTTAATTTAATTTACTGACACATTCAAAGTTCAATAAAGAAAAAAAAATACATTTTAAAATAAAAACCTTTCAAAGAACAGCTCGTTAAATTTTAACCATGGCATCTCCACGTACACGTCGCAAATTGAATTTCATCCGAACTCAGGAAGACAATCACGTAAGTCTTATACCGATTTTTGTATATTACATGCTTGATTTTGCTATACATTTGTTTGCGTTTTATCTGTACAATAAAGTGGTAATTGTTTGTTTTAGAAATGTTTCGAATGTGGTACATTAAATCCACAATGGGTGTCAGTTACGTATGGTATTTGGATATGCCTAGAATGCTCAGGAGTACATCGAAGCCTTGGAGTCCATTTGTCTTTCGTACGTTCTGTAACAATGGATAAATGGAAAGATATTGAACTTGAAAAAATGATGGTATAATGCATATTGATCATCTAAGTGTTTTATGCCCCTGTGTGGTATTCAGCTATAAATAATAATAATTTTATAGGTGGGGGGTAATGCCAAAGCAAAAAGTTTTTTAGAAAGTCAGCCTGATTATAATCCAGCCCTGAAGATCACTCAGAAATACAACACCATGGCAGCAGCTGTGTATAGGCAAAAGGTATGTATTCATTATTAAATAACATATGTTTCACATTCTTAATTTACACTTGTTCATTTTTATGCAGATTGCGGCTCTTGCTGAGGGAAGAGATTGGAGTCCTTCGGATTATAAGCCTGATGTAGTTGAAAAGTCAAGTGAATGGAATAAATCTCAAAACTTCTATTCCTCTGATGAAAATACCTTTCATACAAGTGGTTCAGACAATAATATTAGTTACCAGTAAGAAATCTTTTATTATGTCATTGGTTGTTTTTTAACTTAGATATATTGATGCAAAATATATCTAAGTTATAGATAAGCAATTTGTAAAAATAATTCTGTAGTTTTATAATTTTTTTTTCAATCTCCAAATGCAGCAGTGAGTATGGAAGCGGGCGTTACACAGGATTTGGGAATACACCAAAACAATCTCACTCCACTCCAATGTCACCAATCCACAGTGGCAATGAGATGGTGGATAATACACTTGCTTCCTTGGCATCTGTGAGTCCTATATTTTCTTTCAGTGTTACAATTATATAATTTAAAAGAGACAGTTTTTTCTTTAAAAATGAAACAGTAAATATTTAAAAGTCCAAAGGTTACATTTATTTTAAATAGCAAGTTGCTTTGTATACAGGACAAATAAAATTGCTTACAGAATATGGGATACACAGAATATATATTAAAATATATTTTAATGTTATTAATTTAAATATCTGTTGTCAAAAATATTACTGTAAGCAGTAATACCTGATAGGTTATTATTTTTGTAGTATACTTGTATTTATGTAGTATACTATACTTACTTTACTTTTGTTAAAATTTATGTGATTATGCAGGGCTGGTCTATATTTACATCATCAGTGAGCAAGGCTGCTAGGAGCGCCACTGAAAATGCTGTCAAGTATGGTGGTATTGCTTCTCAGAAAGTATCAGAGATGGCTACAACTGTAACTGAGAAGGTTTGATTTATTTTATATTATTTACTTTTGATCTCTAAATGTTATTTCTGTTGTTGTCTTAGATGTGAGTTGATCTAAATGGCTGGTTCTAAAACTTTAAAAATACAGTGTAAACTCTATATAACTGCACTCAAGGGACTGTGTATATTTTGACGTTATAGAGTTGTCGTTAAATGGAGAGAAGAAAAATCTGTATTAGAAAAAGAAAGTCTATTTCAGACTAGTATTAGTAATTACATAAAAAGAAATTATTTGAACGCTATTGCAAATAGAATATAATTTTGTTGTATTTTTTTACTTATTTACAACAGTCTACATGTGCAAGCAATCCCAATTTGTGAACAAAAAACGGATTTCCTAGAAAGTTCGGTATGTATGATGCCGACAGTTTATTAAATATAAAAGATACTAAAGCGACAAAAGAATGTACACAGCTGTGCAGTTTTTACTAATTTTGGTAACTAAAAAAGACTTTTATTATTTAATTCTATATAAAGCTATATAGTGTATCATTGTATGAAACATAAGCAAAACCAACCAAAACTAAGTGATTTTGACGCTTTAGGGAGTTTGTCGTTAAATTGAGTGACGTTACATGGAGTTTACACTGTATATTAATGCTGCATCTATGAAAATCAAAGAATGTTGCCAATTTTTATATAAATACTGGCTGTAATGTTCACTTGAGTTCTAATGACTAGTTTATTGCTTATAGCTTACAGTTACCGAAATATAATATGTTTCATAAGAATCAACTGGATATGTACAATCCCTGACATAAAAGTTTTATTTTTTGTCTACGACACTCGGAAACTACAGCCCCGATTTGTAGAATTCTTTCATCATTAAAATTCTACATTATCGCTGATGAACACAGGTGGTAGAGTATACTTAGAGTTTTTGTACAATACCTATATTATCTGCCTGTCAGAAGACGGTGCGGGCGGCGGCTAGTTGTTGATATACATAATACAAACATGAGCCCACATGATGATTCTGTTCAGTATGAGAATACCTTTCACCTAATGGTAAACAATAACCGCCACCCATGGACAGATTTTTTATGTGGTTGTGCCACTATTCCTGTCGAACCGGCCTATTCTAGCCTATGGCTCTTCCACATATCTTTATGAGAATATCATACGTACAAAGTGTTTTAAGTTCATACTTGTTCCTATGATATTAGAGGTCTTAATTAAAAACCTTATGATATTAGCTTTCATTTAAGGGGCGATTGGTTTTTATTTGAAATACCAGTCAACTTAACGCATATTTTTTTATGTATTGTAGGTGAACAATCGTGGAGGATGGAGTTCTTTGGGCGGCACAAATGATCTGCGTCGAGCAAGTAACTCAAGTGGTCATCATCAATCACAGAGCTATGGAGCTATGAAAAATTCGACATCTGAGCCCTATTCCCAATGGTGAGTCTAATATTCTTACCCGTTTACTAATAAAAATATTTACACACTGCATAAACTATAAAATGTTTTGTCCTTGTCTATCATGCGACTTTTTTAACGTATCAGACAAGGACAAAACATTGCATAGCTTATCCATTGTGTAAATATTTTTATTAGTAAGGCGTTTACTTTATATTATGAACTACATGAACTTAAGTGAATAAAAACATAAAAGAAGTATCTATTCCCTTTATAAACTCTAGAAATATTCAACAGATTTGAATAAAGTTAGGACCACAGATAGCTTATGGCCTGAACAAGAGTATAAATTACTTGTTAACTTCAACAAGTTCATTTATTTGTCAATGCTGATTGTACTATCAGCACAGTTTGATGAAGGGTTCAATACAAAACGGAAAAAATTCAACTGCAAAGCGTCAGACAGACTAGAGATACAGACAGACGGACGGACAGCTGAGTCTTAGTAATAGGGTTCCATTTTTATTACTTTTGGGTATGGGACTGTAAAAAGGGACATACAACTAGTAATAATAATGTAATAGGCTTGTTTCATCATCGAAATCAAATGATATAAATTTGTTATTTTTATAGTTTCTATCATAAGAAATACGAAGACAACACTGTTTTGTTATATAAATATGCGATTTATTTATAATTTCGAAAATAAAACTGTAGTTTTATTAACTGTATGGGACCGAAAACTCCAGCCGCCATATTTTTCTTGGAAGTGACGTCATAAGAACATAATCAAATCAAATAAACAACAGCGAAAGTTAAATGTAAAGTTTATGCACTACACACGCACCTATGACATTTGTTTGTTTCTGTTCTTATGACGTCACGATAATGGTGGCTGTCGTTTTGGCGCAAACATTTATCGTTTAAATTTTAATCATTTTTTCTTTGCATAAAGAGATATATTATTTCCAGGAAATAAAAATACTACTTGACTATCGAATCGATACGAAAATTGAAAAATATATTTGAAAAAAAAAATGTAGAATAGCCAGCCTATTGTTTGAGGATTGAGTTATTTTATTAAAATTAGACTTTTTTAGGAATGAACAAACTCAGCCATGGAAAGAGTCAGTAGCGACAAAGAATAATTTGGACACTCGTGATCTTTCGCAAGTGGGAATCTCAAGTCCCCCACCGGATATAAAAAACATTACCATCAAGAAAAAACAAGACGAAGACACTTGGGAGTGGCTCAACAATTAAATATGACGAAATACACAAAAAGTAGACGTTTTTTTCTTTTCACTTATGCAAAGGGTGCTTCTTTTCTCAGCACATATGATATCTAATAAGTAGGCATTACTACTTATTACATGTCTATTATTACATTAGTAAAATATGGTATTGGCCTTGTTAACATTCTAATTATTTAATGTAAAATACCTATATTATTAATTTTGTTGCCAATATAATTTAAATTCAAGGAAATTACGTATTATGTACTATAATAAAAAAATATTAACAAAAAATAATAATATTTATATCTAAGTAGATGTTAAAGTAGTTGTCTATTTTGTAAGTAGGTATATAATGATAATGAAAAATTATATCAGCATTAAATAAATAAATGGAATGGAAAGAATTTATGTTCTTAAAATTTAAACATATTCATACATTATTTTATCATAATAAATAATCAAACAAGAATTGCTTATTAATATCAATGTGTAGCCTAAAACTTTAAAGTTATTTTAACATTTCTTACAATTCTAGTACTTATGTCTTTAGTTTATATGCATAATGTTTATTAGTAGGTAAATAACAAATATTCTGCAATCCAGTTTTTTTGTGGGATGGAGTGATATTTAATAATGGTAATACATAGTGATTGCACTAATTTCTAAACATACATACCTACATCGAATGTAGGTGAAAACTTTAAATCTATCTTTTAGATCTGACGCACAATGGATTTAAATCGTATTTTGATGATGGCCTAAGTTTTTTATATTACCGTGGCCCGTAGGTGGTACTGAAGGGACAAAAAGGGGCAGAACATTTTATCAGAATTACGAGTTATTTCAAATAGTACAAAATACAAATCGATATAACTATGAACATAAGAGTTTACATTTAAGTTTTATTTAATTTAACATGGTTTATTGTAGCTTTTAATATAAACATTCAGTAAAATTCTGTAATATAACGATTATTACGTCCGGAAATTGTCAGTCACGAGCGTTCGAATCTATACCAAAGTTTCAATAAAATATTTATAAATAATAAAATTCATTTGCAGATTTGTCGTGTAGCTAATTGTTTGTGCTCGCGACTGTACACTTTATTACTAGTGGAGTTGCATTATAAAATTCTCGTAAATAAATCTTATGTTGACGATGAGCTAGTATACATATATATCTATAACTTTACCTGTTTAAATATCTATTAAAATATGTTACGTTTACTTCTATTCTATCGTATAGTTCTATTAAGTATCCTTGTATTCTCGCATTCCAATGTATAATAATATGTGCGGTTATAAATTTTTATTAATAATTTAGTTAATAGCTTTCGACTGTTGCTGTGGCCTCAAACTTTTTGATTTTATGACAGATTTGTTTCAAACTTTGCAGTATGCATTAATAATATAAATGATACTATTTTACCAATAAAATTTATTTACAAAATTGTAAAACGTGAATGTTATATGATTTACACAAGTGCCATTATTGTGTTATACTACTTAATTGTCATATTTTGTAACTTTTAGCTTTATTACCAATCGCTTTGTCGAATAAATTGCCTATTGTGCCTTTTTTGTTATATTATAACATTGATTATTATAACACTTAAATTTTTAACTGTAAGACATGTCTCGTGCAAATTATTATTTATATATCCAGATGGCTTTATAGAAATAATAAGTGGTATATTTTTTTCTATTTCTAATGGTAACACTGTGATCTGTACTGGTTATTTTAAATTTAATATGCAATATGCACACGAAAAAGAGTCCTAGATAATGTATTATTTAGTATACTTTCCAGTAATTGAGCCAACTCGCCAGAAAATTTAATTTATATTGCAAATGCTATGATAATTATACAGATAAGCATAAATAACCTATTTACTTTTATATATTTTGCTATGGTCAGTCTTATAAATTCATAGGAAATCTGTAACTCCTTAACATATCCTGGGCTCTCAGTATAATAAGTTATAATATTTACCCTCATGATTTCGCAAACTAATGTTTAAGGTACACATCTTTATTCCTTATAATATCTAAGACCGTAATATTACCCTAGTCATTTGGTAGTTCTACCTTGAAAGTTTCGCGGGAGTCTAGAAAATTGGTAATTTTATAGTTTTTTTTCTCCTGGTTTGGCAACTTGACACAAAGGATGCGTATGTTGTGCCAAATTTTATAGTTTTTGATGTGCTCTTTTCGAATTTCAACTTTGTCACTCCCTAACATGGCCCGCTCGCGCCGACATTGATAAAGCATTAAAAATGGGTTTAAGGAGTCAGAAAGGTGATAGAATAAAAAAAAAATAAGAGACTATTTTTTGTCACGAGGTGGCAAAGTTTGAAATTCGAAAAGAGGACCTCGAAATCTATAAAATTACCTACCAATTATCAAATCTCCCACAAAACCTTCCACCCTTTACAACACACCTTAACAACCTTAACACCCTCTTTCTCAATCAAGTATAACCTATGTGCATTAAAAAAATGATAGCAAAAATTATTATTAAAAACCCTACTTGAATAATTAATAGATAAATAATTATATCAATCATATAATATTATATTCAATATCTCATAATAGCATTAAATTAAATTAATATTATATCTACCAATATCCCGCGATAAATATAGGTATTTATGTATGATATAGGTATCATAATAGGTCCTTGTTATAAGAAAATATCTTTTATATAAGAACTGTCCTAATTTATCTATGTAAAAATAAATATGAATCGAAAACTATTTACTAAATATGACAGTAAACAAGTAATTGGCCGAATAAATTAAGAAAAAAGCTATTTTGTTACGAATTTATTGATTTAAAAATGTATCTTTAACGTTTATATTGTACTATACATAATATTATATATTTGTAAATATTATATAGGTTAGAAATTTTAATGGTAAGGTGATTTGGCCAGATATTGAGAACAAAAAAAACGAAAAAATTCTTTATTTACTGTCTCGACCTCTGTATAATAATTAAAATATAAAAATTGGCCTCAAAATTTCCAATATTGTTGCACGACGAAAGAAAAAACATATAAATTAAAAAATGCGCAGATTCTCAGGATAAAACCTAGCTAGACCGATTTTCTCTCCCAAAACTACCTGCATACTAAATTGCATGTAAATACTTGCAGCCGTTGCTGAGATTATGATTATATATAATACATATACATAATTGTCTCTTAAGTATAAGATGTTATATTATGACGCTATCGTGATCGTTATTTCTATATCTTTCAATAAGTATATTATATTTTAGATTTTTACTATAAAAAAGGTATGGAACATAAAAATAAATTCATTTCAATATGTATGTAGGTGTTTATTGTGTATTTATTAAAATAGTTAGATATAATATTATGTTTCTTATCTACCAACAAATTGTAGAAAATGAAATCGTTTCCTATCAAATGTAGTAGATACATTGAAAACCTTTTAAACTACACTGTAGGGACTATAGCTGATAGTACTATGAGAGACCTTATGGTTTCGTCGTATTATCCGGTTCGCCTTTATAAATGATGTCGTTATAAAGTATATAGGGTTTGAACTGTATTATAATGTAGAATTTAGATCAATTAATTAAAGAATATTATATTATAAGTACGACTCCGGCCTGGCTTTGCACTGAGATTTTTAAATACATATTTTCTAAGAATACATCCAGGTAACAATTATAATATTTAGGTAGATGTTGAATGTACAGTAAGACGTTTTAGTGTAGCTATACACGAATCACGGTACTGCCTATCGTCCAATCAGCATGACGCTACCGTTTAGACCAGTTTTATCTGACCATGTATGGGCGTAGATTGGCATGTCAATATGTCAATGCTGAACTGTTCCTTCCAATCGGTAGCGTCAAATCGATTGGACGATAAGCAGTATGGTGTATGACTATTGTTATTCATTCATTGTAGGTATTACTACATGAAAGTTGAAGGTTGAAACACTATAATATTGTTTATACACTGATAACTTAATCCGTCAATTATCAATCTTTTGTCGTTATCCTGCATAAATAACATATTATATGCTGTAAAACTTGTATAAAATTCTGGAATGTAACAATTTTGAACATGTAAAATACAGTGTCTATACTTATAAAAATATTTAAATTCTGTTAAACTAAAAGGTTAGATAAGAACATTTTCAATTGTCTTTGAAATCATATCTATTTTAAATTAAGTGATAGTAGAAAACAATGATTAAACAATGGGGAGATAAATACTTTCGTTTTATTTACGTGAAATTTATCATGATTAATTATTATCCTGTAATATATTTTTTTTCAAAATTTTGTATTTCAAACCAACTTGAAAGTGTTACGTGAGTTCTATAAAATATGGGTTTATTAAGATATTGTTTGGGCTGGTACCGACTTCAAAATAATGAAGATTAAGTAGAGAAATAGTTAAAATTTTAGCCGAAGTTAAAAGGGAATTATTTAGAAAATAGGATTTATTTCATACTTTTTTGTGCATTTTTACTTTGGAAGTTTGTTTTAATTCTTGTTTTTTTATTAGTATCTAAGCTATTTTGCCCAAATCGGGTAATCCGGATTTTTGTGGAAAAAAAAACCAAAAATCCGGATTAGAAAAAAAGCCGGATCTTGCAATCCCTATTAAACGTTAAGTGCGTCTAAAGTAATTAGTTATAATCGGGGCTAACTCCCGATTTTCCCAAGCTTCTTAAAATGCACTTAACTCTAAACCCGGATTCTGTCTCCCTCTCTCATTCAATGTTAGAACGGGACAGACAGATCCAAAACCGAGTAGCTCAGCCCTAAACGTCAGTTTAAAGCGTTGGTGAAATTGAGGCTAAGCTACGGGTTGCCAACTGTTTAATTTGAAAACCCGGATAAGACGCGTGAAAACTCCGGATTTTGGAGCTCAAAACCCGGACAATTTGAAAAAGTTATTTTTCCAAGTAATAAAAAAGTAGATGAAAAAAAAATCATAGACAAACCCGGACAGCAAATGAAATTGTGTTTTACATTTTCGGAAATACAAAATTAACGTTTACATTATATTGAAAAAAAAAACAATTTTTACATCAATATATAGGTACTTACCTACTCTAAGGTTTACATGTATCAACATTGTCACGTATACTTATTAATCACGTATATTTACTATTCACTGACAAACTGTTGTTTACTTTAATATGAAAAATGTATTTTTAGGTTACATCATTGTGAGTATAACATGGTGTTTATATTTTTGAAATATTTACCTATCAGTTGACTTATTATTGAAAATTTGTCAATGTTTCCATGTTAGTGCACGGGACTGTACAGTGTTCTATCAAGTACAAAATTAAGAATCAGCTTTACACAAAATGACTACCATCATGCATCCGCCGTGTTTAAGAGCCGATTCTTTGGAATGATATGATGCACAGTATATTATCACTTTGTATTTTACTTATAACTTTAGTAGATTTTAAAATTAGGTAATTAGTAATCATGTACAAGTATGTTACGATACATAACTGCTCTGTAGTCTATATTGTTCGAGGAATGAGGTGTGATGTACAAAAAAAAATATTTCCTCATGCTTATTTGAATACATTAAATATGCAAATCAAATGTCAAATTTTTTATTTAAATTAAATATATAAACTTTTTTCTTGTTTTAATTGTTCTGAAATTTAGTGACTTATTCATGGTGTGTAGTACCTATTATTGTCGATGTTATTACTATGGTTCATGGTTACAAGGTTTACAACAGCTAGTCAGTGACAAAACATTATATTAAATGTAATCAGACATGAATGTAAAATTATTCAGTATGAGATAATATAATAGATCTGAACTACTTCTTTTGTAGACAATAAAAAAACATTAGATTCATTATATTTTATTAATTTAAAAACATACAATTATTAATACCCAAAATAGAAAAAATATTCGACTTCATTTATTCCTACAACATATTTAGCCCAATAATAAAAATTAGAAATTATCATGCTCCACCCATTTCCCCAATTTCCCAATTCCCTTAGAGTAACAACAAAACTCTAATAAAAGTGAAAACAGTTTGCATATGTTAAGTGCACATCATTTAGAATTCTAGATTCTAATTTCTAGGTAATATTATTAAAATCGATTTTTATGATTTGTAAAAGCATATTGTTGTACCATTTATTAATATAAGCTTTAGAGAAATAATTTAACTAAAATTATTAGCAAAAGCAACTAATACACATATCATTAAAATGAATAAGTTAATTTTAAAATTACATTAAACAGATCACATTAATTAAAGTATGACAACAACATGAGTTTCGTCAGTCTTACATAGTACTTTGTAGGTCTTTCAAACGAACTTTTAAATATAATATTTTTAACCATTATCCAGCTATATCACAAATGATTCTTACGGACATAATGTCAATGTCTTGTAATATTTCTTATGAAGCCCACATGTAAAAGTAAATATCTTGCCAGTGATTAAGATACTGAATGATTGGTCCACATATAAGTGACATAAGTGGAATCCTATTAGATGCAGATGTCAGGAACGCTTCTAATATATTCTTGGAATACCTATTGTACATTGGGCTCCTCAAGAGATATAAGACTAAACTCAACTTTCGTCTACTAATTTCTAGCCTTTGCTCATAGGACAGTTCCTTAAGATGACGATTATATAACTTAAAACTAGCTACATCAATAGCTAAAGCTACAATCCATTGTTTCCAAGCTTTTGTCCCAAAAGCTTTCATTGCTGCAAGGTGAATCAGGGGCTTTATAATGTGGAGCAATTCTGCATGTAATAAATCTTTCTCTTGTATAGTTGTGTTGGTTTTGTCATCTAAAATTTTTACAGGCTGCCAGTCTCTCAAGGCGACAGGGGGTGCTCCATCGACTCGTCTCATTACTCTACCTGATCTTTTTAACGTAAAGAAACCATTGGAATTCTCTTCTATGTCTTTTCCATCAATGAATTTCTTTCTCTGAAGTACAGGTATTGGTGGGTGTGTTAGGGGAATTTCTTTAAATCTATAAAGAAGTATCAATGCTGATGAGCATTTGAAGAATTGCAATAATATTGCCACAGTCCACTTACCCTTACTTCCCCATCGATTTTTCACCGCCAGTTCCACAAAAACCTCACAGTAATGAATAACTGTAAGCCAAAGCTTGATTTGTTCTTTGAGGCCATAATTTTGTATGTCATTACCATATGCCTCTCTTATTAACTTATCATTAAAAAGAGATACTAATTTTGATAACGAATAAACTAGTTCAGACACTATGGGTGACTTGTTTATTTTTCCAGCTACAAAGTATGAAGACCATGTAGCTACAGTTTCAACATCGGTTACGACCCCTGGATTAATAATAACCCATTTCTTATACAAGGATAATAGTCCAGAAAGCGATGTATGTTTATCCATTTTGTTGTTTTCGTAGAACAGTAAGATAACTCGAAATTTATTATAATTGTAGTTTAACTACAACACTATTTACAGCAGAGAAAACTTACTGATGTATATATTATAAAATAGCATTTGATTTTACGATAAATTAGTAATTGTATTTACAAATTACAGCACTAGCTTCACCGATTTCTCATTTCTGCTTTAACAGATTAGTAATATGTAGCCTCAGAACAATAACATAGCATAGAGACCCGGCTATTAGCAAGAAGAAAATCATATATTGTTCTTTATCCCCCTATACGACACATGCCAATGAGGAAGAAAGAGACATCTAATTGTTCGTTACATACAATTTTTGTAGGTGGCTCGAGTAGAGTGCTGCCAGTTCACAATTTATCTGTGTAGCAAACTGTTAAAATTCTTATAAAATCTGTATGACCATTTTGCGAGAAATCTGTATAAAATCTGTATGATCAATGAAAAAGAAAAAGATTATAAAGGACAAGAGATTATATTTTCTAATTCTGAATTTACACTAGGTACATAGCTGAAATTACAATTTCCTATGGGTTACTGTAGTGCTAATTATCATTTTTTCGATCATTTCGCTTCCCGAAAATATATCAACAAGGACCAAAAAATCGCGAACAGTTACAATTACCCAACATACCTGAGTCATTTAAGAATCGATAAAATATTGCCATCTATACGTATATTAATGCGCCAAAATCTTATCTACATTTTGTACTGGCAGTTTTCTTTTGTCCGATAAAAAGCCACACAAACATGCGGTAGGTATAATCATATAAAAACACAAACATTTAATTCAAATATTATGTAGGTACATAAAAACATACTTTTAAAAAATAATTAATCAACAAAATGATCCGTGTTTGAATTTAGGAATGAAAGAAAATAATAACTAATAATAATATCTATGGATCTTCACAGCACGTCTGTTCTCGAAGTGGTATGTTCTCGAAGATCTTGTGTTACGGGTACCAGACAACGGAAATATATTATATATATATCCCAGGAACACGGAAAAACTTTTAGTTCCTTCGGCGGGATTCGAACCCGCAATCCGGCTTGAGCACAAACACGCTCAACCACTGAGCCTCTGTGGTCGTCTTTTGATTTGATTTGTAGTCTCCGCGCGCTATCTATTTTATTTCTAATTTTATTCAAAGTTTTTGTCATACATATTATATTATAAGTTTTAACTATTGTTTAATTTTACCCAACGATTTCATACTTACACTTCTGTGTATAGTATGAAATCACACTACACAATAACCTTAGTCTTGCAGGTACTATATTAATTTATGTTGGTTACATTTACAGTAAGGGGTAATTCTCGTAAATAATATCGGTTATGATTTTCAGGCTGTCCTGCTGGTGCTGTAATGAGTCAGCGCGTGAAACGAAACGGGCTTATTATTGAAAATTGTTATTAGAGAATTGGGCTTCTATTAAAATTCCGTATATCAGTAATCAGTATCCACGTCTAAGGCTGGGACTAGGTATATGCTCCGGAATCCGAGAGGCCGTAGAAAATTCAGTGCATACTTCAGGGTAGAGAGTAAAACTCGATCTACGGTAGTGAAGTGTCTTATATATAATATTTTATCGTAATTATTATTATTAACAAAGAAAAATAATTAGATGAAAAATGTTGTTTTTGATTGCTTAATCAGCTGGGCATATCACCATCATGGTTTCACACATCGCCCTGTCTCGTTCGCCCGCGGCTTGCGACGCCAGGCTATAAAATATGCCTGGACGCGTCGCGATGCGTCAGTTCCATAGATAATAAGTAGTACTACTGAAGGTCAGTTCAGGATCGTCCTGTCTCTCGTGTGTGCTAGTGCGTTCCCGTTCACTCCGCGTTTTCGTGCCGTCTCGTTCTATCCGCGTCGTAGTGACTCGCTCACTCCGCGGTAGTGCCGTCTCGCTCGGAATCGTGTCGAGTGACTCGCTCACTCCACGCTCGTGTCGACCCGCCCCTAAGTGCAGTGTCGTTATACCCCACTCGTGATCGTCAATCCACTCGTCATTCGTTAGAATAACGAGCGGATTGCCGCCTTGTCGAGGGGTTGCACTGCCCTTGGCCTCCCGTTGGGAACTTGTTTCCAACGTCGGGTCACGGAGAGTCAGCCTTCTAGTGAATCGTGCAAGTAAGTACACTTATAGTGACTACTTTGACACTGAATACGTGCTGTGTGTTTAGTGTTTAGTGATATTTTGTGAGTACCTTTTACTTTTAACTGTTCCGTGTACATGTGCATCTCTGTTCGTGTACAACTATGTGACATTGACATTGTGTATGTTGCGTCCACGTACGTATAGTACACCTGTACATACCGTACTTCAACCATGGCCGACCGTGGTTCGCGGCCACACAGCCGCGACCGCCCCAGCCACTCCCGCGCCAGCTCTGTCGCGTCGCGCAGCGGACCCTCTTCGAGGTCCAGCTCGCGCACGTCTGAGCGCGCATACCTTTCCGCCGCCGAGCCCAGCTTGAGCGGAACGGATACCGCTCGCCCCGGGCCGTCCTCGGCATTCTCGCGGGGGTGTGCTGACACCCCCCCGCCCCAATGCCTTCCGACGGCGACCCGCCGCGAGTCCGGGCCCCCGACCCGCCCAGCCGATAAGGGTCCGGCCTCTCCGCCGCGCCCCTTGCGCCGCACTGCGGAGGTGAGCGCCCCGCGCCCTCCGCCTGCACCACCTGCAGCGAGCCCACAGCCCGCCCTCTCCGCCTCGCCGGCCTCCCCGCCGGAAGAAGACCGCAGAGGGGTAAGTGCTCCTGCTTCGAAGGCCCCGGTACCGGCCCCTTCGTCGAGCATCATGCCACCGCCCCCTGCCCCTCCCGTGCAGGTAACAAAACGGCAGCGTCAGGAGACGTCTTCAGACGTCTCGCCGCCTGCCAAGCGCGCCGATCGCCCGGCTACCTACGCCGCAGCGACCACTGCCCCCGCACCGACCGGATCTCCTGTGGCCTCCACCTCGAGGGCCCCCTCGCCGATGGAGGCTACCACGGTAACAACCGCCTCTCCCGCAGCTAAAGTGACTCCACTACCGCCGAAAGCAGCCCCCAGATGCCCCCCACTTATAGTGGAGAAACTGGACGACTGGATCGGCCACTTCCGCCGCCTCAGGGACCTCCTGGGGCACCCCCCGAACGCGAAGCCGCTAGGACTGGGGGTAAAGTTCTCCCCACATAGTGAGAACGAATACAGGTGTGTGCAGCGGTACCTGTCTGACCTGAGCAAGTCCGCCCAGGTCAGCTGGTACTCCTACGCGCTACCCCAGGATCGAGGACTAAAGGTAGGCATACATGGCCTCCCGATTAATACGCCCACCGAGGAGATTGCAGCGGATCTCTCCACCAAGGGCTTCGTAGTCGAGCACGTGTCCCGCATACTTGCCAGAAGGGACCGTCCTGGTTGCTCCTACTTTGCCCTGCTGAAGCACACCCCGAACCTGGTACCAGGCATCTACCAGGTGAGAGAGATTTTAAATATGCCGGACATCAGGGTGGAAGCCTGGCGTGGGAAGAAAGGCCCTGCCCAGTGCCACCGCTGCCAGCAGTTTCGGCACTCTAGCCGGAACTGCCACCGGAAGCCGGCGTGTGTCAGATGCGGCGAAGAGCACGCCGCCGCCGACTGCCCCCGACCGCTTACGGACCCGCCCACTTGCGTTAACTGCAAGGGGCCCCACCCCGCAAACAGCCGCAACTGCCCGATCTTCATCAGGGAGTCTCGGAATCGTCACGCGGGTTCTGCTACCCGCACAACCCGGACCACGAAACGGGTGCGCACCAACCAGGTGAGTGACGCCCCTACAATCTCCGAAAGAGAGGTCCCCCCGCCGCCACCCTCCGCCACTTCTCTAATGGCGGAGGCAAATGACCCCACCCCGCGTCCCGCTGCATCCACCGCCCCCCCCTCCTCGGCCCGGAAGCAGCGGAAACGAACCCGGACCCGGACTAAGAAGAGGGCCAAATCCGGCACGACATCGAATGCCGCCACGGACTCGGAGTACGAGCCCCTCGCCCTCCCCCTTCCCCCTGTTGTTACAGCCCCGCCGGCTGATGAGGCCATCCTACCGGCCCCCCCCCCCTACCGCAGTGCACCCCACGCCCCCCGCGTCCTGCGCGCATCAAACGCACTGTCCCGCCGGTCACCAAACCAGAGGTGACCGAGCTCTCTACCGAGCCTGCAAACCCGGCGGTTACTACCGCCATTTTGCCCCCTCGTGCCCCCCCTTCTTCCCGCCGCCGAGAGTCCCCTAGGACCACGGCCCAGCTTTTACAAGCCCTGCTTTCCCTAGCCATGGATGTCTTTAACAGAATCCTGGCCGGGGAAGAAGTCCTACAGACCCTCCTGAAGGCCCTCCCTGAGGGGGCGACCCTCTTTGCCTCCCTTATATCCAAATGGCTTCCCACGCCCCATCCCACCTAAAGGTTGTTCACTGGAACGTCCGGGGGGTCCGCGGTAAGGTGGCCCCAATCCGCCTCCTCCTCCGGGAGTATGAGGTGGACGTCGCCTTACTAAGCGAAACCCTCCTGTCCCCTCGGGACCGTTTCAGTGCCCCCGGCTATCTTGTATATCGCCAGGACTTCCCGGGGGGTGAGCGAGTATGCAGAGGCCTCGCCGTCCTGGTCGGCAGGAAAATTCTGCACCAACTCCTCCCCCCCCCTCCAGTTTCATCTCTGTACGCCCTTGGGGTGGAGGTGCTCCTCGGGTCGCACCGCACGCGCATATACGCGAGCTACAAACCTCCGGGGTCGCGTTTAGATATCTCCGACATCCATAGGCTCCTATCAGAAGAGCCGACTGTGATTGCCGGAGATCTAAATTGCAAGCACCCCGGATGGGGATCCCGCGCTCCCAACCCGGACGGAAACCGACTGTTCGCCGACTCAGAGCGAGTCGGGTACTCGGTAGTGGGAACTTATTACCCCACCCATTACCCCGAGACCCCCCGATACTCTCCGGACGTCCTAGACGTGGCAATAGCTCACCGTCTCCCGGGTGACCTCCATCAAGAGGTCCTCGATGTGGCCCACGGCTCTGACCACCTCCCAGTCTTAGCCACTATACGCGCCGCTCCCGCAAGCGTCCCCCCTCTTCCCCCCTGCCCAGTCCGTGACTGGGACGTCTTCGCCTCGCGGCTCCACGAGAGCACCCCCAATTTCCCGGTTGACTCTGCAGAGAACGTCGAATTGATGACTCTGCAGATCACCGAGGCAATTGCAGCCGCGATGGACGCGGCAACCCAGACGCCTACTCACCGCCATTCCAAGCGGCCCACTCTCCCCCGGCACATCGCCGACCTAATAGGCGAGAAGAAGCGCCTGCGCCGAAGATGGCAGCTCAGCCGCTGCCCCACCCTGAAGACGCAGCTTAACCGCCTCACATCGCAGGTAAGAACTGCCCTTCAGGACCTGAACGCTGCGGATTGGACTCGACGCATCCTGGAGGCGGGCGAGGACTGGCCCTCCCTCCACCGCTTTTGCCGCAGCCTTACTGGTGTCACAGCCCCCGTGTGCCCCCTGTTGCATCCAGATGGCAACCTCAGGTACCGTGCAGAGGATAGAGCAGACATTCATGCCGAGCACCTAGAGCGCCAATTCTCACCGCTGCCGACGACCGCAACGGAACACGCCCGAGCGGTCTCTGAGGAGGTAAAGGTTTTCCTTCTTTCCCCCTCCTCCCCCCCAGATTTCTCCTTCTCACCGAGGGAGGTCCAAAAGACCCTCCGGTACCTTAAACCGAAAAAGGCCCCCGGTGCAGATGGAATTCCTAACTCCGCTCTCCGCCACCTTCCCTTCAGGACGGTGGCCGCCCTGACTCGCCTCTATAACGGCATTGTCAGGACCGGTCACTTCCCCTCCCCCTGGAAAATGGGTCTGGTAGTAACCATCCCCAAAGCCCACAAAAACTTAAGGAAGGCTGAGGGCTACCGGCCCATTACCCTCCTTTCCACCCTTTCAAAAGTTTTTGAACTCCTCCTTCTGAAACACCTTTCCCCTTACCTCCCTCCTCGTGAGGAACAGTTCGGGTTCAGGTCCAACCTGAGTACCACCCTCCAGTTGGTACGTGTTATTCACCACCTATCCGTTGCGGCTAACAAAAAAGAATCGTCGGTAGCCGTTTTTCTAGACATGGAGAAGGCGTTCGACAGTGTCTGGCATGAGGGTCTGCTCTGTAAGCTCATCCGGGCCAACGTACCTCCCCCCCTGGTAAGGTTAGTGGCATCCTTCCTCTCTGGCAGGACCTTCAGGGTTCGCGTTGACGGAGTCCTCTCCAACGAGCGTCCCATCGCCGCAGGCGTCCCCCAAGGTAGCATCCTCTCACCAGGACTCTACAACTTCTACGCCAGCGATGTGCCCGCGGACCGGGGCACCTCCGTGGCGTTGTACGCCGACGACACGGCGTACTTCTCCTCCTCGCTGACCACCGAGCATGCTGCCATCAAGATTCAGAGGACGCTGGATCTCCTCCCTGACTGGCTGAGCAAATGGCGACTCTCTGTTAACGCAGGTAAGTCCCAGGCGCTCGCCGTCAGCACGAGGTGCTCATTTCCGGCGCCTCTGAAGATTGGTGATGCTGTGATCCCGTGGGGGAGAACAGCAAAGTATCTCGGGGTCACGCTGGACCGCCGACTCTCCATGGCCCCCCAGTGCTCATCGGCGGTGGCGAGGGTGAACGCGGCGATTGCGCTGCTCCGCCCGGCCTACGCGTCCCCGCAGATCCCCCTCAGGATGCGCATAGCCCTCTTCCGGACGTACGTTCGGTCCCGCCTGACGTACGCGGCACCCGCGTGGCACCACCTGCTCTCTGCACCCCAGAAAGGGTTGCTGCAGAGAGCCCAAAATCGGGTGCTGCGCCGAATTGCGGGCGCACCATGGTACGTCCGCAACACCACTATCGCCAAGGACCTCAGGGTGGAGAGCGTGGAGGCCTTTGTGGCCCAGCTCTCTGCTAAGCTGTTCGCGCGGGCGGATGCCTCGCGCTTGGTCGAACTTACCGACCTGGCGCCGTGGCATGCCCGCCCGCCCGACCGCCACCGCCTGCCGAGAGATGCCGTCCCTCCGGAGGACCCAGCGGAGCCACGCAGCCCGCCCCACCGCCCCCGAAGAGGAGGAGCCCAGGCGCACTGATGCGCCGCACCTAGCGCACTTGGCGCGCTCTGGCGCAACTGCGCCACCACCACTGCGGGATTGAAATCCCCCCCCACATTTTCCCCCTTCGCCGGCAAACCAGATGCCGGCGAATCATGTCCAAACCGCGTCCGGGGCCTGACGAGTGGCAGCCCTATTGCCACCCCGTCGTCCCCGGGGCGTATCTTCCCCCCCGACATAAAAGGTCGGGGCCTGGAAGTTTTAACAACTTTCCCCCTTTTCCCCAGGTTGTTCGTTCCGCGGTCCGGTAAACACGGTGCGTGAGGGAGTGGACCCAAACACGTTTCTCGGCCCCCGGGTCGGGACCCCCACGCGCCGTTTGGAGCCGACCGTTGGTCTCGGTCGGGCCTGGATTGGCATGTCGTCATTCCCTTGCTGTTGTCGGCTGCCCTACCATGGGCTTTCCCCGCGTTCTGCCGCGGGGGGTCTTCCCCTAAAACCTAACGACTCATGCGCCCAGTATTCGTACTGGGTGCGTCATCTCCACCCCAAATATAGGGGCTATGCCCCTGGGTTTGGTTTCCGCCCAAGGCCCTTTTCAGGGGCCCGGCGTCGAGTGAGAAGAGTCTCCTTCTCTCAATAGGTCAGTTCATTCCGCTCTCGGACACCGTCCGATGAACAGCTCCGCCCGCTCCGACATAAGTGCTCGCTGCTACAGT
The DNA here is from genome assembly GCA_037179445.1 of Phengaris alcon alcon. NCBI lineage: Eukaryota > Metazoa > Arthropoda > Insecta > Lepidoptera > Lycaenidae > Phengaris > Phengaris alcon. Next base: position 245,882 of record JAYRCH010000120.1, read on the forward strand.
AAGCACTCTCGCTCTAGCTCTATCACGCCCTCGCTCTCGCGAGTGCCATCCGCTCGCGAAAATGAAACAACAGAAGAAAGAAGACCGAAGACTCAAGAGTCAAGCCTCAAGAGTGAAGACAAGTTGTCACCCACCCGCCTTGCCATCCGAACCGTGCCGTACCGTGTCACGCGCCGCGTCGCGCCCGCCGTTAACCGGACGATCGTTCATCGTGCGACCGCTCGCATCGTCCGTCTCGCTCTTTAGTGTGAGCCCTCTGCTCGCACCCCCGCTGCGTAGAAACCGCCGCGCTAGGACGAGCATGCGACCGGTCGCATCGTCCGTCTCGCTTTTAGCGCGAGTCTTGTGCTCGCGCTCCGCCGCGTTTTCGTTCGCGAACACTAGAACCCTAGTGTTAGCGTAACGTTTGTGAGTACATAAGAGTAACGAAGCTTTTGTTCGTTAATCGCTGCGCTAGTTAAATTCCATTTTTCCTTCTCCTGTATTATTACAGGAGGAGGTATTTTTGGAGTCGGGACGGTCTGTCGGGCCTGGGAGGTCCAAGGGACCTGGGAGGAACAGATCACAGTAGGATCAAGGCGCTCTCCCCCGACTGTAACTAATGGAGCCTTCTGGAAGGACAAAGCCGCACTCATTACGCGTAGTGTCGTTCAACACGAACGGCATCAGAAATAACATAAACGAAATTCGCGAGTTTGTAAGCAGCCAAAATGTCGACATTCTTCTAGTACAGGAGACGTTCCTAAAACCTAGTATGAGGGGCCCCAAAAATAGCAAACTACAAAATAGTTAGAAACGACAGAACTCGATACCGACTTCTCTTATCTATTATAAAATCCGAGGTACTCTTATCTATTATAAAAAAATCCCTACACTGTATTTCCTTAGAGCCACCTTTATTAACTTTAGAGACATCTATTTGCCACATTAGCATGTCAGGTTACGGACCAATTGTAATAGTAAGCGCGTACTTAGCGTGCAATAAAGAATTACATTCTAGTGATCTACAAACTCCATTTAACTTAGGTAACGCCGTCATCATTGCCGGCGACCTAAATTGCAAACACATTGAGTGAAGCAACGTACGTAACAATAGAAACGGCAACATTATCTGTAGTTTAATAGATACTTTTAATTTTGCACTATTAGGTGCCACCGACCCCACTCGCTATGACACAAACGAAAACATTAACGGTGTCATACGTGATCCTAGTACTATAGACATAGCCTTAGTCAAAAATGTTTCTCTCAATATCTATATTGAGACTCTCCACGAGCTCAACTTGGACCACAGACCGGTTACGATTAGTACTATTATATTATATATTAGTACTAGGCAGATTGTAGATTATAAAGCATTAGCGGAGAACATCAAAGTCCTCCAATCGAGTCACCTAGAAAAAATTCCCGACACTATAGACAGCAAAGAGACAGCCATAGAGGCCGCCTCCTACTTGACCGACCACCTGGTAGCGACCATAGAAAATTCATCTAAGGAGGTGGCAACGACTCACAAGGGCCGCTGGCCCCTCCCACAGGACATAAAGGAGTCCATCAGATTCCGAAATGCGGCCAAATGCACATATGATCGCTACCTGTCGGAAGAGTGGAGGAAATCCCTCCACCATTACGAAAGGAAAGATAAGTTTAAAATCAAACAACATAAAGCCGAGAGTTGGGATCGACTTCTCAGTGAGTTAGAGCCATCATTCGTGGCATATTGACTACTCGTGAAGACCCTCAAAAATAACACGGAGAGCGACATGCCTCCGTTAAACAGATTAAGCCGTCCTCCTGCACTCGAAGACATAGACAAGGCAGAATGCCTAGCTGATAATTTCGAACAACAGTGCCGGCCGAGTACTCTCCTGATTGATCCCGAGCACCTTAGCTTAGTGAATAGCGAGGCCAATAGTACTCAGAAATAGTTGTGTTGATTTAGATGCACCATATAGATGGACCATGAAATAGAAATTTACTTACATTGAAGTGATTATCGAATTTAAACAAAAGTTTGCTAATATGTTTGAATAATTATTTTATAATAATTTCTAAATTTGTATGTGTTTAGTGACATATTCTTATAAAGAAAAACAAAATTGCAAGTCATATAGTAATTATTAAGTTATGTTTATTCATTTTGAAACAGTAATAACAAGAACGATTATAAAATAGATGTTTTTATAAATGACTACTTTAAAATATTACCCTAACTTAGGATCATTTACGGTTCAGTGGCAACACTTATTGACCGAGATTTTTTTTTTATTAATTTATTCATGACCATGGATACATATTGACCGAGAATTTGTTTTGGGTTTTTGCATGTAAAAACTCTCTTTACAATAAAAAAAACACAGCAATTCGGCATTTTTAGGTCCGGTTCGTCCCGGTCCCGATTTGCCGAATACGTCAATCGTACGTCGCGTGGCAACTAGTTTTATATAACCGATATGACCGGTGGTCTTGTACCTTTGGCAGCGGGAACGCCTGACAATGGGTACTCCGGTTGGATTAATGCGCTAAGACGCATAGTACAAGCGTGAAGAAAAGAGCTATGTACTTACTGACAACTCTCATCGGATGGCTATTAAATATCGAAGAAGAAGAGGGCATAGTATCAATGTTGCCATTTTGCGAAAAGTCGAAAACTATAATTGGCCGTCTATTCCCTAATCTATGGTCTGAGTTTAACGAGTCGTTTCATTGGCATTTCATTGATCAGTTTTCATCACAATTTACGCGTATTTTTTTTATCACTTAACCGGGTTGTGTGCTATATGAGTGGCACATCTTTGGTGTATATAATTTCTGGACTTGTGTGGAATTTATAAGCTCCAAATGGACTATTGAATTCACTAAATAGTAAATAACCAATTGACAATGGGCACCTATGAACATATCGGAGGTCATGTATCTGAAGATCGTTATGGCTTTGGATCCCCAGTATATGAACGTGATAAAAAGACAATGTTTTGGATGGGTGGTGTTTTGGACTGCTTCTCAACGGTTGTTGCGCTTTTTAGAGGGACGGACTACAAGCAAACCAAAGGTATTATATTTAGTATTTATTATTTAATCAATACATATTATGTTGTATAGTACTTTAAAAATGCCCGGGGCTCGATTGGATTCGCTTTGCACGGGGGTCGGGATTCCGAGGAGAGCTGCAATTGATTTTTTATTTTTGTACAGTGATAAGATTTATATATTCCCGGTGAAATGTCTCATATATATATTTATTTATTTATATATATACGTTGCAGTTTAAATTTTCTACAATATTACATTTGTAAAACTTACCATTAAAAAAGCTTATAAATGATATTAAAATGTTTAAAATTCCCAGGTCATCACAGTATTGACTTTGTCAGAAATAGGTTAGCTATAAATAGATTTGTGTAGGAAGGGCATGTTGGAGCAGTACTTCATTTACTTAAGTAAAATATGTTCCTGTGTATGATATTAAAAATTAATGTTTAGCTTACATATTCAGTCACAAAAGCAAGTCTCACATGCATATGATACACTTTTTAAATTGTCATTAAATTAATAAATTAATAATAAATTTTTGTTTCCACTGGAATCTACTGCTGACGGTACACCACACTTTTCAATTTAAAAACAGCAACATTTATGTAAACGAGTGTTGGTGTCCTAAAAGTTAGATTTTTTTGTCAGGTTCCTTGTGATTGATTGTAAGCTCTTTTCATATTATGATATTTTTGACCTTTTACATATTTTTTACTTAAACATCTGACATCTGGGTCCAATAATTTGCAAATTCCAATTTATTAGCACTAGTGGTCTATTAAGGAATAAATGAAGGTTAAGTCAATGTTTTAAAAACTCTTTAAAATGCATTTATACAGGGGATACATATTTATACAGGGGATCAAGTCTTCCTTATATGGGGACACTTGGTACAAATATGTGTCTTTAGTTTTAGCAGGTAAATTAGTACTTATTTTGACTGATATTCTGTTGGTTGTTGCAGATTCTTGTAGCTAGATATAAACTCCACGTCTTTCAGTAACATTTTTTTAATAGGATCCATATGTAGAAAATAAAGGGAAAAACAAAAGGGGTTCATCCACATTTTATTAAAACATTTTATTTTAATAAAGTGTGGAATAATCAAATAATGTCTCTTTGCAAAGGTCCTAGAATTATCGCAAAGATCCTAATTTTCTAATTATCGTAGAACATATTATGTAATATTACAGTTTTGGACATTTGTATATTGTGAACAACACCACTGGGGTGTCTTCTAATGTGTCAAGTGAAAGTGTCACACTTGCAAAGAGTGCATTTAGAGATTTATGGGAAACTTAAGTACTGATTTTCATTTTCTGATAAAGTTTCCCATATTCTTGAAAGAGAGTATTTTTGATTCATCAGATTAGTCAAAAATACGCTCAATTAAAAAAAATCTCAATTGTAGTTTTAATGCAACATGCAAAGATCCTGAAAATTGTTAGAAAGATGGGGAAATTGTATTTCGGAATCAATTTATCTGGATTATCTTAATACATGACATAGATACTAATAAAAAAATAAAAAAAATCACTGTCTAAGAGCAATCTCATAGGTTAGACTAGTTTTATGTTTGTAATGACTAGAAAATTATATGAGCAGGCAGGATATTTTTTATTTAAATGCAATTTGACATATTATGCACTTACATACTGAACCGGTCACATGCAAAAGAATGAAGGGGAATTAAACAATCACGTCCTTCTTGGAAGTCTTAAGAATACCGTCGCTGATGGGCAACCACACCAATGGTCGAAATGCGATGTCTGTATTTTAAAACCTTACCCTTTATGCCCACCAATACCCCTGTACATGCGTAATACAAGTTACAACCAAAGATATTTGACTGGTCCCGCTCGTAGGGTGCCCAGCGAGACATTGGTCATTTGGATTAGTCTATGGTTACAACGCAAGTCACGCCAGTTTTCTTTAAGACCGTGGTATATTTTCGGTCGAGCTGGCCCTTTCCTACCGAATTATTTTATCTATATTTAAAGAGTAAAGAATGTATATCTGATAATATTTTGTTTTTTAATCACCTTAACTTATTTTTGTAATACGCTGTTATGAAAATATTAATTATTATGTATGTTTCGTAAGTACACAAAGCTCGTAGTTTTCCCGGGGCTCGATCGATTGGATGCGCTATTCACGAAAATTCTGCCTGCAATAGACTATATGCAAAGCGCGCGCATTTGCGTATTTAAAATCATTATTTATCAACTTTTTTAAGTTACTAATTATTATATATAATTTTTTTCGCTTTTAAAAGCGTAATAATTTAATATTGTATAACATTTAATTTGCCTGTTAAGTACAACCAATTCGTCCTTTAGCCACCTGTTGCATACTGCTAAGTTTCTTTCAAGTGTACTATTTCTAGAGTTTGAAATAATGGTTTTGCATTCAATACTTTCTTTTAGTTATCATCAAATCGAAAAGAATTACTCGGAGAAGATATAGAACACGATGATAATGTAATATAAGCTTTTCTTGTTTTTCAGAAGATAATTGGGAGGTCCCTTTTAATGCGATAACTGATATGGTGTATCTTGGATGCGGAGCTCAGGGGGTGGTATTCAGTGGACAACTGAACGGCGAAATAGTTGCAGTAAAGAAATTGAGGGAAAAATCTGAAACTAATATCAAACATCTGAGGAAACTAAACCATGAAAATATAGGTATTTTTTAAATATTAATTTACGTTATTTTGCAAACAGTCTATTTTGGGACGAGATATAAAATGACTTTTTTTTTAGTCCGATTCCGAGGTGTTTGTACTGTGGCGCCATACTGTGTCATCATGGAGTATTGCCAGTATGGGCCTCTGTTTGAGTTTCTTCACAGCGGAGCCTGCTTCTCTCCGAAACAGATAATGAAGTGGGCTAAAGAAATAGCTTTGGGTATGAGCTACCTGCATACACATAAAATTATACATCGAGATCTCAAGAGCCCAAAGTAAGTTTATTTTTAAACAGCATATTATGCAATGCATTTTTAGGTCTTCAAAAATTTCATTAAAATTTATTTTTAGTGTGCTCATCGCTGACAATCTGGTGGTAAAAGTCAGTGATTTCGGGACCAGTCGCGAGTGGAATGACGTAAGCGCGATCATGAGTTTCACAGGGACAGTAGCGTGGATGGCTCCAGAAGTGATACGTCATGAGCCTTGTTCGGAGAGAGTTGATGTGTGGTCATACGGAGTTGTTCTCTGGGAGCTACTGACGCAGGAGGTGCCATACAAGAATATGGAGACCCACGCTATAATGTGGGGTGTTGGAACCGACACGATATCGCTTCCTATCCCGTCCACTTGGCCGGGAACATTGCAATTGTTACTCAACCAGTGCTGGTCACGGGTGCCTCGACAGAGGTAATTTACACAAGATCACTAATTTTTTTCATGATATTGTTTTTTTAAAATTAAGGAGTATTAATCATTGTTACTATATTTTAATTATTGAATTAACATCTTAAATATTCATTTTACAGGCCACCATTCAAGATTATAGCCGCTCATTTGGACATGTCTGCCGATGACTTGTTCTCTATGGACGTTGAGTGTTTCAACACCACACAGGCTGAGTGGCGCCAAGAAGTGCATGCTAGCATGGAAAAGCTCTATGCACGGTATTTATAAAACACTTAAAATGGATTTTTATTAAAGAAACATTATTAGAAACCTTATAAATGAACTGACATACAGGGTTTTCTAATTGATTTCTGGTGCTTAATTGCATATTTATTTTAGGAGTCCGAAACCATTCGTGTTGGATGCTAACGCTCAGCGCCGCGAAGATCTGAAGCAAGCTCGCGACGTGCGCCATGTGTACGAGCAGCAGCTGTCTCGCGCCAACGAGTTGTACATGGAGGTGTGCGCTGTGCGACTCCAACTCGAGCAACGCGAGAAGGATATCGCTGAGTGAGTACATGCAATCGATGTGATATTTGCCAGAATAATTATAATACTCAGTAAACTTGTTTATGTGTAGTATGTTAAAAAAAAAGTTTTGAGTCTTTGGAAATATTTTTAACGTGGCAACCATCTTTGCTCATTTCGTCTTTCACCCTTAGTTACCCAACCAACAGAATATCTGAAGTGCTGTTTTGAAGTTAATAAAACATGATAAAATTGAAATGGATTTTTAATAATTGAATTTATCTTCCACAGGCGTGAAAACGCACTCATGGGCTGCCGTTGTGGACAACGCAAACACGTGAAATATTTCCAACGCCAGACGTCCTCGTCGTCCGACGGCGTGCGCGCAAATGCCGTGATTGACAATCGCCGCAAGAAGAAGAAGACGCCCGCTCAGATGATTGTCAACTACAACGAAAACAAACCGACCGCTGTCATAATGGCCACCGAAGATACCGTGACTTGCGTCTGCGACCATACTCAGAATAATAACATGGATACTATCAAGCCAAAGAAAGATTTGATTGTGGAGAGCAATGGAAACATTATCATCAAGGATATTATACTCAATGATAATCGCCTGTCTGACGTCGCTGAAGTCTAAGCAATTCTGACGTGAATCACTTCTCGCTCGTTTATGTAAAAACACAGTAAATAAATGACGGCTGGATGATATTCTTCCTCGCTCACTAATAATATAATGTGTGTAAGAGTAAAGCTAGCTACGTTTACCTGGCAGGTTTGACTGAACAGGTTAACCAGAGTTGGTGTTGTGCAACGTGTATGTTGCACAACGGTGCAGGTTTCCCCACTAAGCTCAAGCTTACCTGATAGGTATACCTGTGCAGGCAAACTCGAGCAGTTCCACTATGTGTAATCGAGAAAGCATGATTTCCAGCTGCAATATACACTGGCGGACACATAAACTGCATCATAGTGCAAGATAACTTTCAATTAAATAATTAGTGAAAGTGCAAACTATTTTGATTTATTTCAATGATAATGCTAAGACTGGTTCTTAATCTGATAAAAAAATCAATTCATGTGTGTAAAGTCAAGGTCAACTTTTCTCTTACTAAAAGAATCAAATTACTCCTTTTGCAGCTTTTTGGAATGAAACAGTGAATAGAACAAAAACGGCATTATTATGAAAATTTTACAATACTAACAAAAGAAAAAGTTTCTTTTGTTTTTAATAAGGTGTATTACCTCCTCTTGCCCTAATAACTGATTCAAGTCGGTTTCGCATCGACCTGATCAGTGTTTTTAAAAGATCTTGGGGAGTATTGTTTCATTCTTGTGACAATGCAAATCTGAGCTCCGCAACCGTTGTTGGGACCGGATTTCTTGTAAATACAGCTCTTTTAGGTTGTCCCACAATGTGTTCTATCGGATTGAGGTCCGGGCTACCTGCTGGCCAATCCATGGAACGAATATCAACCTGAGTAAAGCTCAACTTGCCTCGCTGCGTTCAGACGAGCATTATCCTGCAACAGAATGAAGTTTTCGCCTATAAATCCGCTAAAAGGTACCACATGAGTATCCAATATCTCCATTATATAGCGATGTGATGTTAAACCACGGTTACCACGGCCATGTGTGTCTGCGTCAATAAACACAAGTTCAGTTCGAGCATCCATCGATATGCCGCCCCAAACCATACAAGACCCGCCTCCAAATGGAACCCTCTCCTCAATGGAACGTGTTTAAAATGAAAACAGACTATCAATTAAGCAATTAGTAACGAAAATTGAACATGTAACAAAACAAAAAAAAAATAACCATCAATCACAACATTAACGTAACAACGAATTAATCTTTAGTAAATTTACAAGATTTCTTCTATAGAATATTTTCTTTCTTTTGTGACAGTACCATATTTAAATTTGTTTTTGTTTTTGTGTTTATAAACCAGCCTTTATTTTCCAATACCAATAAATGTAAAAAGTTTGCATATTTCGTAATAAAATTGGATTGAATGTGTTCTTGCACTACGATGCAGTTTATGTGTCCGCCAGTCTATAATAGTATGTTTTTATAACGAGTTGTACTCAATCACTAGCTTTATTTACATTTTCTTTAAGATTAACTTAATAGTTTGTGTTTCTACAGAAAGGGAAGGATCTCATTATACGGTTGGACATGTGAAACATTTTGAGTCATACCTAATCAAACTATTGTTTTATTCTTCAAAATCACTGTGCGATTGAGTTTCTGATGTTTTTGTTATTTTTTTCTGACGAACCTGGCCTAATGAATACTTGATATCGAGATTGTCAACTATTCTTTTGGCGTAGTATAGTAAGAAATGGTTATACGACGCCAAAATGAATATACAACGACCAATATGGTCGTCACTGTTATTGGATTATTAAATATAAACAAGTTTAAATGTCGTGAGATATGTGTTTGTGTTATGTAGAGATACACACATTACCATTATTCAGTATTGTACCGTAGTTTGCATTATGTGGACATGATAATTGTTTTAGAATACTAAGTCGATGTTTTATTGTAATTTTCAAACATTCCAGTATTTAGTCGATCCTTTCCTTAGATATAAGAATAGCCATGCCAGATATAAACCTAGTAATTTGGCAAATTATGATTCTGTTCAAACTATTTTATTCCTATAGTTCTGTAACACTAATGAAATTGGATGTACGAAGCTTATGATTTTTGAGAACTACATTGAATATTGATATAAATAATATTTTTTAACCAATATTTAGACCGGATTCACTCTTTCTTCTAAAAGCTTATCTCGCATTACTTGTGATATTTTTATTATCGTTACTTTTTATTTATTTAGATTTAGCATTAGATGGCAAGGAAATATTATTTTTGCTATGATAGATTTGCGATGCTTACAAAACAATCTCACTATTTTGTAATATTCAATATGTATATATAATGTATATTATTTAATATTTATTTTGACGATTCTTCACTTTGGGATCAAGTTAAGATCTCAATTTTGTTTAATGTTTCCTGATTTTTTTACCTTGAGGCATTGCTATTTTTGTATGCTTGATGCATTATTCGAAAGTGAATTATATGCTATTTTTATATAGTATATTAATGCACCCTATATATCTAATTCGCGCACAGTGACTTGTGTCACCAGTTTGCTAAATATATATTTTGATAGTAATCTTTGTGGCATATTGGCTCGTTGTGATTAAGATTGTGCTAATGTGTAAGAAAGGAATATATTTTATAGGGTATGCTTAAATATATTATTAAAGGAATAAAGATATTAGGCGTTTTGAAGAGATAATTTCTACGTCGGAGTAAACATTGTAAATGACTATGTTCAGGGAATAAAAAATAACTGATAATAATAACATTACTTTCTACCGTATAAAAATCGTTTGCTTGTGGTGGAGAAAAGCAGATACGTAGATCAGGAATTATGATCTCAATTAATTTAAGTTGCTAGTAAGAAATCCCATAATAAGGACGAGTTTATTTATTCTAAGAATTGGCTTAAATTATAATAAAATGAAAACAAAAAAAATGGCCCAGGTTGGCTTATTATATAAATTATTTATTGAAAAAATTTAAATAAGAAAATTTTGTAATAACAATTTAATAAATCTGTTACCTTTAAATGTAAAAATTATAAAATCAAGAGCTGTTATGAACATTTTCACAAAAAATCTGAAAGTTATGTGTAACAAAAGGATTTATAAGTTTTAGGGTTTGTGGAAATGACCATCGGTCTCGGTGTATTTTTTTATTCATCAGGGTGTAGTTATTAAAATAGGGCTATGTTTTGCAAAAAGCAATTTAAGGAAAATGTGATGATGATTCAATTATCGTCATCAAACAATATTACTGTAAGAAAGTTTTTCAAATTCAATTATTAACTAAGGGTAAAATACGAAAAGCGCAAAGATGGTTGCCACATTATTATCACTTTCCTAAGACTTTATCAAAACATTTTTTTAACGAACTACACATAAAGTTTCTACGCTAGATAGGGATAACTTTGCTTTAAAGCGCATTTAAACATTTCTTAAAATGACCTTGTTATCTATATGTAGCAAATTGTATTTAATTAATTATTATAATTTTACTGCGAGCAATGACTTTTATTCAATTTATAGTGTGATATTAGATATAAAGACGTGTATATTTTTTTTCTTTTAAATTTAAATATATTTGTTTAATCTTAGTAACTCATATTTATTTGCATTTCTTTGGAATTTTGCATAGATAAATGATTGTTTTCGCTGGCGGTCGAGCGCCCAGCGAGACCCATAATTTATGTACGGAATTTTGTTTAAGTACCAATATTATATTTTTTATAATTGGCTTAGCCGTTGTACTTATTGAAGTATATTTGATTTTGCACATTTTTTGTTTTATGGGCTTAAAAATAAAAAAATTAAGTGCAATTATATTATATTTGTCTTTTACGTTTCGAGTCTGTTTTGAGTCTTTTTGGATGTAATTTACTATTTTTACAACTTTACTCTATTTTTGTGAGACTTTGTAAAGCGATTTTGTGTAATGTTGCAACTTGTGCATTATTTTCAATTGTAGTTATTCTATAAGGCAGGTGAGTTTCAATGCAGTGCTAAAAATTTAGAAGTCTTATTATATAAGTATTTAGTTAAACCATATTCGAAAGATGTAAAGATACTAATTAAGTATCAGATACAATATATTTTGATATCTGATCGTGTTTTTTAGTCACTTTTTAAACACATTTGATGAGATATTACTCTTATGGCATAATTTTAACGGCATGTTGTTTCTTTAAAAAAATAGATAATATAAACGTGGTTGACCAACACCCGACTGCTAATATCCGAGGGACTCTACCTCTAAAATATTAACAATTCGACTAACTTATGTAAATTGGGTACAATAGATATAATTTTCGAAAGAGTTACATTAAAATAAATATTTTTAATTTATAAGTTTAGATTTCTTTCAGTTCTTAAACATTTTTGGGGCAACAGTAGAGCTTATATTAATATAGATATGTTGGTATGAAAAGCACTGCGTTGAACTCGTTATTCGGTGTCCAATGTACACGTTGTTGTTCGGTGTACCTACTATTTAAATTAATATTAATAGAATAACCACATTATACATCTTAAGGAATCTTGGAAGGATATTGATTTTAGTTCGCTATAGACAATGTACGTAGCAAATTTTGCAAGTAATATAGTAATTCATAAGCCAACAGCAAATGTTTAATTTCATATAAAATGTATACCTACTATCGTGGGGCCGAATTTGAAGCGTGTGCATAAAATTTATGTGGAAATATTAGTATCGGCAATATCCTTTCAATCATCTTAACAATTGTTATAGATTTAAGATTAAGAATATTAATTTCTTATTGTGCTCAAAGTTTTATTTACCGAAAATGTCGATATTATTTATAAATTTATTTAGGGACAGTATTTAGTTGTATTCGGCTATAATTTACACTGGTTTAGCCTAAGGTGTTTTTGGTCTAGTCGTTATGAACATTTGAAATGTGCTGAATTAATTGTGAACTACATGTAGTTTGATTGATGAATAAATATATTAAACGAGACTTATATTTCAGTTACAACCCAAAACCTGAATGACAAGATTGAAAAGGCGTATAGTTTACAGCAATTCATTCAAACCACAACAAAAAGTTAGAAACGCTATGATAATAATCATCAAATATCAAAAGGTCTTTGCAAAAATGTTAATTGTTTTGTTATTTATTTGTAGTTGTTTAATAAGTTAAGACAGATAGATAAATTAGAAAATGCCAGTTTTGGGTAGATACCTACCTACACTTAGTTGAAAATACAAGATTTCTGTTTCTTCTTTCTCCGGCAAAATTGAATACTCCGGTTGCGCAATTCTCGAAAGACTAATGAAAGTATATTTTGCTTACGTATATAAGGCATGTATTTAAACTTGCGACAAAACAATCAAATTTTGGATGTGTAAAAAACCGAATATTGAATACTAAATTACCAAGTTGGCGAAAGAATATAAGAAACAAAAAATTTCAAATCTAGTGACTAATTAATACCAGTTTTTTTTACTGAATATTGCAAACTGGCAGACAGATATTATTTTAGCGAACAAATAACCATCTTGGCGACAATTTGAGAGTACACATTTAATTTAAGAATAGGCACATATATTTTCAAAATATAATTATATAATTTCAAAAAACATAATAAGCAGCAAAACGAGCGCACATAAAAAAACATAAAGGAGCATACAAAATTCCCATTTTTAATTTTTCTCGGTTTCGGGTGGTGTACCAGTATTGTGTATATTCATATTGAAATTTAAAAATGGCGGATATTTATTTTTGTAACATTGATATGTCGTCTTCGTTGTTTTTAGGGGTGCTGAATACAAAAATGATATCCATTTTGAATTTCAAAGATAGCGGACATTTATTTTTAGTAACCCCGCGACCACATATTTTCTTCATGATAGGAGAAAAAGAAATTTGAAAATCCTGAATTTTCCAACATTTCTATAGCATTATACATCGCTCGTATCTCAAAGTATAAATATGCCAATGGCATATTTTTTTTATAATCGCTTCTATCTCAAAAACGGTGTATCCTACTGGAAAAATAATGAAAATTTCCTTCCCCTTATAAACCCCGCAACCACATATTTTCTTCATGATGGGAGAAAAATAAATTTGAAAATCCTAAATTTTCCAACATTTCTATAGCCTTTATATATAGTTTGTATCTCAAAGTAGCATTGCCATATTTTTTAAGCTATTGCATAGCTTTTATCGCGGGCTTTGAGCGCGGCGACCGAATCAAGAAATTCCGTAACGAAAATAAACCTAACACCCCCCACTCCGACCGGCACAGCGGTGCGGCGTTGAAAGCCGTGCATCGTCTAACGTCGTTTCAGTTCGGCAGACTTTGGCACGGTGTTTGTGTGCGTGCGACTAGACGTATGCGTGTAGACTAGCTGCTATCTGCTCATAACTGATTCTATATCTTAGACACAATGCTAGGTGAGACAGCGTGCTTTTTGGCCGCGTCGAGCGAGCCCGCGACTAGTTGAACCTTAACGTGTATGTATATGGTACGACTGTACGAAGCTCGCACGGATCGAGACGAGCTGCTCTGAAATCGGACGAATACGTAAGCAGCTGTTTGTGAGAAAGTATAAAAAATGCTATGCAATAGCTTTACCGCGGCAGTCCCCGAGTGCCACACGTATTTTTCTATAATCGCTTCTATCTCGAGAACAGATAATCCTACTGAAAAAATAATGAAAATTTCCTTCCCCCAAATTACCCCGTAACCACGTATTTTTTTTATGATAACCTTTTTTTTAATCCTGAATTTCCATAAATTTCTATAGCTTACATAGCTGGTACTACATAACATACTATGTTCAGTACTGTATCAGCATCCACAACAAGTTTTACGATTATATTTAATTAGTACTGTACATGTAATTTTTACGAAGAATGAAAATTCTCCATTTTGGAAATTGAAATTGGAAGACAATTTTATAATCAGCATCCCCAGAAACCCGGAAAAGGACACACATATTAATTTTAATGAAAAAAATTTAGGTACGTCGTTTTGGAATTTCAAAATGGATTTAATTTTCATATTATTCTGCACCCCCAAATACCTACCTTGAAAACCACACCCATACCAAAGGAAAATAAACTCCAAAAGTATCCAAAAATGCGATTTTCCGTAGCCTGCAAATTGAATTTTTAGCAGCCATTAATTTATCAACCCATTCTGCTTACATTGTTTAATAGTCACCAACTCGGAAATTAAGTCGCCAACTTATAAATTTAGGTGCCAATTTGGATTAAATTTCGCCAATTTTTATCTGCCGATTTTTGTATTTTTTTTCACCTGAGTGCTTTCGACAGTTTAGTAATTTAGTCGCCAACATATTAATTCGCTGCCAAATTCAGTAATACAGTATGCACATGTGCAGTCGCCAAATTATTTTTTGTTCGCAAGATTAATTATATTCCTTAATAAGGAATCGAGGGAACTCCTCGAAATGAATATGGTGCAACCCAATCATATGATACCAAGATACCATATGATACCAACATATGATACCAAGCATATGATAAAAGTTAGATTTTGCACCAAGGTATACCCCGGATCCAAGAGTACTGAACAGAACTCCTGACTCCTTATAGATACATGTTTGGGGATTTCAGCGTTGCTTAAAAAACTGTAAGCATAAGCCATGTCAATTAAAGTAATCATCATCACCACCATCATCACACCATCCATCATCACATTATTATGATATAATAAGTACTTCTCAAAGTATTTTACACCGACACGGATATCTTTAAACATTACTGTACCGTTTATGGACCTATTTGCAAAATTCTTTAGTTTTTGTAATGGTTATGAATCGAAATTGGTAATTTAGTCACTAAAGTGGAGACCTGATGATGGAATCCATGAGGAATCGAGGGAACTTCTCGAAATTTATATGGACACATAGTGATTTTGACTTTTTCTGAAGTAACCCAAGCATATGCTACTAAAAAGTAAGATTTTGCACCAAGGTATACCCTGGATCCAAAAGGACTGAACAGAACTTCTCAGTCTTTAAAGATACGCGTTTGGCAATTTCGACATTGCTTAAAGAACTGCAAGCATATGCCATTATGTAACTTACAGTAATCATCATCATCATCTTATATACAATACCTAATGTAATGAAATAATATTTTTTGATTTATATTTTTTGATATTCGAAATAGTTAAAATTATAGCCGAATTTATTTATTTTACTTAAAGATTCCAACGAAAAATGTTATGATACGTTAAGCAAATAAGCATCAAACAGCTTCGACGGTGTATCACTGATATTAGCAAAATATTTGCATCAAACGAAATCCGTTGAAGCGTGAGTTGGATTTTTGGTATTATTTATAGAAAGTCCGGCGCGCGGCGGGCGGGTGGCCGCGCTCATACTGTGCGGTGCGCGCGGGCAGAGAGCATCGCCCATGGAACCCCCTACGTTTCCGCCAGGAGAGCCCCTAGTTTTCAGGACCACCGCAGGGGACACCCACATCGAAGTATCCTCGCCGGCGGGAACCCCGCCCTTCCAGTACGAATGGTGAGTGATGAACACTTCCTACTCCATTGTGGCGCAACTCGATGTCAATGTTATGAATACATTAACAATGTTCAATGCACGTTAAAACCTAGAGCTGCAAGGTATTTCCAGAATCAGAGAAGTAAGGGATTTCTATGAAGGATTCAAAGTGATATTAACGTTGTATTTCAAGTCATATGGCCTAGAACATAAAGTGCACAATAAATATAGGTCAGAACTCAGAGTGCGCTCGCGTCGTGCCGGCAAGCGTTGTTTGTTTTTCCTTTGACGATGTATAAATACAGACCAGGAAGAAGTTTGGAGACATTTGGCACTTACTTTGCATCTACGCTCGATATTTGATTATAAAACTAGTTTGCTTTTCAACCATGTGGAACATATTACACGCTAATGTAAAATATTTTTACTAATTGGAAATTTGGGGAACGTGATGAATTTTGGCATGCGCTAAATTAGATTGAAGTGTCTCTAGTTCTATTACTGTAATCTGAAGATTGTTTATTCGGGAAATGTTACAAACGGGAAAAAACCCGTAAATATAACTCAGATGATTGAGGTGTGATCTACAATATACCAGTGCTACTGCCATTAGTGGCACAAGTCAATAACATAGGATTTTACCCGACTACGGCGAAGCCAAAAGGAAGGGTAATGATTTTGGCAGTCTATGTATGTATGTATGTATGTTCCACCGTAGCACCTAAACTACTGATCCGATTTTAATAAACTACGTGTCAATAGATTCGTAACAATATTTCGGGTAACATAGGCTATATAATTTACATAGTCAGGTTATAGTTAAAAAAATAATAGTTATTAAAACATATAAGCTAGAAAGCTGGTGACAATTTAGGTATGATTTCATCGTCGTTAATACTAAGACGTAATGTAGCCTGCAAATATATGAACTAGAGAAAAAAGTGACGAGCTCAGGTAGCTCTGATTTTTTCGACATTTTAGGTACAAACTCAAAAATTATATTATGTTTTTATTTTTTTGGCACAGTACAACTACGTTCTTAATATTATCTTCTTGTTTTCTGGCGTATGCCCGCTTTTATATAAGATAATGACTTTTGAGTTTCGTTGCGTCAAATTGTTCGTCAAATCTTTGTTTGTCATACATCGTACAAAAAAGAAATAATAATCGACGATTGCCGAGGAAAATTAAGAAAGAAGTTGTACTGTACTATGTTATCTAACTAGCTAACTGTATCATGAATCACTAATGATTCATGTTATAGTTAGCTCAGCATGGGATATCACAGACGGCGATAAAATATCGCTTTATACGCACTTTAATATGAAATATATCCAGCCTCCAGGCATCTTAAGATAAAACATTATAGTATCTTCACAGCCTGTGACGCCTTTTATAAAAATAAAATAAAACGCCTTTATATTAAGAAACTGATAGAATATAGAATTCTGCATCTTTCTGATTTTTCATTTCTTTTTTCAAGGCTTTTGTATATTAAGTTTTAAGGGACTGTTTATTTTTGATTTTTAAACAATAGTAAACAGTTCGATAATTAGTATTTTACCTACTACCTAACTGTACACTTATTTGGAACACTATCAAGGCCGCTAATTCAATAGCTTAACTAAAAAGTTTCTGACAGTATTACCAACTGTTTGCCTGTTTGTCCATAAATTACAACATCGTACTAGAAGTTTTGCGGATACGATATCAATTTTACTCACGACGGAATGGAGTCGGTATATGCGTTTGGGGTAAGCGTGAGAGGGTGTTTGTCGCATTTAATGTTATATAATATGACGATATCGTATCCTCAAAACTTTTAGTACAATGTTGTAATTTATGGATGCCGATCTGCGGACCTACTAAACAATCACCAGTGATGATAATGATTAAATACTATATTATTAAATAATTAATATTGTCTATTGTTATAGTTCGGCGGCAAAAATGTAGCAGTAAGCATTAATTAATATATTAGGTAATTACATATGAAATTGGCGTTTTGTAAACGAGGAACAAAGTATTTTTTTTTTAAACATAATATATTTATTTAATGAAAGTATATACCATTGCTATCTATGCACTTTAGCCATATCATAGGTTCATTAATTCCTTTACTAAAAAAACCATTCGGACAGGAATCAATAAAATCTTTGAAGGCGCTTTGGACTGCCCCATCGGAGTTGAATTTCTTCCCATGCAAGAAGTTATCCAAATTTCGAAAAAAATGGTATTCTGTTACGGTACGGTACGGTATTCTGGTACGGTGGATGTCTTAGACATTCCAATTGAAGCTCCTCTAATTTGGTAGCCGTCTGTTGTGCAGTGTGTGGTCTAGCGTTGTCCTGAAGCAGCAGTGGCCTAGAGCGAATGACCAACCTCGGTTGTTTAGCAGCTAGCTTTTTCATCATGATTTGCAGTTGCTGGCAATAGATATCTGCCGTAATCGTCTGGCCAGATTTAAGAAAGCTGTAGTGAACGACACCGGCACTAGTCCACCAAACGCTCATAAGTAACTTTTTTTGAGTCAATTTTCGCTTGGGGCAGGCTTTGGCTGGTTCGCCAGGATTCAGCCATTGCGATTAGCGTTTCCGAATATCGTACAGGATCCACTTTTCATCACAGGTAATAATTCGATTTAAAATCCCTTCATTATTGTGACGGTTGAGTAATGTAACGCGGCAGTCGACGCGCGTTTGTCGGTTTGGTGCACTCAATTCATGAGGTACCCACCTTTCAAGCTTTTTCATCTTCTCAATTTGCTTCAAGTGGATTAAAACAGTTTTATCACGAACAATGCAACTTGCAGCTAGCTCGGACGTGGTTTGCGATGGATCCATTTCCATAATAGCCTTCAATTCTTCATTATCATCTTTGGTCTCCGGCCGTCCACAGGGCTTGTTCTGCAGGTCGAAATTTCCAGAACGAAAACGTTGGAACTAAAAACGCACTGTGTTTTCTTTTGCGACACCACCGCTATACACATAAATAATCCTTCGAGCCATTTCTGCAGCACTGGTGCCATAATGGAAATCGTACTCGAAAACAATACGATATTTCAAGTTTTCCATTTTGTAAACAGAGTGACGCAAAGAAAAAACCAAAAGAGGAAAAAACAAATGAATTACGGTTTTAGAAACACAAATGTATGGGTAAATAGCGGTATAAATTTGAAATTGGAATTCCTAACCAAAAAAGATATATTTGAGATCAAAGGGGCCAGTACGACAAAACGCCATATGTAAGGACCTAATACTATAGTGATGATGATGATTACAAAATTTCAAATTGGCAATAACAAAATTTCAAAGAATATCGGTGCACAAAACTCTGATGAGTAGTTAGTACCTATATGGTATAATAATAATATGTTGGTGTTTCGTGTGAAGTTGGTGGTGATGATGTAAATAGTATGATGGCATATGCTTGCAGTTCTTAAAACAACGCCGAAAAAGGCTACATATGCTCTGGAGTCCTGGTGAAGACTTGTCATCTCTAAATGGGGCCTTCGGCCGAAGGCAATGCAATGGTTATATATAGCTATGGTTATATATAGCTATAGTGAGACCATAAGATCAAGATTATTAATATTTAAGAGCTAGTATCAAAACTGCTCCTTAATATTTTATGTATAAACAAATAAAGTTGTTTTAAAATTATTAGTTATCACTTTAATTAGTGTAAATAATTCGCATGTTTCTAATTACAAATATTAAGTCCACACATTAAAACGAATTACTCCAATAGCTCTTAGAGTAGAATATATTCTACAAGTATGCAGTAGTGAGGTACTTTAGTTTGCCAATTTTAAAACGAACCACTAAAACTGAATTAGATGACTAATATATTATGTAACATACCATATTATATACAAGGTATCTTTCCCTATTTTGAACAAAATATTAAAATGAGTAAAAAAATGCATTCAGTAAAAGGTTACACTGTAGGTACATACTTTGCACAGACAGTGTCAATGGGTTAAGTAGGTACAGAGTGTATTTAAAAGGATTTAACAATAAAATCAAACAAATGAACAAATCGAAATAGCAACTCTGTGGTTATATAAGTTACCTTGTTGGCTAGATCGCTAGATGTGTTGGAAATTGAAATGATGTCAGACGTAGTTTACCTTTTACTTCCCAAAAATAAATATGAGGAGTTGATACTCCTACTGACAGGCGTAAAGCTCCATCTATGCGTTGTGTCGCGAACTATCATTATTCTCATATAACTAAGCTGCACGACTAGATCATCCCACAGTCCAGCCATCTAGCCGTGATCTATAAATAAGTCACCATATTTTCCATTTTCTCATTATAACTGTTATCGTACGCTGCTAATTTGTTTCAAACGCATCTGTGTAGGTTTTTGGAAAATTCATCATGCACATAAATATAGAGTACATTCCATTAAAATATATTTATTTGTCATAATATTTACATGGATGTATTGCAAATCATGTGAAATTATAAAAAAACGTGATTTATATCCAAACTGGAATGCAATCCCGGGATTTCCCAACTTCTCGTAAAGTTAATCGTAAACATAAAGTTTTGGGGCGCTAGCGTCGCCTCTACCAAAATATCCCTTGGGCGGCGCAGTCCGCGCCTGGCCACCGCGAACTCGATTCGAAACGAGATGCGCTCCCGCCATGGGCAGTAATTGTTGCAAGGGTGACGCAGCAGGGAAGCCCGTCGTGCGGTCGACGTCCTCCATTTACAGCAGGTATTTGTGGGTGGTTCTTCTCATCGGCCAAGAGATTCGCGGTGTGCCCTGGGTGCTGCGTTCGCTTTCTCCCTGTCCGTACGTAGTGACGAGTGCTCAGTGTTTCCGATAATTGACCCCTAGATCAGCTTTGCCGTGTGGTAACTTGCCGTTGCGAAATCTGTGCTAATTTGCGAAATCATAAAACCGATATGAAATCAGCGTAGGACCTACTAATGTAGACAAAGTACACAGTTATTAATATTGTTGTGTCGATTCAGTGCTGTTGAGTAGTCGATCTCTAGTTGGCACTTCTTAATTTTAGTCACCTCGGATAGGTTCTCAGTACTAATCTCACGATTGCCAATTTAAAATTTATAGTCCTATTGACGTTCGAGTATTTTTCTATGCGTGAAAAGGAAACATAATTTTGATGAAAGTTTTTGAAACCGCTGTAAAAATCAAAACAAGTGTATTCATTGTACAAAAACAGTTTTAATGTAGGCAACAGGTGCAATTTGCAATCACACTGTGACCTATTCGATCCTATATCCTAATAAAAGAAAGAAACAAAAATTTAAATGCTCAGATTAAATGGAAATGTGATAAAATATTAAACATGTTGATAATGTTTTAGTTAATTACAATTAAATTACGTAATTTATTTACTGTAGAGTAAATTTGTAATTTCACAAAACTGA
Organism: Phengaris alcon alcon; assembly: GCA_037179445.1. Taxonomy (NCBI): domain Eukaryota; kingdom Metazoa; phylum Arthropoda; class Insecta; order Lepidoptera; family Lycaenidae; genus Phengaris; species Phengaris alcon. The sequence goes on from JAYRCH010000120.1 coordinate 267,329, forward strand.
ACTTTACATATTTGTGACTAAAATAAACACGTCCAAAGTGAACGGTTTATTATAGTTTCTTTCTCTTACACTTCACCCTGAAATGTTTTTAAAGTAGGTCGAGATGATCTTAAAAAAATGTCCGAAGTTATTTATATATTTACTGAATTTATGTTTACCTTAGGGAATTATGGAATGGGCTTGTTTATTATGACAGGTGGTGATTGACATATTTTTGTTGTTCTCCCGTTTGCTGAAAGTTTTCTATAAGTAAATTATTAATTAAATTATGACACTCGACCTAACTGTTCACTTAAACTACCTTGGAAGCTTCTCTACTTATGAGTTTATTTTATTCCAAAAAAATTAAAACGGGCCCAAAAAATATAGTTGAGGCTGTTTTTTTAGGTCCTGTTTTTTAAAGAATGCCCTAAGCACATTTAGGGGTTCCGTACCCAAAGGGTAAATAAAACTAAAAAATATAAAAATAATAAAATAAAATATGACAGTTGAAATTATCAGAGATGCTGTATTTCTGTTGCCCATGAAACAACAATTACTTAAAACATAATTAAATACATAATTAAGCGGGCTTTTATACATACGTGATTGCTTTTGCCGTTTTGTACGGAACACTTCGTGTGCGAGTCCGACTCGCACTTAACCGGTTTTCAATTTAATGCACATTGGTAAGACAAGGATATCAACTTCGAATTGTTTTATCCAGGTTCATAAACTACTACTGTTATAAATGTGAACGTTTGTGAGGATGGATGTTTGTTACTCTTTCACGCAAAAACTATTGATGAGATTTTGATAAAATTTGATGGCAGTTTGCAGATGGCATTGGCAGTTTATCTCAAAAAGTACAGTGTTCCCGTGGGATACTATAGTTAATAGGGCAGAACCAGAGCCGCGGGCAAAACCCTAGTTTTACGATATTACGCAGTAGGTACTATGTTTTGTTTGTGTAATTGTGTAACCTAATGTCGATTTCACATCTCTCTCCCATCATCTTTTCTCTCATTACATGCACCGTCAACTCTGTTTTAAACGTGTAGTTAGTAAATAGTAGTTACATTAAAGTATTACTATTTCATTGATTTTTTTCTATAACAGGATAGCTGCTTTTTCCTTTACCTAATTTCAATACATTAATATAAAAACAACAAGATAAAAACAAAATATCACAGTTCTTCTTTCATGGATCATCGAGTGTTTATATAAACATCAATCATAAGACGTGATCATGAACTTCTAACTTTTTATTATAATATCCTTAAAGCAAACTACAACTAACATGTACGAGTATAACAGGAATTTAGATTATAAATCATATTTACTTTTAGCACGAGACTGCAAGCTGATAATGTTCCAGCAGAATTATTTCAATAAACTACGAAGCGCCAATTTAGAGCCATATGTGATTCTGATAGGCCCCTCGATCCTTAGGTGTAGAAAATTAATTTAGTACGTAAATATACATTGTTTGATCACGACTTGGCCACACTCCAATCAGTTCGCGATTCTTGCGCAAATCGTTGACGAAGCCAAACTTTCAGAGTACTACGTTTGACACGAACTTGTGTTTTCAACAGTCAATATCATTCAAGAATTAACCGAACACCAAAATTAAGTTTTCGTCGTTCAGAAAATAAAATTACGTATGGGTTTTTTGTTGTTGCCACCGATGACCGATGATGCTAGTGAATGTTTACTGGACGATTAAATATTATTCTGTATTCTGTTTCATATTGTGAAAATGTCTGCAGTCCTTTTAAAGTAAAATACCTAGTACATATTATACTAATGTTAGTAATTTAGGTTAGCCGATTTACTACGTCTTGTGCCTAATCTATCGTAAACCTAATATATCATATCTACATACTAATAACACAGTTCGGGAAATTAGTTAAATGGAACAGTTACGCTTATAGACCGCTGCTTCAAACACAGCGGCGAGCGGCGACCGGCGCGACGCGACGACGAGAGCGGCGCACCCTAAGCCTCTGACCTTGAGCGTCAAGTCGGGGGGTATCGCGCCGACCGGAGAGTATTGAAATCGGATAAAAAATCGCATTAATTTTTTGAGACGAAAATTGCAAAAACTGAAACGACGTTCCCCTGAGTCTTGTCTTACTTGAAATACTGAAATAATATTCACACTCGTGTGAGTTATAGAAGAAGAGAAAAAAGGTTTTAACATTAAAAAAAAGGGTGGACTTAGCATATTTTTAAATCAATATTGAAGTAAAAATTTCAATTTATAAAAAACAGTCCTCGGCTAAATATAATGCAATATTACATATATTTTTGGGATTTTTCAATACGACTATGACTGAGAAAAAAGGTTTCAAAGAACTGCAATTTTCAGTTCTATCGAGCGCACAACCCCTTAAGCTCACGTAACGATAAAACTAAAAAAATCGGTTAAATTAAACGGTGTAATCCAGGGGTCGGAAACGTTTTGGCAGACATGGGTCTCATAGTAAAAAAAAAATTGATAAAGCTTTGAAAGATTGCCCTTGTAAAATAATTTTGCAAATAGTGCATATGAGTACAAAAAAAGCAAACAAATGAGTCGTCATGGGACCTGCATGGGCGCTTCGCCGCGCGCTGTGTTGTAGGCAGCGGCCTTACAGAACTTACAATGAGTACGCAGTAAAATTTTAACGTATTCAATAACATATTAGGCTACGGCCTGGACGCCAGCGGCCGGAGCGGCCGGCGCGTCTAGATCAAATACATAGATTTGTATGAAACTGTTCGGTGCAGCAGCGCCGCCTGCTGTCGTCGAGAACAATTACCAGCCGCTCCGCCCGCTTCTACCGTTGTAGACTTAGACCTCTCATTCGGCCCAACATCCGATATCGGATCAGCTAAATGTAAAAACGCTCTTACAATGACGTACGAGTACGACTATTACTTTGAATCGAAGGTCGCCAGTACGGATAAAGTCGGACACAGTCAGGTATTTTTCAGGAAATCAGGTTGAATGTTTGACTAAATTGGCGCGTTGGCGGTCAAGCCGGATGTCACGGGTTCAAATCCAGCCAAGTCCTTTCGAAAAAAAATTCTAGCTGTTATGTTGTGTGCCTTGTGGCAACCTTAATCGCCCGACCTAGATGCACGACTTGTTTTGCGTTATTAATAAATGGGACGGGACTCTGGGAATGGGACTCTGGGACGAGACTGGGACATAGAAGACCGGCCAACGTAAACTTCCTATGTTTGATGAACCTAATAATGAAGATAAGAATAGATATGAAAGGGACTTCCTTTTGGGTTTACGATGTACTGTGTTCGTTTTATAGTTTGGTCATTTGGTCTCCCATCTTACCAAATAGACTTGTTTTTTTTTCTTGATTCCGTAACTATCACCGCGTAATAGGATTTTCAAATTACTTCAAAAGTACTACCCGATACTGTCCGATTTCGTTCACAATAATTTTCTCTGAATTTGTTTCTAAATGATCTATTGTCTATCAGCATAGAAAATTGCAAGTTTCTAAGTCTCATAGTTTAGAAATGCCAATTTTACCACACAACATATAAATCACTTTGGACGTCGATTTCTCTAAAAATGGTTTACATTTTAAATGACCTAACCTAACCAAGAGCATGTCTAAGGAGGTTCCGTAACTATTAACGCGTAATATATCTATTTTTCAAATTACTTCAAAGTTACTGTCCGATTTCGTTTAAAATAATTTTCCTAAAGAGTTTTTAGCATGATCTATTAGCATCAAAAATTGGAATTGGAAGTTTCTAAATCTCATAGTTTAGAAATGCCAGGGTACCAACTTATAAACTACTTTGGAGGCCGATTACTCGTAAATGGTTTACTTTGTAAAAAAGTAATGTATGAACCTTGCCTTTATTTGAAAATGTCTATTCAACGATACTCTACACGATGGGGTAGAATGAAAATAAATTTTCATTCTCACTTCCCATATATGGAACCTATGTAGAGCTACCGCTAAAATATAAAATTATTATTATTTTATGATGCCAAAACCGAGATCTATACGCAGTACGCAATTTTAAACATAGAATGGGTATAGTAACCAATCCTTAAAAGTTAGACATTTATCTATATGCCGTCGCGGACTTTTTTGTAGAGCTATAAAAACCACCATACATACATTGTTTTGTTATTTATCTCCAACGGGTTAGGTTACGTTAGGTTAGTTTTCGATAAAAGTTCCCAGACGGCTTGATTTTTCCGACACCTTCAACAATTATCGTCATAAATCGAACAATTTCCACAAAACAAATTTTACAAATTAAAAAAGAAAATTAACAAATGATTATCGACCTAAACCTTCCTAAGGAACCACTCAGTCGGTAAATGTAAACGGCATGAAAATCCTTGCAGTAGTTTTTGAGATTATCACGAACATACAGACAGACAGACTCGGCGGGGCACTTAATATCTATTATAGGGTATCCTAAGTCCGAGTCCTGGTTGTAAGCTACCTCCCCACCAATTTTGAGCCTAATCGGTTCAGCCGTTATTGAGTTATAAATAGTGTAACTAACACGACTTTCTTTTATATATATGTAGATAAAAGAAAGTATTATACAAAGCTATCTATCATCATGAAAAATTTTTCCTTTACTTATTTCACTAAGCTTGTTTGTACTCTACATGGAGCATATCTTAATTAGGAATTTTGCTGTGTACATTTAGAATTTTTAACTTTGATTAATTATTACATAGATACCTACGTTATATCCTTACAAAACTCACAATATTTATTATTATTGTTACATTTCACTCACACAGCAAAAATTCGTGAAAGGGATGGCATGGCATTCTTAATTCAATAGCAGAGAAAAAGATGACTAGTATTTGTCAATACCAATTACACACGCTTCCACATATTTTGAAGTTTGGAATCTCTGCCATAAATATTACACAGAAGGAACAAAATGCGTATAAATTCTATTTTGGTCCATAATTATTGGTCATAATTATCATAATACCTTTGACGACATGCTTAGATTTTTTTTGTGTAATCGGTTGTATATGTAAGATTAATCTAGATAATAATGGCGTAAGCCTACTATTTTAATAATGTCCCAAACAGGAATCGAAACCTGGAATTTGAAAACAAATTTGTATTATTGCTCTTTTAAATATAATAGTATTGATTTTGTGGCACAAGAAATAAAGGACGGCACACATGTGGAAAAATATTTTTAACAAAATACTCCTTTTAAACCAAGCTTTTAATTATTGTGTAAATATAACGTCAAAAAAAGTAGTTTGTTAATATTATTTTTAAACAAAAAATTAAAACCGTCTTCCAAAGTAAAAATGCACAAAAAGGACTTCAAAATTAGGAAGGTTGAGTAGAGAAATAGTTAAAACTTTATCCGAATTTAAAAGGGGAATTATTTAGAAAATAAGTTTTATTTCATACCTTTTTGTTTTACAACTTAAATAAAATGTTAAAAGCTAAAATTAACTAAAATCTATTTAAAATATTTACAAACTATAAAAGTAGGTAAGTACTAAAAAAAAAAATAACTACTCCAAAACTTAAAATGCTACAAAACAAAGAAATCTCCCAGGTCGTCCCCACCAGGCAGAGTACCTAGAAGACTCAAAGAGTTTCCTCGCTGGATTGCGATACTTATTCTTTGGGCCAGGTAGGTGCCGGCTCTGGGGTCTCGGGTGGCCTCAATAAGTTTTTTGGAGATTTCTCTGAAAAGTTTGTGCGCACCCAGACCCCATGTACCTAGGGTTACAACCCCAAACGGTTCAAATATGAGATCCCCACTAATGTTCTCATATTTGCGCCGCTTGAGGTTTTCCGCCTGATTGGCGGCCGCACCTGCAGAACTCGAGGTGCCCTGGACATGGGACGGAGCAAGTGTATAGACGCAAGTAGCGTCCCATACAAGAGCCCGTCCCACTCTCCAAGGGATCAGGGTCATACCGTCTGGTCTCCTGCCATCGTCGCGCGCCAAACCAGAGGGTTCCAGCACAGCTGGCACTCCGGCGGTGACAAGAGCTCGACGGATGAGATCGTTCAGGCAGTGATGTCGGGAGATGCGGCCGGCGCTTCGTTGACAGGACAGCCCGTGGTGTCCGAGGCTGTCCACGTTTGCACCACAAACACAGCGATGGGGGACGACGTGGGGGGTGCCAAGACATTTTTGTGCATTTTTACTTTGGAAGTCGGTTTTAATTTTGTGTTTAAAAATAATATGTTTTCTCTTTTTAGTTAAATTTATTATCTATATTATTATGAACACATTGATATCGGTGCACAAAACTCGGATGAGTAGTGAGTACCTATATTAACCCTATGGCAGAAATTCATGCAAATTCATGCTATTAGATTCACAAAAAAGTATATTTAGACATTGCTTTCCTTTTTTCTTACGTCATAAACTGTCAAGTATTATTTTGCAAAAAAGAAAAAAAATATAAGAAAATACTTGACTGATAGTAATAAATGTTGTAAAGTTACATGTGGAATGAAATTAATTGACTTCTGTTCACTTTCTTGTCATGGTTTTTACAGCTTTTATAGACACACGATGGCATTTTGTGCAAGGCGCACGGGACGCGTAGTACCTGCTACTTGTCGACCGGCTCGTCGCATACTAACCTCAAACTGCCCGACTTCGGCAGTTTCGAGTCTCCACTTTTTGCGCGCTCATACCATATCTACCTCTTTGTTATATAGAACATCTATGATTCTTACACAATTTTGTGTCAGCTCTCTTAACGCAGCTTAAGTCTAAAACTGGGTGGTCGAACTATTTAAGTAATTAGGTAACGCATTTGGCTGCGGCATTGGCTTCACAACGATTATATTTAGAGGAAGAACTGAAATTCAGGGACCGCGCTTACTAGCGAAACTTAGTTACACGAGGTCACGGATCTTAAACAATTCGTACTATATCATCATCATCAACTTATACTTTAAACGAGCTAATCTTGTATAATATATATAATCGGAATCTCGGAAGTTGCTGCAAGCATTACCATGAAATTCATTCTTTCTTTCTTTATTCTTTATTTTTACAATTAAATTTTACAATTAAACTCTGACAACACAGTGATGAATGTACATAGGTGGTGCTTATCTCTATAAGAGATCTCTGCCAGCAGACCTACGACAGGACATCATAAGAGATATAAACGGACACAGATAGTACACAAGAGAATAAAGGAAACAACGAAGAACAATACATCGAATGTTACATAAGTAATAATAATAATTAATGATAATACATAATAACTTATATTTTACAATAAAAAAAAAATATATAAATACATACCTAAACATACATACATAAACCTACATATACTAATTATATATTAATATTCATAGATATGACATAATATAGTGTCTCTTCAGCCTTGTTTTGAACGAGCCCACTGTTGGGCTCTGCTGCACGTCTTAAGGCAGAGCATTCCACAGCTCTAACGGTGTAAGAGTTACCGTAAAAAATGGTGTTATACCACGGAGTATCTAGCACCTTCCTTGGATTGCATGTGCGAGTAGGCCTTTCACTCGGAGCCGTATAAGTAAAACGGTCAGATAAATAAGAAGGAGAAGAAGAGAATTTTAGTATTTTAAAGAGTGAAGTTAAAACGTGCATATTCCGACGATGGCGGATAGGAATCCATTGTAATTTGTAACGGGCCTCAGATATATGGTCGAATTTGCGTAATGAATATATAAAACGAATGCACGAATTTTGTAGACGTTCTAGTTTATTCAATAGCTCTTCCGTTACATCCAAATAACAGGCATCAGCATAATCTAAAAGAGGTAATAGTAAAGATTGTGCCAATAGGACTTTCGCAGGAATAGGAAGAAAATTTTGCAACCTCTTCAAAGCATGCAATGAGTGATAAAGTTTTTTGCTCACTTCATTAATATGTGCAGACCAAGAAAGGTGACAGTCAAAAGTTAAACCTAGGTTTTTGGCGCTGTTTCTAAACTCTATCACATTGCCGCTATAGATTATCTTACCTAGAGATTTGAAATCAATCCTGGAACGTAGCTGCCTGCTGTCAATCAAAAGTGCTTGCGACTTTTTTGGGTTAACAAGGAGCCCAAAAGTGTTAGCCCAATTATTTATATTTATAAGATCACTATTGATCGAATTAATCGCGAACTCGATGTCATCAACACTGGAGTGCCTGTAAATTTGCAGATCGTCCGCATAAGGGTGGTAGGCAGAGGATATGAACTTTGTTATCTCGTTTATAAAAATTGTGAAAAGTAACGGAGACAAAACCCCTCCCTGAGGGACCCCAACGCATGTATTGCTCCAATCAGAGCAACCGTCTGGAATGAATATTCGTTGTTTTCGTCCTCTCAGAGTCAAACCATTTGAGTGCAGTTGGAGAAACACCTATGGATTTAATGATGGCTAACAAAATGTCATGATGGTAGATCATTGAATTGAAGGCACAGCTGAAATCTAGTAAGATCAAAACAGTGAGCATTCTGTTGTCCATTGCAAGCCGTATATCATCCGTAACTTTCAGCAAAGCGGTAGTAGTACTATGACCTGGTCTAAATCCTGATTGATATGGACTTAAAATCTGGTTGTGGTTTAAAAAGTCAGTTAATTGCTTAGATACCGCTTGCTCAAGAACTTTGGATAAGATAGGTAAGATAGAGATCGGCCGGTAATCGGAATTTGAAGTAGGATTGGAAATTTTAGGAAGCGGTATTATGTGACCATATTTACACGTCCACGGAAAGGTACAAGAGGTAATAGAAAAATTAAGAACATGGGCTATGACAGGGGACAGTAGATCGGCGATAGGCAATAATATGTCCTTACTAAGGCTTTAGAAGAGATAGAGAGAAGGCTTGTTGATGCACCTGATGTTCAGAGATGTTAGTAAGAGTAAAGGAATCATGTGAAGGAGGTATCTTATTAGAGAAAAAGTTCAAGAAAGCTGATTTGTTGCCGTCGGATAAAAGAAGAGGTGGTTCATCAAAGTGTTTATTAAGTTCGTCCATATTTACTGAAATAGCAGGAGCCATGACTGATTTACCCACCCCAAGCCGTCCAAGAAATTTCCACAATTGTGCTTGAGATAAGTTGTCTGCCGATGTAAAAATATACCGACGTTTAGTATCCCTACACAGCCTCTTGCACTTATTGCGTAGTTTTTTGTAGGCTATTACATTCGGTTCTGTAGGGAAATGTTTGCACCTTGTCTTGGCTTTATTACGCTTGGACATGAAATTCTTTATTTCTGTGGTCAGCCAGGGCGCTGATAATCGCTTAACACGAACAGGTTTAAGGGGGGCATGTATGTCATATATGTTAGTTACAACTGAGTTAAGAATGTCTACTTTAGTGTCGATGGTTGATGCCTCAAAGAGAGGATTCCAGTTGACTGAACTGAAGTCTTGTTTCAGGACGTTGAGATCAATGCTAGAAAGGCTACGCTGCGTGATTGTTTTGGCTCTTAGTTTTAGGTTACGCAGTTTATATGACAAGTAAAGAAGTTCATGATAGGAGAAAGGAGAAGTTAATTGACCATGAGAGATAACTTTAGAAGGTTGAGAAATTAAAATAAGGTCGAGAAGAGATGGATCAGAGTTAGGTGGGAAATGTGTAGGGGATAGTGGTAATACATGCATATTAAATGAGGAAATCAAATTTTGAAGCTTAAGAGCTCTGCGGTCGTTTTTAATTAAACACGTGTTAAAGTCACCCATGATGATTACATGTTCATAGCAGGGGTAATAACAGCTGATCAGTTCATCAAGTACTTCTAAATAGTAGAGGAGGGACTGTACATCACGCCTAGAATAACTTTATTATGGGAAATTGTGATTTCAAGCATTAGGAATTCCAGCTGACCACGATTATTATTTTGAGATTGGCAAACTACCTTATATGGGATGTTCTTCCTAGCATAAATGAACACACCCCCACCCCTGCCATCGCATCGATCGTTACGTATCAAAGTAAAGTCTTGAAGAGCATACAACGTCGAAGGAAGAGAAGGTTTGAGCCACGATTCAGATACTAGGATGCAGTCCACCGAGACGCCGTTAAAAGATGTAAGAAGGTCGGAGTAGTGAGCCGGTATACTCTGTGCGTTCATGTGTACTAAGTTAAAGGAAAGTGAGCTATTGGAAAAAATATCATTTAACAGACTATCCAAGGGTGTTGAGTCGATAGTAGGTAAGTCACTACTAAGGCTAAGAAACTCACAAGATGAAGAGCACGAGAAAAAACTATTGTCAATCTCAAAAACATCACTATTAAACATTATTATAATATTTTAAAAATAAATATAACATATAAGTATATAAATATATAAATATTCTGTACTCTTAATGTGTATAATAAATAATATAATAAAATTACACACTGACTATAATTAAACCTTCAGAACAACAAAAAAAAATCTAAAATTATTATACACCTTGCAGACTTTGGCAATAAATTATAAAAGAGAAACAAATATAAATGCAAACTAAAGTACATAGTTGAAAATCACAAAAATAATTAAAAAAAAAATCATACTTAGAAACTATATGAATCAAAAATAAAACAAATTCAAACTACATAAATGAAAGCGTAAACTCAAAGCGAACAATAAGTAAATAATTTGTGCAGGCCAATACTATAATTTTGTATGAGCAATAAATACAAAATAAAAATGGACAACAAAAGCAAACAATGAAATAAAGAATAAAAATAATAATAAAAAAAACATATTACAAGCAAAAGGGCCTGGATGCTGACCATCCAGCCCGCAAGGCAAGGCCGCGGACTTGTAGGCAAAAAATATTTAGAATTATTGACACTATTGACATTAGTGACGAATGAAACGAAATTTAGAATGCAGGGAGCTCGATTATCCTGTTACTATGTATTAATACGTAAAGCAAAAACTTACAGTACAGTTTTACGAGAATTGTGCAACCGGCGTGGTATGAAGTTTGGCCGGAAAATTACTAAAGTTTATGTGGAGGAAGGTGTGCAGAAAGCAAATTTTTTTAATAATGCTTAGAAATACTTAAAATAAAGAAAAAAACAACACACTACCTCATATTAGTAACACATGCGTGTGATAAATTAGGTTATAGATTAACAGTATAAAAGTGTATAATATGGAATTTAATGATTGATTCACAAATGGGTGACTCTTCAAAAGTCAACCGAATTATATTAGGTCTTTACCTATGAAATTGCCATTTTGTATGAAAAAAATTAAACGAAATTTTTTCATTTATTTTTTATTTGTATTAATCGAAGTAATCACCCATACAATCAATGCATCTTTGCCAACGCAGTAGCAGTTTATTGATGCCCTTCTTAAAGAAATCAGCTGGATGGGAGGCAACAAATTCTTCAAAGGCATTTGTACTGCCTCTCGGGTATTGAATTTTACTGACTTTCATAACCTGTTGTGTTTTTCGGAATAGTTAGAAACTATTTATATGACCCAATCGATCTTATACCAACTGTTTCCATTCATCGCCGAGTCTTACATCATCTATATTTAAGTCACTATCCATTTCCATAGCCCGATGTATCTATCACGCATTGACGAGAAAAAATAGGCACGATATAGGGCGCTACTCGAGAAACACGCAATGGGAACCCATTTGACCGAGATAGTTGATGATTAATTACCAAAAGAAAACTATTTCTAGTCGTAATAGTTTTGATTCGAAGTACTTTACTAAAGGTTTGAACAATAGCTGCCCTTCGTGTTTTCATGCTTCTATGCACTCGCATTTGTTAATTTCTACATAACGTCTATATCTAGATTCAATAAACAATTTCATAATTATTGACTAGAATTATCCTTATAAGTGGGGCATGCAGCACTTTCGGAGGATAAAGATTATTACTGTCAGCTTTTGATCAATTTATTATGAATAATATTAAATCGTAACTTACTTAGTCTTAATAGGTATTAGTACATTCTATCATTACGACTGAAAAACTTGTTTGTATTTAAAATCTCAACGCCCGTCATCTTTTAACATTTAACGCAAAATAAGTACAAAATTTATACGAGTTGTAAAATCCTTACAATAAATGTGTTAAATGTTAAAAATAACTGGCGCCGCGTTTACATAAGAAATGGCGCTACATATTATTGTACGTTGGCGTTTAGCTATCGCAGTATAATTGGTTCAGATAGACATGGGAACTGCAACAATAGGCGACTTATCTTTTTTTGCATAACATACTGTATTTTAAGTTGTATAACATAAAAACTTTAATATATAATTTCCATAGACCGGAATACGAAAATAGAATTAACTTTTTTTTAACGTTTTGTTTGTGCCGGCAGGAGGCATGCGGGAACGACGCTTGACGATCGGTTCTCTACGTCGCAGGACTCCAGAGGGGTTCGACTGACGATATCCGCTGCAACTACTGATGATAGTGGCGTTTACACCCTGCAAGTAAATATCCTTTTTTTATATTCAATAGGCTAGTTAACTGATTTTTTTTGCATAAATGAATAGTATGAGTAACACCTCAGAAGAAATAGTTTATTAAAAATCTGTATTTTCAATGGCGATTTGTACCTAATACAGAATTTCAAATTAACGTGTCAACAAGTCTCGTAAAAATACTCCTTGATGCACACACGAAAAATTGTCACGTTCCGCCTGAGCCGAGCGTGCAAGCGAGAGCGCGGAACAAGCGATAGAGAGGCACGACCGGCCTAAGCGTTCGGCGTGTTCGTTATCACGTAAAATTACCGACTTAACAGACAACCATTTATTTTTGTAACTTTGAAATGCACCTAATTACCTGAGACCATCAGTCATTTGAGGACCATCAGTCAGAGTTATTTGTTGGTTCTCAGTAGAGACACTTGTCGATTCTAGGGAAGGTACAACTCGTCGGTGTGTATGTGCGGTAGGCCAATATTGGCCTGGCTATGGAAGTCAAGAAAAGAAAATCAACATTTACGATTAAGATTGTGATACAACTAAAAGTCCTCTGTCCTTCCGAAAAAATGTCTTCCAGATATTGATTTCAATAATAGAACTAACATCTAAATAAAAGCGTAAGGCTCTTAATCTATACAATATATAAATGATTTGACCTGAATGACTGACTCACTGTCGGATCAACGCTCAGCTTGAACCGCTGATCATAGGGACCTGAAACTTGAAACTTGTTCTTTGTATGATATAGGTATTCGATAAGAAAGGAAGGAAATAGGGAAAATTTGTATGAGACAACGTGACTCCTTGAACCAATCTACTTAAAATTTTGCATAAACATTCTTTAACATAATCGATGGAAAACGTTTTCAGCAATTTTATTGAAATTCATTTTAGAAGGAGCATTTTCGACTTCTATACGGATGAAGTTGCAGGTAAAAGCTGCAACTTTATCCGTATAGAAAGAAAAAAAAAGATAGGCGTGAAAAATGTTGCACGTTGCAGGCAAGCAATGCTGCCGGGACAGACACGACCCGGGTCCGTTTGGAGGTGTCCCCGGAGGACATGCCGAGTGGCGACGACCCACCGACGTTCCTGCGCCGCCTCCACGACCTCACCGTCAAGGTCGGCACGCGGACCAGGTTCCTGGTGGAGATCATCAGCTCGTCTGAGTGCAGGGTGAGTACAATGAGAATAATGAGAGGCTAGCGACGTTATATTCTACAGTGAGCTAAATGTTCTAACAGTAAGCCTAACGACAAGGGCAAAGCCCAGAAGAACAAGAAGCAACGAACTTCAGGCTTGCCCGGTCAAGTCCGACTGAACATTGTTACAGCCTTTATGGGTATTAAAACCTTACGTTGGATTTCTCAAACTCAACTTAAAGTTAGCTTTTAAATTATACGCATCATAACATTTAGAAAAATAAATCCAGTGTACTCTTAGACAATCAGCACTTATTGAGTGTATAATAAGAAAGTTATAACTCGGCAGATTTCTTGTAGTACTTGTAAACTACTTTAGTATATTCTAATATAACTGTGACACAATCATAGTGATGTTACATACATATTATACTTTTTAGGGTCCCGTAATAGACAAGGAACCCTTATAGTTTCGCTCTGTCCGTCCCGTCAGTGGTACCGACTTCAAAATTATGATGATTGAGTAGAGAAATATTTCAAATTTTAGCCGAATTTAAAGGAGGAATTATTTAGAAAATATGTTTTGTTTCATAGTTTTTTGTGCATTTTTACTTTGGAAGTCGGTTTTAATTTTTTGTTTAATTATTTCAGAAAAAAAATATTAAGAAATATTTAGTTAAAATATCAAAATTATATATAACTTATTGTCCGACTAACTAACTAACTATCTAACTTATGACCTGGGAGATTTCTTTTTTTTGTAGCATTTTAAGTTTTGGAGTAGTTATTATTTTTTTAGTACTTACCTACTTTTATGGTACAATTGATTTTGTTATCATAACTGATAAAATGTATATCATATTGTAGTATTAGTGAGTTTAATAAACGTATGCATTTATGACTGTTTTGCCATAGATGTCACTTATTGTCTAAATAAAAAAAGGCTATAGATAAAAAACTGTATCTAGGTCGGAGACTGCGGGTAGAGTACTTAAGAGGCTGGCAGCATTGCCTCGCTGTATGGTCAAACTGATTCGTTGGCCGAGGTAAGCTCCAGGTTGTCGTTTTGTCGACCAGTTTTTTGGCCAAATCTTTAAAAAGGAGCTTGGCACTCGGGCCCCACGGACCCATAGTTTCGACGCCAAAAGGCAAATGTAACTATCACCGATGGATTCATATTTCCACCTTCTGTGGGTCTCGGCGTGTGCAGCTGCCGCCCCCGCTACACACACCTTGCTGTGGCCGACACCGCCAGCGTGTCCATGCAGGTAGCGTCCCACAGCAGCGGCCTTCCACGGCCCCACGGAATGAGGGTCATACCAGCAGGTCTCTTGCCATCGTCACGTGCGATACCGTTCGGTTCGGTGTGGCCGGCATGTTTGCAGTGGCAAGAGCCCTGTGGATGACGTCATTTATGGAGGCATGGCAGGACTGGCGGCCGGCACTGCGGCAGCAGGACAGTCCATGGTGTTCTTGGCGGTCCACTGTGGTACCACAATGGCAGCGATGGGGTTCGTTGGTAGCGGTTCCTAAGCGCAGACTGACCGATAGTGTGAAGGTGTGGTTATCCAACAGAGTTCCGACATTGGATGACGGGAGAGTCTGGAGCCAGTATCCCGATTCCGGCTCAGCGGATGCTAAGAGACGAGCGCGATCAGCAGGGGAGGAGCAATTTAGCAAGTCTGATTGTACCAAATTGAGGAGTGGTTCATCCCAATTTTTTTTAATGTTAGGATGGACTGGAATTTCAGACTCCGCGCCAAGAGTTAACGGCTTCCGGTAATGAATCTATACCCATGCAGCCTAATGAATTTGGTAATGATTTTAGTGAAAAGTGGATGGATGCTATGAGCTGCTCATTCGGATTTAGTGTGCCATATGGGAATTTATTGAATTAAGTTTGCCAGAAGATTCTGAGAATTTGCGGTTTTGTTAATTTGCAAATTAATTTTTTGTTTAAAAATAATTTAAGATTTGCTTCATGCAATGCACATTGTAAATATTTTTCCAACGAGCGAATAAAATACATTCATAAATACTGAGAAGAATTTTTGTAAAACCTTGAACGTTTTGGGAATGCGAGCGTCGACTCAATGACATAATTTCTCTATTTTAAATTGCGCCGTCTAGTCGTGAGCGTCGATATATTATTTATCACTGCATGTGTATTTATATTATTTCGCAAACTTTGCAAGGGGATTTTAACTCAAATAGACGAAAAAAATTTTTGGGCGACATGCCCAAAATAGGCCCAAAAGCCAAAATTTTTTTTCGTCTATTCGATGTTAGACAATCTTAGACGATTTTCGATTTTCGACGATTAATCTTTAAAAAAATACGAATATACAAACAATTTAAATTTACAATATGGACGAGAGCGATATATCGGCCTGTGACGTCACGAGTTGCCGCACCCGCATCATTTGTCATTAAAACTGTATGGCGGTAGCAACTTGTGACGTAACAAATTGTTTTGCGAGAAAGAGATGGGCAATATTTTTATTTGCTTATAATTTTTAATCGCGTCAATCTAAATACATATTTCTTTTAGATTTGTGTATCTTTAATCAACAATTTTAAAATTTAATTTATAAAAAATGGGATATTTCACATTAGGCAACGTCCCTATTATAGTCGTTTCTGGACCTCATTTTTATTTTGTCATGAACGATACGAGTACATGTTAGCTAGTCGTTTTAAACAGTATTCTTCGATCATCTTTGCTTATTGGGTTTCATATAATAGTTTATCTTAAATAGTTCAAACTATTATTATAAACTCTATAGCAATATACTTTTCATTTCTCATACTCGGAAAGTAGTGTTGTTTTGATCTGATTATTGGGTGGAAGATGCTGCTTTCCTTTCATAGGGAGGGAAAAACTCATACAAATTCATTCCGGCCCTCGGGCCGGAAAAACTTCAAAACTACAAAAATTAACTGCTGTCAGCTTTGAAGAGTTTTATGTAAATAAAAACCATTAAAAAATGACCTGACTTTCTAAACAGCCAGTGTGAATTTAGAGCAAACTTCCT
This sequence comes from Phengaris alcon alcon, assembly GCA_037179445.1. Taxonomy (NCBI): domain Eukaryota; kingdom Metazoa; phylum Arthropoda; class Insecta; order Lepidoptera; family Lycaenidae; genus Phengaris; species Phengaris alcon. The sequence continues at coordinate 283,916 of JAYRCH010000120.1, forward strand.
AGCGGAATAAGCCGCGAGTGCCGCGACAATTACGCGGCGAGCGGCAATTTCCATATTTAAAATTTAAAAAGTCAACACAAATTGGCGGGATACTAAAATCTGTTATGTATGTATCTGTGACGGACTTTTGTGCTAAGATTTGAATTGAATATTAAAAATGAGATCAAGCGAAATATTGACACCAAATATTGATCCAGAACAGATTTCTCAAAATATATCAAACAATATAAATATTCCAAACAAAAATGTAACTTTTAATTTCACGAATTGTCCTAATTTGACTATTAATTTTAAATAGGCACTACTAATATATTATTATCAATAAATAGTTTAGATCAGGGGTCTCCAAACTTTCCAGCCATAGGGCCATACTGATTACTCCAGTAAGTTCCGAGGGCCAAAACCATATTATTATTGTTGCCGGTGGTAAAAAGTGAAATAGTCCACTGATGAAAAAAAAGTCCGAATAAGTACGCAACGTTTAAAAAAGGCTGCAAATCGGACTAAAGTCCGCAAAACGGCAACACTGCATATTATTAATTTTCCTGTCATTATCTGTAATTTCTAGATTAGTCGTAGAGTACGAGCCATGAGGAGTAACGTGACACGACATCTGGTGGACACAAGTAGAAATATGTAGTACCTTCTATCGCTAACAGATGGCGCTAATAGCACGTACAGAATAATCTCGTTGGTTCGAGAAAGTTCTGGTGTCTTCCACTCACTTCTAGATGGCAGTAATTGGAATATATAAGAAGGCTAGTAGCGCAACCACAAGTTTGTTCCTATGACACTGTTGTGAAATAAAATAGTGCGTACCTCCTTAAAACGTATCTGTGCGTGTTTAAGTTTAAGACATCTTCGTAACAGTATTTTGATTTGAATTGTTGCTTTTGTGTGGGATTTAGTATGGAAAAGAAGCGAAAAATTGATAGTGAATGCAGAAAATTCAAAGATGAGTGGAACATTCAGTATTTTGTAATTGAGTCCAGTAACAAGGCGCTATGTTTGATTTGCATTGAAAGCATAGTCGTTCTCAAGGAATATAACATTAAACGTTATTATGAAACAAAACATTTTCAAAACTACTCAAAAAAAATTCGAAGCTATGAAGCGCGGATTGAAATCGCAGCAATCTTCATTTACAAAACTCAAAACTGAACAAGAGGCTGCAACTCGTGCCAGCTTTCGTGTGGCTCTTGAAATTGCAAAACGTGGAAAACCATTCACCGATGGAGAAATGATCAAAGAATGCATAATTGCAGTAGCCGAAGAAATGTGCCCTGAAAAGGTAAATTTATTAAAAACTGTCAGTATGTCAGCCAACACTGTGGCTCGAAGGGTAGAAAACATCGCTGAAAATATATCCTCTCAACTGTTCGACAAAAATGGACATGCTGAGTGGTTTTCTTTGGCCTTGTATGAGTCAACGGATGTGTCAGATACTGCTCAGGTGTTGATTTATATTCGAGGAGTAGATGAAAGCTATGAAGTGCATGAAGAACTTCTTGATATGTATAGTATTCATGGCACAACTACTGGTACAGATATTTTTAAAGGAGTTGAAATGGCCATTAATCAAAAGAACCTTCGATGGAAAAACTTGAAATGTATTACAACTGATGGAGGCAAAAACATGAGTGGGAAAGATAAAGGAGTGGTCGCTCTTGTGTCAAAGGCTGTAGAAAATGACGGTGGTTCAAAACCATTAGTCTTACATTGTATCATTCATCAACAGTCTTTGTGCGGAAAATGTTTAGATATGTCTGAAGTTCTGAAACCAGTCATATCAACTGTTAATTTTATCAGATCTTTTGGGCTGAATCACCGACAATTCCGACAATTTATTGAAGAGATTGGAGAAAATGACTTACCTTATCATACTGCCGTACGTTGGCTTAGTTGTGGGAAAGTCCTTCAGCGCTTTTTTGAAGTTCGAGCAGTGATCGAAATTTTTTTGAATGAAAAGCATCGCCCTCTTACTGAATTACAAAACAACGCATGGCTGTGGAAGTTAGCATTCTATGTTGATTTTACAAAACATGTGAACGAACTGAATTTGAGATTGCAAGGAGAAAACCAGCATCTTCCTGATTTATACACTAATATCAAATCATTCCGGAAGAAATTGATACTGTTACAATCACAACTATGAAGTAAATGTTTTTCACATTTCAAAACATGTGAAATATTCAGCCACACTACTGAAACTGAGTTTCCTATCGATTTTGCAATCGAAACCTTGAGTGCTTTGAAAATAAATTTTGATACTCGTTTGATACGTACGTACTCGGACTTTGATACCATTGCGAATCAAATTAAGATTTTTCAGAATCCTTTTGATACTGACATTGAAACCCTAGCCCCGGAACTTCAAATGGAAATGATTAATCTACAGTGCAGTGGTATAATTAAGAACAAATATCAAAACTCATCTTTGTTGGAATTTTATAAGGGTCTTCCACTGACACAATTTGATAATTTGCATAAATTTGCTCGTGGGCTGTTTTCTGTTTTTGGTACTACTTATTTGTGTGAGAAGGCCTTCTCCAAAATGAAGTACACAAAAAATGTTTACAGATATAAATTAACTGATGAGCATCTTAAATCTCTTTTAATAATTGGTACAAGTAAAATTAGTCCACAACTACAAACTATTGTCAGTGGAAAATCTCAATTACATAAATCTCATTAGTATTTCATATGTCATTATGCTTGTTATAAGTTATGTTTTTATTTAAAATGTATAAAATGTTAGTTGGATTCATTTCAATAATTTGTTAGTTATTACATACTGAAGTTAAATTTTCCGCATTACAATTCTGTGTTTCTTTATCCAACTTATCACAAAAACAATAACAATAAGCCTACAACAATGTTATGAGTAGTTAGCCCATGACCATATCAATGTAGATGTCATATTAATAATTATTCAAAATAAAATTAGAATACTTCAGTAAACTAAATTTAATTTGCTATAAAAAATATTGTTCTCTAAAAGGAGTTTTCAAGTATGCTAGCTCTCCGCGGGCCGGACAAAATCTGTCCACGGGCCGGATGTGGCCCTCGGGCCGTAGTTTGGAGACCCCTGGTTTAGATAAACAACTAGTTTTATTTTCCTCATATTCTAAATGAAAAGTAGAGTGTTTGCCACGGGTAAAAGAATCAATTCCTACTCGGACTATAGCCGAGTCTAACTACCTCGGGAATTGATTCTTTTCAACCCTAGGCTAACAATCTACTATTATTAATTTATTTTTATATTATTTGTACAGAAAAACATACAGCTGTACACATAACAATATCATAACAAAATAGAAACAAAAAGCCTTTTAAAAGTTTTTACAGATTTGTAACAATTACGGTGAGTGCTATAATTTAGCAGTAGCCATGAAGTATTATGATGAAAAAACCAATCATAACAATAAACCATTACGTAACAAGCAAATAAAAAAAAGAAAAGCGAAGATAACCGCTGAATCGCAGAACCATACACACAATTAAGTATTACCTAACTATCAGATGAGAAATATTCCGTAGTTGCAAGCCGCCTGATAGAAGGTTTAATTAAGAAAGGATCAGCATCATAATGAACACGTAGAAAGTCGTTAAATATTATTATTAGTTAAATAGTATAATTTATTTAGGTACTTGGTGGTGGTCTATTGTCTATAGTTAAGGCCCATCGCCCAATGCAGAACACTGCGCTATTAAATAGCGTCGAGACAAAAGCGCCGTGCTACCGTGTAAACAGACACAATCTTCATAATTTTGAAGTCGGTACCAGCCCAAAAAATATCCAGATAAAACAATATAACGGTGGCGTGCATAGGATTATGACACTGGGCATGCGGCGAAGTAAGTACTCGGTTACAAAAACTTTTTCGTTTATTGATTTTTAGCATAGCTACAGCCAAGCGACGGATCTCTAAGTCGAAACCATGCCAACAGAGCAAGTCTTATATGTACTACTATTCATGTACATCTTCTACGGCAACACAGACAAAACAGCGATCGATCGTCGCGGCGGAAGAAATTCTAATAAGTAAAATAATAAGCATATTTTAAAATATTATAACTACTCACCAGTCAGTCAGCTTCAATTTTCACATATTCAAGGTTCCGGTTACTTGAGATTACTATATCCCGATGTAAATTACTAAATAATATGCAAGGAAAACAATATAATTTAATCGTGTGTACACAGCCAAACAGCCAGTTATACGTTTCATAACTCTTAACATGAAATTTTCGAGTTACATTATTTTTTTGCTGGTTTAATTGTTGTAACTCGGGTACACACCTACCTTTAGACAGAATTTTAATATTTTCACTGAATGACAATTGTGAGAACTTGTTATTTTTAATTTTTAATAAACACACATTTTCAACACAAACCTCACAGTCAAATAACTTTTTAAAAAATTCAACTAACTCACTAGTAAAAGCAAATCACTACAATTATTATAGAAACTCAGTAATAAACTGTTAAATGTACACACTTTCAAATGTTAAAATGAAAAATCTTTTAAGAAAACTATAAATAAACTGGAGCGATTAAATTGTAAACAATGCTTATCACATGAAATATGCAATATGGCCCCCGCGAAACACAAAACGTTTCTTCTATTTATACAAATAAAACCTTACTAAAAAAAATGCGTAATTTGTGCATACATGATTCATTAGATTCGCGTCGTATTGTTTTTACTCGGATTATAGGCATCGAATAATTTCCGACAAGCCAGTTCGGCGGTTTTCGGAAGCGATCGGATAGCCGAACCGAAGCTCTCGGCTCGGCTCTCGGTTCGGCTATCTCCCGCCGCATGACTTTAGCTATTTTATCATGTCGATATTCATGGGTGTGTGCGTTTGCGAAGTATGAAAATTACACATACATGCGATGATTTGTCCTGCAGAACTTATCGGCATTAGTTGCTATTTATAAAATGTTAGGCGTTTTTAAGTTATTATATTTTTTTAATTAATTTATTTACTATTAATTAATTATTAAAGTCATCTAAAACGTACGAACGTTTTATTAAAATATCTGTGAATAACAAGTAAACCACTGCATTTCTGCCTATATGGAGCGCACGCCCCTGCAATATAACAATATTTCCAATCTAAACTTGAGTTCTATAGTAGTATAGTAGAGTCTGGTAGTAGACTTTAAAATTATGAAGATTGAGCACAGAAATATTTAAAATTTTAGCCGAATTTAAAAGGGGAAATATCAAACAGTTTTTGATGCTATCTTCTTTACTACTCGTTTTACAATTCGATAAAACATGTTTTACAGCATAAAACTAGAGAAAATCCCCAACAATTAATATGTAGGCAAAAATTTTATATGATTGATACTATTGACACTAATGACGACTATTAGTACGGGTGTTGGATTTGCAGGCTAGACAGTGAGTATGGCGCATTACGCCTAAGTGCTATAACTTAAGGGGTCCCATACACGGCCCGGTTTTCCTTCAGTTCGGCTTGAACCGATGCAAAATCGTATCATCTGTGTGCAATTTCGAGATCGCATCAGTCGGCCGTATGGACTGAAGCGATTCGTTCCAGTGTTGCCAGTGAGTATGGCGCATTACGCCTAAGTGCTATAACTTAAGGGGCCCCATACACGGCCCGGTTTTCCTTCAGTTCGGCTTGAACCGATGCAAAATCGTATCATCTGTGTGCAATTTCGAGATCGCATCAGTCGGCCGTATGGACTGAAGCGATTCGTTCCAGTGTTGCCAACTGTGTTTTTGCGAAACTACTAAAATCGCGTCGTTTTCTACTAAAAACTACTAAAAGAGTACCGATAACTATAAAAAAGCTACTAAACTTAGGAATCCCTAAAAGTTTTTTTAGGGATTTTATGTTTACAAACATACATACATTTTCAGTTTTAATATTTAAACGTTAAATTAAAAAATATAGTAGGGAATATTACGTATATTGAAAAAAAATCAGTAGTTTTAAGCGACTTACGGATGCGTGCTACTATGTGCTATTATGATAAGGTGTCATAAGGCCACTTTGCATATTATGATGACTGTCTAGCTATTTTCTACAAAACCACTACTAACAACTAAATTCCTACAAGGAGGGAAATAAAATACAAAGTTTAGTAGTAAAACTTTGTATTTTATTTTAGAGTGTAAAATAAAACCGGTCAAGTGCGAGTCGGCAAGATGAGTTCCGTACAAAACGGGAAAAATCACGTTTGTTGTATGTGAGCCTCAAATTTTTATTTTATTCTGCTTTTAGTATTTGTTGTTATAACGGCAATAGAAATACCTACATCATACATTTGTGAAAATTTTAACTGTCGAGTTATCACGGTATAAGAAGGTTAAGATACAGCCTGGCGACAGTCGGACGAACAGCAAAGTCTCAGTAATAGGGTCCCGTTTTTACCCTTTGGGTAAGGAACCTTAAAAATTGCACGTGGTGTAAAGAAATTTATTAAAGTTCATTGAAGTATTTAAAACTTTAGAGCCACTATGGTTGATAAAATCTAAAGACTATTACTATAAAAAAAGAGAAATGATTTCTATAACATATTACTGGAAAAATGTATGACACAATAATTCGGTTTCGTCGATAGCGTGATTACAATTGCAGCAAAATACAATTAATAAATAAAATAATAGCCTAAACTGACCAAGAGCATGTCACGACATGTCTAAGGAGGGTTCCGTAACTATCAATGCGCAATAGGTTTTCTTTGAATTACTACAAAAGTTATTGTCATAAAGTTATTACAGAAGCTAGTAAAGCGGCGGACAGACAGACAGACGGACGGGCAGAGTGAAATTATAAGGGTTCCTTAAGTATTAGGGAACCCTAAAAACACGACCGAAGCTCGCGGCAATTTTCCGTGTATGTTCGAATCCGTTCAGGCCGAACCTTAGATTAAAACGCCTAGAAACCGGATAAACGCATGAAAAGTGAAGTAAATCATACTGAGACATATCGGCTCAGTTTGTTCCAACGACCCGTTAGTTGTCAAGGTCAAGCGCTAGTGCATACATCTCCGACTATTAAAAACATTATGACGGTTTGTGTCGTTATTGGGTGTCACAATTTTTGAATTAAAAAAGCTTCGGACATAAAATTTTTATGTAAATATGAAATGTTATTTTTTTTTAGTTTAGTTTGTTTACATTTTAAAATAAAATCATATTATGTCGCCATCTTGCTGCCCTATTGTGAATTGTGAAAGTGTTACTAATAATGAAATTTATTTTAAAATTTTCATGGTTAACTAATAGTTGCAACTAAGTCATTTTTTTGAAATTTTCCGATTTTATTAATTATCAATTTAAAGTATTGCCAGTATTAGATAAACCTTAATATATTCTTTAATACCCGTTTAATATAAATATAGTTCACAAGTTGTGTTTAGATGGTTTAAAATGAAATATAACTTATATTTTTACATCTCACGATATTAAGAAAAACAAATACAATAATTCCAATTTTAAGAGTACACACTCCACAACTTTTATGTTTTGTTTGTGTGCGTGTCGGTATGTAATGCTTACGCCTACATCTATCTGTTGATCGCTTCACTTTGTACGATGCGTTTGTTTGAAGACTATCTAGGCGTTATTAATCTAAGGGCCGAACTGACGTCAGTTCGGTCGGATGCAATTTTCTCCGTGTATGCGCTCGAATCAGTTCAGGTCGAACTGACGTCAGTTCTAACTGAAACGATCGGCCTCTCGTCTGTGGAGTCCTTTATGCAGGGATATCGGTGGTCATTGGCTTTTGGCCGGAAATCATAATGTCTGGAATGACTTTCGTCTACATATATAGCATATCATTGGAAACAGTATTAACCAGAGAATATGTACCGTAAATTGGGGGGAATAGGAGTGAATTAGGACAAAACCGGGAATGTTTTTGCGACCTTATTACATTCATTATTTCATAATTTAATAAATGATAGGTATTAATTAATTTAAACTTTGTAAAAAGATCAACTACAACAAACCTATTGACATCTGTGCATTCTTGGTGCAAAGAACTTGACAACAAGAACCCGGTTGACGTTGTATACCTAGACTTTGAACGTGCCTTTGACAGAGTTTCCCACAAGCACCTACTTATGAAGCTTGAACACTTTGGAGTTAGAGGATTGCTACTAAATTGGATTCAGAGTTACTTAAAGAACAGAAAATTTAATGTTCGAATAGGCACTTAATTTTCACAAAGTAAACCAGTTACAAGTGGAAACTTGGGGAACCCAAGGGGTGGTGCTCGCAGCAAACCTTTTCGACATTTATGTAACAGATTTAATTGAATTGATAAAATCTCAATCCGCTTTCTTTGCTGATGATGGGAATTTTTTTGCTAACCCTCTTGTAAGCTCGGACCAAATACAAGAAGATCTAAATCCTATACTTAATTGGACCAAACACTGGATACTGAAATCTAATCTTACGAAGTGTTGCATTTTTTGCATTTGCATTGCACTTAGGAAACAACAACCCTTGTTTGTATTGTGTAATTACAATATACCTTTGATGGTTCCCTCCATAACTTCTACTAATACACAAGTAGATCTGATCGTAACCATAGCACACAATTTAAAATGGGATCAACATATCACCAATATTGTAAAAAAGATCAACTCGTTTGTTATTTTGTACGTAGGACATCTTAAGATTTGACAATTTAATTATTTTTAAAAATATATAAAACATACATTAGGCCTACACTTGAATATGGATACCAGTTTGGAGTCCCTACTTCCAGAAGGATATCAACTTATTAGAAAGTGTACAAAGGAAAGCTACAAAAATGCCAAGAGAGTTGCGACGTAAAACCTATGAAGAGAAATTAAACACGTTACGCCTACACACTACACTACACTAGAAGAAAGACAAATCCGTGGTGATCTCATAGAAACATACAAAATATTAACGCATAATTAGTTACAGTGTTCCTGGCTTTCATAATCTGTACATAAAGAAATATTAATTTCATAATCTGTATATAAATAAGAAAGAAACATTTCCAGAACATATCGAGGTCACCACCTCAGACTGGAACGAGACCCGGCAAACTCTCTAGCAGCTCATAACTTTCATAGCAATAGAGTAGTTCAGAAATGGAACATGGCAGTATGTTGATGTTGATGTCGATGATGTTGTCTCTGCACCAACTGTTAACTCCTTCAAAAACAAACTTAGCCACTGGTTTCTGTCAAAAAGGCAGTATAAAAGACATTGAGAACATCAAAAAACACTATTCTAACATTGTGAGATATGGTCATATCACCCAAAAGCTGCTCGACCGTAATCAGTAATAATAGTAATAGTAATAACAATAACATTATTCACATCCATAAACATCCTTATATATTCTGGTAATATTGATTGGTCCTCTCATTTGAACAAAATTAAAAAACGGATTCCAAAGTATAGGGTCAATAACGTGAGTTTTTTGCTCTGTAAATATTTGAATTTTCTTTTGCATTTACAAAGCGAAGTATACATTCTTAGTGTCAGTTTTGATTAACTGATTTAATGGATTCTTTTTTCAATAATTGAACAAAATCTCATCATTCAAACAAATGAAATGATGATTCAAAGAAGGCAAATTTAAGAAAAAAATGGGGGACACGGGTCGATCTACGGGGTGTATAGGGTCAAGTGCAGTGGTTCCCAGAGTTGTTTCATAGACCACTTTCAAAATTTTGCTGGATCCGGTGGACCTCCTGCATCTACATTCTACATTACTACCAATTTCTAAATCTCGTAAAGTGAAGATTAAATCTATCTATATATGGAAACTTGCGTTGTGGCTGAGTTTCAACGACGAATTAATAGTTTTCGAAAAAAAAGGTTAGAATTGATTGCTTGATAGGGTTAATTATTTGATAATAAAGTAGGTGGGCACTTGATATTATATTATATAGGCAGGTAGATAGTATACAAATAGGCAGGTAGGTACTTACTTTTCCGACTATGGTAATCACTAATATCGATTCACTTTTCTTTATGAAATTTTGGAAACAAATGAGTAACGCTTATCCTTGACATTCGTATTTATATTGGTGAAGAATTAAACACGTTCATACAAGATTGCAAGTACATACTACACCACAAGTCGTATTAATTTGCACGTTTGAACACACATTGCGGACGGAACGGCGGCGGCCGGCGCGGCAACAAGTCTCGACGCGTTGTACTGAATATGGAATATGCAAGTTTTTACAAGTAACAGTCGCTGACCTTAAAATATTATCTGCCTATATTGATAGGAGATAATTGTCTTATTGAGAAGGTTTAATTTAGGTATCATTTTGTTTGTGTTGTTATATTACCGTATGATGGACGGTGTGGCTCAATAAGTTATAAATGAAATTAAAAAGGAAAGTGGCATAGGGCCGGATAGCTCAACTGGTAAAGCACTCAGCGCGATACCGACATGACAACGGGTTCGACTCCCAGTTCGGAAATATCCATTTTTTTCTTAATTTATTTATAAATTGTATTATTGAGAAGGTTCAATTTAGGTTATTAATTATTATGATTTAAAATAACAAGCCAACATTTTAGATCTTAACTATCGAAACCAAATAATTTTCATGCACCCCTGCTTAAGTTTGTAGACCCCCCTTTTTTGTCACGTCCAACGTAGACCCCCGTCGAGTCTCCCGTGGACCCCTGGGGGTCCACCTGGACCATTTTGAAAATTACTGGTCATGTGAGTCGGGGATTGGGTCAGTTGGGACCAAACTTGGATAAATCGGGACGACTGTGGGTGAATTGGGTTTTATAGATAGGGTTGTCGCGATTCATAAATTGTGAAGATAATTTATTGTACACGACCATGTTGTTAATAGTCCTCGGCAATCATCGTTTTTGAAACATCGTCAGCTGTCATTTCCATAGAAATACGAAGATTGTCAAGCGCTGTTATCAGAATGGTTTTACTGTACAGAAATTGTATATTTTGAACAATATTAAGTAGGTAAATGATCAATGTTTTTATAACTTGGGAAACTAAGTTTTTTAAAGGAATTATAAACACACATTATAACTGATTAAGAAGGACAATTTATTTCAATATTGTCCCAGGTAACAAGGTACCGCAACGAGCTATTTAAATATTGCCCAGGTAACATGGTACCGCAACGAGCGACGTCTGCTCGAGGCGGAGCGGATTGCTCTGGTGCGCGACGGCAACTTCTGGTGCGCGGACATAGCGGCGGTGAGCGTGGACGACGCGGGCCGCTGGACCTGCACCGCGGAGAACAATGGCGGCCGCGCCAGCTGTTCCGCGCATCTGAACGTCCTAGGTAATATAGAGCTATGACTATGGATTGGCACTGTAGGTCTGCTCGAGGCGGAGCGGATCGCTCCGGTGCGTGACAGTAACTTTTGGGTCGCGGACATAGCGGTGGCGAGCGTGGTCGCCACGGGCCGCTAGACCTGCACCGCGGAGAACAATGGCGGCCGCGCCAGCTGTTCCGCGCATCTGAACGTCCTAGGTAATATGACTATGGATAGGCACTGTATACTGTATACTGATAGGTCTGCTCGAGGCGGAGCGAATCGCTCTGGTGCGCGACGGCAACATCTGCGCGAGGGCAACTTGTACCACAAGAAAAATGTAGCTGTAATTACGATTGAGGCTATAATCCGTTATCCAATTTGTGAGCTTGTTTGCTCCTAAATAAGACTTAATTGAAGCCACTAAAGCAGGCTACATATTCAATTTTTAATATTTATGTTTCGTACATTTCAGTCCCCAAAGCATACAAACGTCCCGAATTCGTGGAGGAATTGCGAGCGATTCTGACGGAGCAGGGCACAGTGTCACTGGAGTGTAAAGTTGTTGGGGTTCCTACACCTGTGTTACGTTGGTTTAAGGTAAGTATCCACATCCATTTACCAAAAGGTATATATGAGCTCTAGTTGTAAATATATTGTTACTATATCTACCAAACATTTTTCTGTCCAAAAATCTTTGCAGCTCAATTTCGTGAAGAAAAAATCTTGAAAGTTTTAATATTTTTTTATATATTTACAGGACAGTTGCGAGATCAAGGCCGGCGATGTATTTGCTCTCACCGCCAACGCAGAAGACCCGACGTCGCTCGGCACATACACGTGCGAGGCGGTCAACTGCATGGGCCGCGCCTACTCCTCCTCCAAGGTGCACGTGGTCGGCCACGCGAGTAAGAAGTCGCTCAAACCTAGCTTCGGGTGAGTACTAGGAGGTGTTGCCCATGATTAATTTTGCGTAGGCTGTAGATAATGATCTGTGCGGTGAATGCTAGTTTTTGTCACTGCTCGCCGTGAAGAAGTTATCTACAATTTGTATGGCTTCGAAACAACAAGTGGCATACAATGGTAACTAATTCGATGATATACAATTAATTATATGTAGTTAACTTCTTCACGGTGAGTAGTGACAAAAACTAGCACTCCGCACGTGATGAGCAAACGGATCGCCGAAAGTGAGTACCGACGCCCATGTCAATAAAGGCGTTGCCAGTCTTTCAGGAAGGATAATTTTATGGACTATTTTTGATGTGTAACATCTTTCCTCTGGCTTTCTTGCAAATTGTGGAATTGATTTCGTGAAATGGAACGGAAGTGTGTAATAGGAAGTCGCGGAAGCGCACGCGCGAATATTTGATTTGACGAATGAGCGCGCGGTGAAAGAGTTTCCAATATATTCCTAAGCCGTCAGATTAGAATGAAATATTTTAGTTTATAGCTTTTTAAACGTTGATGTTGATTTCTGTCACAGCATAATGGAAAATTTTTCTGTATTTTTTTATCGTATTAGAAAATAGTTTTCCAATAAAAATGTTACTATAAAATTTTTGCATAATGCCAACAGTAATTTTAAGAGATGTAATTGTCAATATCATATTGACAGATGTCACGAATAAAGCCTATTTAGGTTTATTTTAGATAAATAAACGGCTACACTCAGTGTAGACTGTAGACGTATTTGTGTTAGACATATCTCATATGTAATACGATCCGTGTTAAGCACCAATAAAGGAGAATATAAGAATTGCTGCTGTATTATTATCACCACTCAAGCGTAAGGACTTACATATCAAGAGGTCGTAGCCCGCTACAAAAATGTTACACATTATATGCGTACTGTAAGGCTCGCTCGTTTTTGACGTGATAACGTTGTATAAATCGATGAACGCCGGTAGCACGCACGAAAAATTGTCACGTTCCGCCTGAGCCGAGCGTGCAAGCGAGAGCGCGGAACATGCGATAGCGAGGCACGATCGGCCTAAGCGTTCGGCTTGTGATGACGTTAACACGTAAAACTATCGTCCGTAAACCGACTTAACAGCTAGACAACCATTTTTTCTACTGTAAACAAATAAATGTTTTATAATTTCAGAGGTGCACAAGAGCCGCCACCCCTATTCACGAAGGAGTTGGAGGATCGTTTCGTGCGAATATGCGAGCGTCTGAACCTGGGCTGCCATATCGTCGTTCCGCCGTGGCCGTGCGCCGTAGTCTGGTACAACAAGGAGGGAAAAATTGAACCGAGTGAGAGGTTTGTATAGCCTGACTAGAATTCACAAATTCACGAAACTAACTGAAAAATCTTAATACAAGAACCTTCGAGATTTGCGATTCGCGGAAACATAAATAACAACTCTTTAATTTAATTTAAAAAATGTTATATTCGACATTACGATAACTGTATTTTTTCCTCCAAGATATCACGTTCTCGAAGACGGCGTGGGGGGTTACATGATCGAGGTACCGTCAGCAGAATATTGCGACGAGGGCGAGTGGAAGTGCGTGGCCACCAGCAACGGCGGTAGGGTCGGCATATCAACCTGTTATGTGTCCATGGAAGGTAGGCAAACAATGCTTATTTTTCTTTGCCCGTCCATTTTTTTCGTAACGGAAATAGGGAGCACTGCAAACCGATACACGGTAAAACGCCAATTTTTTAAATATATTTTACTAGATGACAAACAATATAATATATTTCATCGGTCTGCTAGATCCAGTTTTCCCGCAAATAAATATACAAAATTTTTAAAATATTAATATTTTTTACGATATTGCATACCATAATCTATCATAAAAATTGGCGTTTTACCGCATACTCCATGAGCATAGCGTTTTTGCTGTGTGATATTAGTGTGTACTACATAACGCATATTTTGTGATAAGAGGTGCACCAGATCTGTCGGCGACCATACAGAAGTGTAAGACAAAATATGCCATCCTTTAAGAAACAAACTTACGGTAAGACATGAATGACATCTGAATTCTGAACCCCGACTCTCGTAATTAACTTAACACGTTCATTTTACTTTTATTGAATAAATGAATCGTCTTGATATCATAAATTGAGGCAGAAGAGACCTTCTGGTTTACTCACTCAGTCGGCGACTATACAAATTTTATAAATAATCAGAATTGTTCTTATTTATTTTCAGTACCAAAAAATTATCGCAAGCCGCGATTCATGGAAAACCTGCAAGCTATTTTGACTGAAGAGGGTTTGGTATCGTTTGAATGCAAAGTAGTTGGGTTTCCTACTCCAGTTTTAAGCTGGTTTAAAGATGGCCAGGAATTGAAACCGGGTGACGTGTATCAGCTAACTGGAACCAATTCTCTCGGGTCGTATTGTTGTATAGCGAGAAACTGCATGGGACAAGCGAGTAGTTCTGCGGAACTGTCAGTTGAGGACATACAGAATCAGTTAAACGAAGAAGAAAAGTTACAACTGTTCACAAGAAATCAAGCACCGAAATTTTTACAGGGTCTTAAAAGTATAGAAGCAAAAATTGATGAACCATTCCGCTTTACAGTCAAAGGTAAGGTTGGTCAAAAATTTACCCATAATCGACAGCAACGGAATGATTCCTAATATGTATGTTCACTATGAATTATATTTGTTGTCTCCAAAAGGGCAGTTTCCAAATATGCCGGATACATTAGTTAATATGAGCTAGAAAAAATCTAAAATATTTTTTTATGGAAATGACGGATGTGTGTCGATGTATGAAAACGACGATTCCCGATAGGTTTAGGTTTAAATAATTTATTCTCAAAAAGTCATACATAGTCACTTAAGTATGTGAGCACAGTGGATATTACAATTTAAACTTAAACGAATGGTCATCACAATATTAAAATGATAAGTGCATTATCATGATCCTTTAATATAATATTTACTCTCCAAAATATAAATATACAACGTTGACGCTTTTTTTTCAATGTTATAAATAAGGTAGCTAGTTGTTAATTTCGTATTATATAAATATTAAATATATTCTAATAATTTCTTTTTGCATATGTTAAAAGAGTTTATATTTCTAATATCGGATGGCAATTTGTTATATAACTGTGCTCCTTCAAATCTTAGGGTTTTTTTTGCCATAATTAGTACGAACAAAACTGTTAGGTGAGGTAATAAAAGCGAACCTGGTCTGCGATTACTGCTACTAGTAATTTGTTATTTCTTTATAAAAGATAAGTTTATATTTATCAGTATTTTTTCTAATCATTATGCATGTGTTATACACGTATAACTGATTAATATATTGGTTTCACTATAAATCTTTTTTGTTGATGTATGGGTAATGAAAAAGTGATTTTATTTTGTATTATCTGTCATTATTTTAATTATGTTTTAGTGGCACTGCCCCAGATTTCTATTAAATATAAAAGGTATGATTTGACTAAGGAGTTGCATATAACAAATCGTGTCTGTCGGGGTATGCAGCCATCTAGATTACGAAGTAAACAAGTTAATGATGAAAGTTAGTTTTTAATGTAATCTATTTGGTCATCCCATGTTAGATAATTGTTTAATCTTAGTACTAAATATTTTTCTTTAGTTTTGTGTTTAATATTGTCAGAGGTGCATGAGATGGAATAATTTTATTTTTTACTTTAAATATAACGTAACTAGTTTTATCTATGTTAATACTAAGTAAATTGCAATGAAACTATTCCGTTAAAAGTCTTAATCTGCCTGTGCTTGTGCGATTATATCGTTTACATTGGACCCAAAGTAGAATAAATATATGTCATCTGCATAAAGAGAGGGCCTGAAACTGATCCCTGAGGGACTCCACACGAGATTGGTTTAGAAGCGTTTACTATATTCCCAATCTTAATTACCTATGATCGGTTTTCTAAATATGATCTAAAAAAAATTATAGCGTTTCCTTTGATACCTATGCTTTTCAGTTTATATATGAAAAGTTTATGGTTAACTGTATTAAAAGCCTTCTTTAAGTCGATTAAGATCTCTAGAGCAATAAGTTTTATATCTATATATATGTTTTTATTTCAGTAATAATATCAATAACTGCAGCTGTGGTATTACTTTTGGATCTGAATCCATACTGTTGTTTAGATAAGAAGTCAAAAATTTAAATAATTTATGAACTTAGTATGTAGTATTTTTTCGATAATTTTTGATAATGTTCGTAAAACTGAGATTGGTCGGTAATTACCAGGATTGGTTTTGAGACCAGATTTAAAAATATGTGTGACCTTTGCGATCTTTACTGTATTTGGAAATTTACCATTTAACATAAGTTTGTTAAAAGAATGTGCTAAACTATTAGATATAGAAAATTGTAGGCATTTAATCATCTTTGTGCTCATTCCGTCTAATCCAGTACTTGAGTTAGAGTTAAGATCCCGAATAATTTTGCTAACTTCATTTGCGTCGCAGGGTTGTAATGTGCATAGTTCGGAGTCGGGCTGTATGAGTAATGTATATTTAGAATGCATCGATTTCTTGTCATGATACTAAATTGGTATTTTTTGCTATTTCAAGTCCTATTGTGTGGTGTACAAACGCCTACAATTTACGATTTCCGAAGGAAGTTCCGCAATTTCAGAGGCGAAAACCAAGCTCCGTTACAATTCTAATCTATACCCACACCTACCTACCTACAACAGCAACCTAACTATATACTCCTACAGTACCTACACCTACATCTCCACCTACTGTGATTTTAGATTTTTTATTGCTCGTAACTTCTATATCCGGTGTATTTCGGGGTTTCCATTATGGTGACATGAAAATATTATGCTTTATGTTGAATCCATTGCCCCTTGGCCAACATTTCATTGCTGTTGACTCTGGGTTTTATTTATTTTTGAGCAGTCCAAGTCTAAGTGAAATGGCAAATCTACATATTTTAAATTTAAATTAATATCGAATGATGTTTTCATAATGTTTGCAGTTGTTATTCCACCGGAGCCTTCAGTGCTTTGGTATCGAGACGACCAGCCGGTAGATGAAACGTCACGTTGTCATCTTGGTAAAGAAGACCGCGGTGTGTTCTTTTTGGATATCCAAAACCTAGAACTGTTAGATCAAGCAGAGTGGAAATGTGTGGCTATGAACGACTTTGGTCACAGTGTAACATCATGTTTTCTAAAATTAATAATACCTCGCCATTACAAGAAACCACGTTTTCTAGAAAACTTACAAGCCATTTTGTCCGATGAGGGTGCGGTAAATCTTGAGTGTAAAGTGATAGGCGTACCTCAGCCAGTTCTGAAGTGGTATAAGGATGGTGAAGAGCTAAAGCCTGGTGACATACATAGGATAATATCCGGACAAGATGGTACTTGTTGTCTCGGAAATTACACGTGTGAAGCACATAATTGTATGGGTATCGCTGCCAGTTCAGCTTCCTTATTAGGATTCGAAGATTCAATAAAAAATAGCAAAAAGAAAACAGAAGATCAAACTATACAAAGGAATTTATCACTAAGCACAATACATGAAGAAAGAACTTCGCAAATGTACGATACTCCGGTCGGTGACATAACATTGGACGATAAAGGGGAAATTTCATTTTCTTTTGACGGAAAAGAAGTTTCAGTTTCACTGTATGAAACACCTGATTTAACAGAAGAAGAAGCACTACAAATAGTTGAAATGTATGCTGATCAGTTGTCTGAAAATATTACTGAGCACAACGTAGTCGAACTTCCGCCTTTGAGATTTGTAAAAGAAACTTCAACTTCGGGGAATTTACTTATGGAAGCTATAATAATAGATGTATCTCCTGAATATTTTATTTCTCCAGATGATGATCTTAGAACCGAAGCTGACATTGATGATATATCTATTGTAGATGAGAATGCGGTACCACAGTTGTCTTTAGATCAAGATATTATAGGAGTAGATTATTTAGAAAAGACCATGGCCTTACTATCCGATGAAAAAGCTGATTTTCCTAAAAAGATACCTCGTAAAAAATCTGACTCACAAAAGAGTATAGACGATTATTATAGTTTGTCTCGAGATCAATCGATTTCTGAAGGCAAAAAAGAAGATGATACACAACCGTTATCAGAGAGTTTTGCAAGTGCTCATAGTTTAGATAAAGCAAAATCTAAATCTTTCAGACCATCTCTGGAAGAAGGCCAAGAGTCATCTGATATAACTAAAACCGTTTTATTAAAAGAAGAGATAATCGCATCTCAAATGGAATCAATTAAAGTTCGTCGACGTACTTTTAGTTCCAGGAGATCTAGTTCTAGTAGTGATAAGTCTGCAGGTAAATCAAGAGAAAAAGTTGTCGACAAAAACTTAGAATTCAAAACGAGTGAAAGTGATTACACTATTAAGACAACAAATGAATTAAAACCTGTGCTTTGTAATATAAGTACGTCTCTAACAAATGTCATTAATGATGTTCAGTTGATAGAAAAAGATATTATTGTACGATCACAACTAATGTCTTCTACCTCAGCGGTGTCAAGAAGTCTGGAAATAATAAACAGTATAATGACGCCAACTAATGAAATACTGTGCATAATTGACGATATGAAAGAGACATTGGATAATGTTATACAAATTGACGATAAATTATTGAATAAGCTCCCAAACGCATTAGAATCACTTCAACAATCATTGACGGTACTTGAGAAATGCATTGAAGTAGAGAGCGAAAACAAAACATTAGTACAAAAAACATGTATATTATTTGTAAAAAAATGTGGGGAACAAATGACTAGTTCTATGGAACTATTTCAACAAATAGTCACAAATAAACCCACTGAAGTAGATAAAATATGTTTGGCCGAAATTTCCACACAATCAAGTAAAATCAAACAAACCATTTGTAGTGCAATAGAAACCGTTGAGAAAAAACACTATAAAATTGAAAGCAAAGAAGGAAAAGTAGTGGAAAACGTGGAATTAAAGCATTTGAATGAAACCCAAAAAGCCCTGCACGAATTAAGGATACCCCTTAATCTATTGTCATACATTATTGAAAATTCCCTTGTTACAGATTTCACAGATTTATACGGTATAAGTTATAACGAAGTTATTCTTAATAATATGTCCACATCAATACAAGATCTTCAAAATGCGTTAGAATATGTAGATAATTTGGCGCTCAAAGAATCATCAACAAACCTTCAAAAATATAATACTGAAATCATAGATAGAGTAATGAATTCCGTTTTAAAATTGAGGACTTCCTTTGAGCAGTTGTCCACTATTACAAATAAAACGGGAGAAAACAAAATGTTGGATGAAGTTTTATCTGAAATAAAACTCAACTTGTCAGATATTTCAATACATTTAGATCAAATGGAAGAAATAATTGGCACATTTGATGTCATCACTAATGAAAACAAGCTAGAAGTTCTCCAAAAAGTAGCACAAGTTCTCATATCCCTAGAAAATAATTTACTTTTGCTAGAACCTATTCCAGACGTTCAAACTTCGATGACTATTTTTCATTCAAACTTAACTAAAGTCTTAGAAAATGTAATTGAAAGTAATAATATAAAAAAATATTTTACACTAATGGAAGTATCCGCTGTTGTGAATAGAGTAAATGCGTCCTTGAAAAATATATACTCTGAAAACAAGTTATGTTTGATTGGGATGATTGACGCATTAAAAATAATACAGGTAAATGTCACCAACAATATATTCACGCCGGAACTAAATTCTATATTAATAAAAAATATTGGTGACATTATGATTAGTATCCAAAAAACTATAAATAAAGCTGAAACCATATGTCTCCAAGATAAAGTAGAGCATACTGACGATATGGTCACAGAACCTTATAGTGAAAGTAAAGCTACTGTAATAATAGAACATATCGAAAAGGCCGTGGCAGCTATTAATAATATCATCTCGCTTGAATCAACAACAGATTTGATTTTCAACCAGGCGTTAGAAAATATCAACCCAGTTTTAGAAAATCTTAAGCTCAGCGTAGCAGCTTTACGGCTCAATCAGTCTGATACTGAACAAATACTACAAATACCTAAATCCTCAGAAGGGTCTAGCATTGCGAAGCCTCTCTACGATTTGCAAGAAAATTTTTTGGTACTTAGTCAATTTACTAGCGAGAGTCTTGAAATTTATACAAGTACTGAGCTTATAAAGTCGTTTGCTGAATCTTTATTTGAATTGAATTCTGCCTTGGAAATTCTTCAACAAGATGTTAATTCGCAAGTCGGAGAGAGTGCAGAGATTCAAGAAATAAGTTCTAGCCTTGCAAATGTAGTTCAAAGTATTCGTAGTTGTATATTAATTATTCGAGAACAAGGTGGTATTGAAATTACTGATGATTTATCAACACTAGAAGATATATCAGGAATCAAAACTACTGCTGAGTCTCTTCCAGTTGATTATTTAATATTGCCTTCTAAAGAAGAGAACACGATTAGCCAGTCAGTTGAAACACTAACTAGTATACCATATCCTACAAAAAAAATAGCGGTAGAATTGCATAAATTAAATGACCATATAATGGTAGTTCAAAATCCACAGATTGTAGAAGTTTTGGATTCCTTATCGGAAAATGATAAATATTTAAGTTTAAAATCAGTAATGCCCAAGCTCAAAGAAGTGCATCAGAGTATTGAAGGCAATTTTCCTCCAGTTTTATTAGAATCATGTGAAGAACTAACGAACACATTAAATATGCAAAACCTTATTAATATTGTGCAACCATTAAAACATCTACAACAAAGCTTATGTGTCGTTGACGCTAGTAGCATTCCAATTTCTGAAAGTGTTTTACAAATACCCACAGAACAATTATATCTGGCTAAGTCAAGTCTTTTAGAACTAAAAAGTAGCTTACAAAATTGTTTAAGTTTATTACTACCTGCTTTATCGGTCACCGATGAAACTATAGATATATTAAATAAAGTGTATACTTTACGTCAAAAAGTAAAAAATATATTACAAATTTTACAAAACGAATTAGTACCATCAGAATTTTCAATGAACGTTTGGCTTTTAAAACAAGTATTTGAAGACTTTTTGGAAGCAAGTCATCATTCCATTGACATCGTAAAACTTAAAAATTCGATTGAAAAACTCTTTGAAGCCTTAAATAAATTTGAAGATGAAATTTTTGGATATGTTTCTTCGGATACTCTATTGCCGAAAGAAATTGATATTATTGAATCCATATACGAAGTTGAAAAAAATATAGCCATTTTAGAAGAGCACAGCTTTATCGATTTTTCGCTAGTCACAGACATTGAGTTCAACTTGGTACCTCTTAAAGCTATGGTATCAGAAGTTGATTCACTAAGACAAGCAGAAAGCATTAAAGAAAATATTGTTCATGTTATACAAGACTCTACAGATAATTTACCCAGGGACGATATTAAAATATTGGAAAGTTTCTTTAAAAATGTAAATAATAAGATATTACTTCTGAATTGTCTTATTCAAAAGCGGCCAACTCATAAGCGAATTATCAGGCTGATCCAGGATTTTTTTTTGCTAAACAAAGACATACAGGAATTTGAGATCAATCTCAAAAATCGAATATTTTCCGATGAAACAAATGTTTGTGTTTCGAAATTTTTATCTCACTCACAAGAATTCTTATCTACAATTAGAATTTTGCTGTTAAATGTCCTTAATAATGAAAGTAACATAATACTAAGAATACCTATGTTAAACATATACAGCAGCTTTGCATTGTATAGTAATATTTTATCTTCTGATAAACATGTATATGTTTACGAATTAATAAACATGCTACTTACTTTATCAAACTTAACTTTGCCTTTGGTAACTGATTTACAATCATCAATAACTGACGAAATTAATACAATTTCTGAAAGTGAATTTGAATGTGATAATGAAGTAAATAAAAAAATATTTGAAATAAAGACTTATATAATGAATATGTTACAAGAAACACAGTTAGATGAAGTATCTAAAAAAATATTTGAAAATTTGCTAATTACTATTGAAAAACATGAAGATTATAAAAAGGCCACCAACATTGGAAAGAAACTTATCATTATTAAATTTCTTTCTGAATGTTATAAAATTATACATGATAATTGCAAGCCTGAAGAGAAAAAAGCATTAAAACTCGGCTTGAAGGAAAAAACCCTAAAAGATATTTTGTTTGAAATGAAGAAACCTCTTGATGACTTACATGATGAATTATTTAATATACAAGAGCAAGTATCCTACCATGTTGATCAAGATGATAGTATTTCGATTGATATTTCGTCTTCAGAATCTTATGTTCAGGTACTCTCCGAGATAAATGAAGTTATAGAAAGTCATCTTAAAAATAACGATTTGAAAATTAATGCCGAGGATATAAATCTAGTCAAAGAACTCGATGAGGAGCTACATTTCATTGAGACCAACTTGCTGTCACTAGAACATGTTATTACTGCTAGAGATATATTGATACCGATAAGTGAAATAGGCAAATCCTTTAACAATATTTTGTCAGTCAATACTGAATCTGAACAAGAACATAATATATCCGATACAGGTAAGAACTTTATATTCCCTTTCCCTTATTCAAAGCTGGAAATAAATCTGATCCGACAGATTACAAGTCTAAATCGATTCTACTAACCTTTAGTTAAATACACACACCGGCATATTTAGCGGAACATAAAATAAAGGTTTGATATCAGTATCATATAAGGTTGCTGGCTGGTTTATACGTCATTTAATTTAAAAAGAAATATTTTCAAATTAAGAAAACAACTGAACATCACATTTTATGCAATTGTTTTAATTTTATTCAAATACACCTTATCTGGAGCGAACTTCGAGTATTTCTTCCTTCTGAGTTTGATTTAAAATTTTATTGAAATACTGTTTTTTGTTAGTTTTTTTTATCGCGTATCTTTTTGGAGTTGAGGACTGAATTATGCCTGACTTAGCCCCAACGGAGATTGCCAGGGCACTCGAAATGCGAAGAAATGGTCAAACCTACAGAGTGATATCCAGAGATCTTCGTCGACCAGTTTCAACGATCCATCGCAGTATCCAACGGTTCAGGGAGACCGGTACTTCGACTTTGGAACGCGGACCAATGGAGTAAGGTATTGTTTAGTGATGAGTGCAGAATTCTCTTAAATCAAATTGACGGCAGGCAAAGAATATACAGACGCAAAGGAGAATGATACATTCAGACAAATTTTGAAACTACAGTTGCATACGGTGGTGGATCAATAATGGTTTGGGCGGGCATTTGTTTGGGAGCTCGTACAGACTTGGTAGTGATTGACAGAGGGAGTCTGACTGCAGACCGCTATATCAGAGAAGTTTTAGAAGAAAATGTCGTACCGTTTGCCCCATATATCGGTGACGATTTTTATGCAGGATAATGCTCGGCCGCATACCGCTCGGGTAACTCAAGCTTATCTTAATGATATGAATATCACCGTTATGGAGTGGCCGCGAGATCACCGGATATGAACCCAATAGAGCACGTTTGGGACTTGCTGAAGAGAAAAGTTAAGTCCAGAATTCCAGCTCCTGCCAACGTGGGTGAACTGCGAATCGCCGTAGTTCAGGAATGGCGGAGACTATCCCAGGAGACCATCGATAACATCATTCTCAGTATGCTTAGACGGGTAGAAACTTTAATAAGAGCACGTGGAGGAAATACGCGATATTAATCACCATTTTTCTAATTTAATTAATTGTTATTTTAATATTAATTTTCACTTTTCCCGGTTACATGAAAAGTTCAAAAATGTACCGTTTTTCACAAATAACCTTTACTCGCAAAATCTGTTCTTAATGTAATCTCATTTTAAGTAAAACAAATGGAACTTTTAAATAACAAAAGAAGTGTAGTAAGTAGATTTTAAAATAAAACCATATTTTTTTAATTATGGACCTTTTTTTGTGTTCCGCTAAATATGCCGGTGTGTTTATTTGAAAAAAAAAAATTCTAGACAGTTATTAGTGCACTCTAATTTAAACAATTTATTACATAATAATCAATACGGTTTTACTAAGGGTCGACCCACAACGGATGCTGGTATAGGTCTTCTTTGTAGTATCTTTGAAGCTTGGGAGGGGTTACAGGATGCATTAGGTGTATTGTCCGACCTCTCCAAGGACTTTGATTGTGTTGAGCATGCTACATTGATCAGAAAATTGCACCACTGGTATTCGGGACTCTGCAATCAACCTTTTGAGTTCTTACCTCAAAAATAGAACTCAAAGGGTGGATATAAACAGTAAAAAGTCCACTAGCACCAAAATAGAGTTAGGTGTCCCACAGGGATCCATTTTAGGATTTTTTTGACCCATTTCTTTTTCTTATCTATATAAATGACTTAACATATCTTGTTAAAGATAATGATAATGAGATAGTACTTTTTGCAATAGTCAGATTACGATGAGGTAAATAGTGCTCTCTCGAAAATAGTACATTGGTTTATGTAAATTGATGTCATCTATTTTAACGTTTACTATTGCTTAAGACATAGTAACGAAATGACAAAAGAATGAAATCTATGAATGAAATTGAAGAAATCGTTTCAGGGAAATCTAAACACGACGAAACCGTTTTGAAGGTAACTATTTGCGAAGTAGAGGATTCTAGTAAACAACTTGAGAAATACCAAAGTAAGTTTTTCTTTTATAATAACTTTTTTTTGTTTGGTTTTCTTTATGCAAAAGCTATCAATAAAATATGAATAGCGTATGTAAAAACAAAATAAAATATTTAATTTTGTTTTAACTTTTAGGTAAAGTAAATCAAGAAACACCTGAGCCAGAAAAATTCCAAGAATTGGATCAAAAAACCAAGGTCGTTGAAGGTCTGGTAGCCAAAAGTACTTCTCATATTGAATATCACGTTATAAAGCAAGATGAGAAACCAAGTAAGTACTCCTTTCACAATTTTGTGAATGTACGAATCGTAGGTTATACATACTTAAATAGAGCCTACGAAAATATTAACTATAATAACCGAAAAGGGTAGGGTTCCGTACAAAACGGCAAAAATCACGTTTGTTGTATGATTTTAAGTATTTGTCGTTACAACAGCAACAGAAGTACATCATCTGTGAAAATTTCAACTGTCTGGCTGTCACGGTTAAGGAGATAAAGACTGGTGACTGACAGACGTACTGACAAACATACAGAGAGTGAAGTCTCAGTAATAGGGTCCCGTTTTTAGGGTTCCGTAATACATAAGGAACCCTTATAGTTTCGCTCTGTCCGTCCGTCTGTCTGTCTATCCGCGCTTCTAGCTTCTGTAATTATGAATATAAATGGATGAAATTTGGCTTAGTTGTATATTGTGTGTAGACAGTGTAGATCTCGGTTTTAGCAACATAAAGTAATAATAATATATATTTTAGGGATGGCCTCTCCATACATCTGAAGTAGGAATAAAAAAAAAAATTCATTCTACCCACCCTATCGTATTGGGTACGATGAATAGGACTTTTTTACAAAATATACGACCATTTTCGAGTAATCGGCCTCCAAAGTGGCTTATAAGTTGCCCCCTGGCATTTCTAAACTATAGGTAATAGAAACTTGTAAGTTTCCGTGCTGATAGGTCATGCTAAAAACTTTTTAGGAAAAATTATTTTTAGCGAAATCTGACAATAACCTTTGAAGTAATTCAAAGAAAAAAGAAGAATAGGTTAGGTTAGGTTTTTACCCTCTGGGTACGGAACAAAAAAACGTTTTAGGTACTTTACAGACAATCTTGCAACACATAGAGCAGTACGTGGATGTAATTGAGCAAACGAAGGAAGGTTTGGATCCATTTAATTTGCAATTAGATTTAGGAAAAACAGGAGATATGGCAAAGGAATTACGCGACAGTATTACAATCTCTGAAATTGTTGCTACCGATTTGGTATCTGATAAAATCATTCAGAACATTAGTCCTGCTCAATCGTACTTAGCCCAGCAATTAAAAGAAGCTTTAGGATCAATACGAATTCAGAGTTTCTGCAAAAAGGAAGACTCAGAACATATAGTTGAAAATGAAAAATTTCTAAAAATAATACAAGTCATTGATCAATTACAAAATGATTTGGTTACAATTACAGCGCATATTGTTGTTGAAGACATTATTGCAAATAAAGCGCCCGAAGTAATTAAGTCTATGGATGAAAGGGAGAAAGAGAAAGCAATTAATTCTGTGCAATTAAAAGAAGACGAAACTGTAAAGACTGAAACTGTATACGAAGTAGAAAGCTCTCGTGCACAACCTGTGAAGGAACAAAGTAATTGGTTTTTCTATTGCTATTCATTTTTCATAACTTTTAATAAAACATTATGATCACTTTTACTAAAATATTTATACACACTGATAAATGATAATCTATTTAAATACATCACGTGTTTCGTATTTTAGGTACAGTAAGTGAACATGAACCAGAAAAAACTTCTGAATTGGTACAAGAAATAAAGGCTAAAGAAGTTCTTGAAGCCGAAAATATTTCGGACTTTGAATATGTACTTGGAGAACAAGATCAAAAGCCTGGTAATCACACTTCTCTTTCTTGTTACCATTTATATAAGCATAAATGGTGTATTATTAGCATTAAATGTTGTTTCTTTTGTTGTAAAGCAAAAAATATATTTGATTTTAAAATAGTTAAAAGCCTTATTATAATGGAGAAACGAATAATATAAAATTAACTATAAACAGTGATTTTTTTAATATTTTTGTGAAATAAGCTTTGTTTTCTCTTAATGATACTTTTAATTACCAAAACAAATAGAATTTACTTTGATAATAATCAACGTATTACCGGATAAAAGTGAAAGCTCATTTTCAAGTCCATCAATGAATAGATTTTTCGAGTAACAAAATATGAGCTGTGAACATCGTTGTTTTGACCACGGAACTTTTCGCTATCCACTGACTCCATGGCACTCTTGCTACTTGCAAGTAATGTATGTATGTATGTTAATAATAATAAGAACTTTATTTCACCTTCATGCATACGGGTACGCTTTCAAAACGTAACAAGTATTTCATAATAATTTGCTAACAATTACAGCGCATACTGTTGTTAAATACGTTGTAAGAAATAAAACGTCGGAAGAAACAATGTCTATGGATGAACATGAACAGGAAAAAGAAAAAGTAATCGATGCTGAGGAATGTAAACATGATGAAAATGTAAAAACTGAAATTGTATCCAAAGCGGAAATCCTTAGTGAAGAAATTGAGAAGAACAAAAGTATTTTTTTTATTTCTGTTGCTTATATTTTATATTTTTATTTCGTTTTCTTAATACATCATGGATTTTACTAAAGTATTTGTACACACCAACTCGTGTGATTTTTATTTACATAACTAATTATAATATGTTTTAGGTGCCATAAACCAAGCATTAAGTGAGCCAGAAAAGGACCCCGTATTGGTACAAGAATCAAAATCTTCCGAGGTTCTTGTATCTGACATTACTTCTGATGTTGACTATCTAGTTCAAGAACAAGATCCAAAGCCTAGTAATAACACTCCTCATTATTATCAATATAAACATATTATTATTCTATCCATAAGCTAATGCGATAAACTTTATATATATATATATATATATTTACTTATTAAAACAAAAGTAATCTGCAATTGCCACATCGTTTTAGGTACTATTCAAACACTCGTGCAACACATTCAGCAGTACCTAGATGTAATTGAACACACGAAGGAACCATTGGTTTCATTTAACAAAGCGTTTGAGGTTTTAGAAGTAACAGGACACACGGTGAAAGAATTACGTGATAGTATTATAGTTTCCGAAGTAGTTGCTACTGATTTGGAATGTGATAAAGCCTTTCAGAACCTGAGCCCCACTCTAGCTCACTTAGCTCAACAACTTAAAGAAGCTTTAGAATTTATAGAAATTGAGAGTCGCTGCAAAGAGGAAGACTTTCAATATACGGATGAAAAAGAAGTGTATCAAAAAGTAACACGAGTCATTGAACAATTACAAAATGACTTGGTTACAATTACAGCACATACGGTTGTTGAAGACGTTATAACAAACAAAACTTTCGAAGAAAACAAGTATATGAATGAACCTAAACAGGAGAATAAAAAAGTAATTGATGCTAAAGAATGTAAGCATGATGAAACTGTAAAGACTGAAACTGTATCCCAAGCGAATGTCCCTAGTGAACAACTTGAGCAGGAGCAAAGTAATTTATTTTTCTGTTTCTTCATAATTTTTTAGATTTTGTTGACACGTCATGGGCTTTTACTAAAATTATTATACACACTAACATATATGATTGCGATTTCAATTACTTGTACCAAATTTCAGGTCCAATAAATCAAGGTAAATCTGAATCAGAAAAAGGCCCGGAGTCGATACAAGAAACAAAGTGTTTGAATGAACACGAACAGGGGAAAGAAAAATTAATCAATACTGAGCAATGTAAACAAGACGAATCTGTAAGGACTGACACTGTATTCGAAGCGAAAACGGAACAACTTGAGAAGAAGCCAAGTATTATTTTTTTTTGCTACATAATATTTTTCTTGACTTCTGTTAACATATTATGGGCATTTACTAAAATAGTTATCTATGTAATATATGAGATTTATATTTAAATAACTTGGTGCATATTTTAGGTACAGTAAACCAAGGTGAATCTAAACCAGAAAAGGGCCCTGAATCAGTAGAAGACAGACAGGATTTAGAAGTTCTTGGTGCCAAAAATACGTATAATGTTGAATGTGTAGTTGAAGAACAAGCTCAAAAAACCAGTAATTACACATCTCTTTATTGTAACCATTTACATAATTCACCAATAAACTAATGCCTCCAATTATAAAAATACACGAGCGAGCCTTACAGTAGTCGCATATGATGTGTAACATTTTATGAGAATATTAAAAAAAAAACACAAACATACGGAAACTTTTCCAATAAGCAGTGACAGAAATCAACGTGCTAATTTATAAAAGTTAACACTGAAATATTTTATTCGAATCTGACGGCCAACTCTACCACTGCTAGCTCATTCGTCAAATCTTCGCGCGTGCGCTTCCGCGACTTCCTGCTACACACTTCCGTCCCATTTCACAAAATCATTCCCACAAATTGCTAGAAAGCGAAAAACATACCAAAACGATCATTTCTATTCACGCTTCTGTAGAAAAAACTTTGCTTTAACCACATGCTATGATTTACTACACAAACAAAAGTGACTTACAACTTTCACATTTTTAGATAATATTCAAACACTCTTGCGACACATAAAGCAGTACGTAGATGTAATTGAACATACTATGGAAGATTTGGTTCTATTTAACAATTTGAAATTGGAGGATATAGAAATAATAGAACATACGGCGAAAAGATTACGCGATAGTATTAATGTTCCCGAAGTAGTTGCTACCGATTTGGAATCTGATATAGCCATTCAGAACCTCAGCCCCGCTCAAGCTCACTTAGCTCAACAACTTAAAGAAGCCTTAGAATCGATACAAATTCAAAAATTCTGTAAAGAGGAAGACTTTGAACATACAGATAAAAAAGAAATTTATGAAAAAGTTACACAAGTCATTGAACAAATACAAAATTACTTGGTAACAATTACAGCACATACGGTGATTACAAACGTTGCAATAAACAAAAGGTCTGAAGGAACCAAGTCTATGAATGAGCATGAACAGGGGACAGAAAAAGTAATCGATGCTGAGGAATATAAACATGACGAAACTGTGAAGACTGAAATTGTATCCGAAGCGGAAGTCCCTAGTGAACAATTTAAACAGAAGCAGAGTAATTTATTTTTCTTATACTACATAATTTTCTTGACATTTGTTAAAACATCATGGGCTTTTACTAAACCAGTTAAGGGTCATTTTACGGTTGCGTCAAAAAAAAAAAAAACTTTCTTCTTAAGGGCGCGATTACAAATTTGTCATAAAATGGCTGTTTTTCGGTACATTTTACGACCAAATTCAACAAAACTAGCAATAGTTACAATTAGAGTACTTGAGTACTTTTATTTGAAAATCGTTTTTAAAATTGAATAAATATATTTTAGTATATATAGTAAAACAATTTTCCACACCTCATTACCCAAAATTTACAAATAGAAGTCACGTTTAGGATGCTCTTATGTAGCTATTTCTGTTCGTTTAAAAATATACAAAGAAAGCGGATAAAATGACCATAAAATTGAAAAATAATCCAACTATATTAAAAATTGACTTGGTAAAAGCATAAAAAGTATCCTCAAAATTTTCACGTGTTTTGCTAGTATGCATTAATCTTAATGCATAGCAATATGGTTTATTTTATTTGGTCACTATCTGAATTTGTTGAACAAAACATTTCTAAAGATTTAATACTCCATAAAAACACCTGTCTAAGAACGAATTTCGTAAACGCGTCCTTAACTTTATATTGGGTCTTTACCTATGAAATTGCCGTTTTGTATGAAAAAATTTAAACGAATAATTTTTTTCATGTATTTTTTATTTGTATTAATCGAAGTAATCACCCATGCAATCAATGCATCTTTGCCAACGCAGTGGCAGTTTATTTGATGCCCTTCTTAAAGAAATCAGCTGGACGGGAGGCAACAAATTCTTCAAAGGCGTTTTGTACTGCCTCTCGGGTATTGAATTTTTTCCCGCCAAGAAGTTATCCAAATTCTGGAAAAAGTAGTAGTCTGTAGGCGCAAGGTCTGGTGAGTAGGGCGGATGACGGAGAGCTTCCAACCCCAGTTCTTGCAACTTGGAGGCCGTCTGCTGTTCGCCTTATATTATATCGCCTTTAATTCGTCATTGTCGACCAAAGTCTTCGGACGATCGCGAGGTTCATTTTTCAGGTCGAAATTTCCAGAACGGAAGCGAGCAAACCAATACACAGGTGGTGCGTTGGTTTGTAGTATTAACTCCGTAAACGTCGTTGATGTTGCTTGCCGCTTGTGCCGCGTTGCTGCCACGTCGGTACTCATATTCCATAATTACTCCAATTTTTAACGTATCCATGATGGCGAAAAAGATTGAAATGCAATGAAAATGTAACACTAATCAATAAACAAATGACTACTTTTGGAAAAAAAATTCCATGTTTTTAAAATAAAATTAATCTGAAATTAGAATTCTTAGCCAAACAAAAAATTATTTTGATTTGAAATGGCCAGTACTGCAGAACGGCAATCTCATAGGTAAATACCTATTATTATTAAATGCTTATTTTTAATTTTAAAATATACTTTAGGCCCTTTAGTATCCCACCACAGAGGTGTCTGACATCGAAACTTTTAAATCAATATTAAAACTATACTTAAATTTTTATAGTAGTTTTTTCTCATACATAAAACATTTAATTTCTTGCTTCCTAGCTGAGATAATGTAAATTTTTTGATACTATGAACATATGAAGGGTAGGGTTACCACACAACAGGCAAAATAAGGACAGCACCAAAGATTATATAATATTATGACAGTATCTGATATTTATTATATTTTTAAAACATGATTGGAATCCCCAAACATGTATCTATAAGGACTCAGGACTCAAGGACTCAGTACTTTTGGATCAAGGGTATACCTTGGTTCAAAAGCTTACTTTTGTACCAAGTTTTTGGTAGCATATGTTTGGACTACTTCAGAAAAAGTAGAAATCACTATATGTGTCCATATACATTTCGAAGAGTTCCCTCGATTCATCATGCCACCACTTTGGTAACTAAGGGACAAATTTCGAAATATAACCTTTACAGCAACAAAATAATTTTGTAAATAGGTTCACAAACGGCAAAGTAATGTTCAAAGTTTTCCGTGTCGGTGTAAAGTAAATATTATGAGAAGTACCTATAATATCATCATAATGTGATGTTGTATGTTGTTATGATGGTGGTGATGAATATGATTACTTTAATTTACATAGTGGCACATGCTTGCAGTTCTTTAAACAACGCCGAAATCCCCAAACATGTATCTAGGAGTCAGGAGTTCTGTTCAGTACTTTTGGATCCAGGTAAACCACCATTTTGCAGCAAGGTATACCACCTTGCTGCAAAATCTTACTTTTTGGTAGCATGTACTTGGACTTCTCCAGAAAAAGTCAAAATCACCATAAGTGTTTATATAAATTTCGAGGACTTGACTAGATTCCTCATGGATCACCACTTTGATGTCAAAGGGACCAATTTGTGATTATACCCTTTACTTCAAAAAAATAATTTTGAAAATCGGTCCACAGGCGACGGAGTAATCGTTGAACATACAAAAAATATATATATACAGCCGAACGTATAACCGCCTCCTTTTTTGGAAGTCGGTTAATGAAAAAGATTTGTTGCTATTTTATAGATAATATGTCTGTCATCAGATGTGAAATTATTTTATAAGGCTTGTAGAACAAGTTAAATTTTTTTACAATATATTAATAAACTTTAATACAAAAGAAAATTAGTATAAATATCACGGATTCGTAGATTAAGCGAGACTTTATAATATTTATTCGTATCACTAAAATTTTCAATATAATGGTTTGGTTATAAGATACGAGTCGCGTAGACAAATTTAGACCCTGGGGGCCACTGGAGACTCGTCGGGGGCCACGGAGACGTGACAAAAAAAAGTGGTGACAAATAAAGGCATGACAAATAAAGTACGCCAAAATAATTTATTTCGCATTATTTGTGCCATGAATATTATGTTTGCCAATGAGGCCTTGGCCCGGAGCGGTAAGCTACAAATGGCGGCGAAACATTTTTTAGTGACATTCATAAAAGAGACGAACGTCTGATGACGTAAAAAGTGTTGACATATGGCTGGCGTTAGTGCTGTGTGTTAGTTAGTGGTGCTGCGATGCAGATTTTTTCTAATGCTAGTTGCTATAATAGGCAAAAATTTTCGTGCTCACTCAGTTCGCTCAGCTTTAAATAAGGAAAATTTTTTGCTCGCTTGCTCCTCTTACTCGTTTTTGTCTCGAATAACATTATTATTGTTATTTTAAACCAATGATCTGTTAATAGATATGATTATATTATAATTATACCAAATTATATGAATTACAGATAAGTTTTTAACAATTTTAAAGCAGTGATATTATCAAAATTGTTTGCTCGCTCCGCTTGCTCGTAAACGCATGTGTAGCTGAAAAAAAAATTAAAAGCCCAATAGCAGTTAAATAGTTATATCCATAAACTAATTCCATAAACTATAAAACTAAGTATTTTCTATTCACTTTTCTGTGAAAAAAGGTTTGCCTAAACCTCAGGCTACAATTTACTACACAAATAAAAGTGATTTACAATTTCGACATTTTTCAGGTACTATTCAAACACTGTTGCAACATATAGAGCAGTACGTAGATGTAATTGAAAACACGAAGGAGAAATTGGTTTCCTTTAATATCCCATTGCAGGATATAGTAAAAACAGGACAAAAGGCGAAAGAATTACGCGATAATATTATACTTTCCGAAGTAGTTGCCACCGATTTGAAATCTGAACCATACGTTCAGAACATTAACTCCACTCAAGCTCACTTAGCTCAACAACTTAAAGAAGCCATAGAATCGATACAAATTCAGAGTTTCTACAAACAGGAAGACATAAATTATACAGATGAAAAAGAAAAGTATCAAAAAGTAACACATGTCATTGAACAATTACAAAATGACTTGGTTACAATTACAGCACATGCGGTTGTTGAAGACGTAACTAACAAAACGCTCGAAGAAACCAAGTCTATCAATGAACATGAATATAAGAAAGAAAAAGTATTCGATACTGAGGAATGTAAACATGACGAAACTGTGAAGGCTGAAACTGTATCCGAAGTGGAAGTCCCCAGTGAACGACATCAGCAGAAGCAAAGTACTTTATTTTTTGTTGCTACATGTTTTTCCTGACTTTCGTTAACACATCATGGGCAATTACTAAAATACATATTCATAGTAACATATTTGATTTCTATTTCATAAACTTGTACTATATTTTAAGTACAGTAAACCAAGGTGACCCTGAATCAGAAAATAATCCAGAGTTGATACAAGAAACAAAAACTTAAGAAGTTCTTGGTGCCGAAAATACTCTATTGTTGATTTGTTGAATGTGTAATTGAAGAAAAAGATCAAAAGCCCAGTGATTACGCTTCTTTTTATTGTAACCATTTCAATAATTTATTGATAAACGAATGATACAAATTATAAAAAGCAATCATTTCTACTAAAGCTTCTATGAAACATATATTGCCTGTACCTCATGCTACAATTTATTATACGAACAAAACTTACTTACAATTACCAAATTTTTTAGGTACAATTCAAACACTCTTGCAACACATGGAGCAGAACATAGATGTAATTGAAGACACAAAAAAAGAATTGGTTACATTTTGCATATCATTAGAGGATATAGAAAGAACAGGATACACTGTGAAAGAATTATTCGATAGTATTGTAGCTTCTGAAGTACTAGCTACCGATTTAAAATCCGACCCCTCCGTTCAGAACATCAACCCCGCTCAAGCTCACTTAACTCAACAACTGAAAGAAGCATTAGAAACGATACAAATTCAGAGTTTCTGCAAAGAGGAAAACATTAAACATACGGATGAAAAAGAAAAGTATCCAAAAGTACCACAAGTTATTGAACAATTACAAAATGACTTGGTTTTTTGTACAGCACCTGCGGTTATTGAAGATGTTGTAGCAAACAAAATGTCCGAAGAAACCAAGTCTATGAATGAACATGAACAGAGGAAAGAAAAAGTAATCAATAGTGTATCGGAAACGGAAGTCCCTAGTGAACAACTTGAGCAGAAGCAAAGTACTTTATTTTTGTTGCTACGTGTTTTTCCTGACTTTTATTAACACATCATGGGCAATTACTAAAATACTTATACACAGTAACATATTTAATTTCTATTTAAAAAACTTGTACTATATTTTAGGTACAGTGAACCTTGGTGAATCTGAACCTGAAAAGGGTCCTGAGTTGATAAGAGAAACAAAGACTTTAGGAGTTCTTGGTGCCGGAAATACGCCTGATGTTGAATGTGTAGTTGGAGAACAAGATCAGAAGCACAGTAATTACGCTTATCTTTATTGTGATCATTTACAGCTGTCATTTCTGTTCAAGCTTCTATGAAGCAAGTTGTACCTTAACCCCTCATGCAACAATTTACTACACACACAAAACTGAATTACAATTACCTCATTTTAGGTACTATTCAAACACTCTTGCAACACATAGAGCAGTACATAAATGTAATTGAACACACGAAGGAAGACTTGGTTCTATTTGACATAGCATTTGAGGATTTAGAAATAACAGGACTCATGGTAAAAGAATTACGCGATAGTATTACAGTTTCCGAAGTAGTTGCTACCGATTTGGAATCTGATATAGCCGTTCAGAACCTCAGCCCCGCTCAAATTCACTTAGCTCAAAAACTTGCAGAAGCCTTAGAATCGATACAAATTCATAGTCTCTGCAAAGAGGAAGACTTTGAATATACGGATGAAAAAGAAAAACATAAAAAAGTAACACAAGTTATTGATCAATTACAAAATGACTTGGTTAAAATAACAGTTCATACGGTTGTTGAAGACCTTATAATAAATATAAAGTCCGATGAAACAAAGTCTTTAAAAGAAAATGAACAGAGGAAAGAAAAAGTAATCGATACTGAGGAATGTAAACATGATAAAACTGTAAAGACTGAAACTGTATCCGAAGCGGAAGTCCCTAGTGAACAACTTGAGCAGAAGCGAAGTAATTTATATTTTTGTTGCTACATGTTTTTCTGCCTTTTGTTTCACTAAAATAATTATACAGAGTATCATTTTAGATTTCTATTTCAATAATTTGTTCAATATTTTAGGTACTGTATACCAAGGTGAATCTGAACCAGAAAAGGGTCTTGAATTGGTACGAGAAACAAAGGCTTTAGTAGTTCTAAGTGCCGAAAATACGTCTAATATTGAACGTCTAGTTGAAGAACAAGATCAAGAGCCCAGTAATTACGCTTCTCTTTATTGTAACCATTTACATAGTTATGTCCATAAGCTAATGTTATAAGAAGCCGTAATTTCTGTTCACACTTCTATGAAACAAGCTTTGCTTCAACCTTATGCAACAATTTACTACACAAACAAAGTGACTTACAAATTCCATGTTTTTTCAGGTACTATTCAAACACTCGTGCAACACATTCAGCAGTATCTAGATGTAATTGAACACACGAGGGAACCATTGGTTTCATTTAACAAAGCGTTTGAGGTTTTAGAAGGAACAGGACACACGGTGAAAGAATTACGTGATAGTTTTATAGTTTCCGAAGTAGTTGCTACTGATTTGGAATGTGATAAAGCCGTTCAGAACCTGAGCCCCACTCTAGCTCACTTAGCTCAACAACTTAAAGAAGCTGTAGAATTGATACAAATTGAGAGTCGCTGCAAAGAGGAAGACTTTCAATATACGGATGAAAAACAAGTGTATCAAAAAGTGACACGAGTCATTGAACAATTACAACATGACTTGGTTACGATTACAGCACATACGGTTGTTGAAAATTTTGTAACAAACAAAACGTCCGCAGAAACTAAGTCTATGAATGAACATGAACAGGAGAAAGAAAAAGTAATTGATGCTGAGGAACGTAAACATGACGAAACTGTAAAGACTGAAATTGTATTCGAAGTGAAAGTCCCTAAGAAACAACTTGAGCAGAAGCGAAGTACTTTATTTTGATGTTGCTACATGTTTTTCCTGACTTTTCTTAACACATCATGGACAATTACTAAAATACTTATACACAGTAACATATTTGATTTCTATTTCAAAAACTTGTACTATATTTTAGGTACAGTAAACCAAGGTGAATCTGAACCAGAAAAGGGTCCTGAGATGATTCAAGAAATAAAGACTTTGGAAGTTCTTGGAGCCGGAAATACGTCCAATGTTGAATGTGTAGTTGAAGAACAAGATCAAAAGCCCAGTAATTACGCATCTCTCTATTGTAACCATTTACATAGTTATGTCCATAAGATAATACTATAAATTATAAGGCTCAAGCAACAATTCACTACACAAACAAAAGTGACTTACAATTTCCATGTTTTCTTTCAGGTACTATTCAAATACTTTTGCAACACATTGAGCAGTACGTAGATGTAATTGAACACACGAAGGAAGAGTTGGTACCATTTAACATAGCATTTGAGGTTTTTGAAAGAACAGGACATACGGTGAAAGAATTACGTGATAGTATTATAGTTTCCGAAGTAGTTGCTACCGATAAGGAATCTGATAAAGCCGTTCAGAACCTGAGCTCCAGTCAAGGTCACTTAGCTCAACAACTTAAAGAAGCTTTAGAATCGATACAAATTCAGAGTCTTTGCAAAGAGGAAGACTTTAATAATTCGGATAAAAAAGAAGAGTATCAAAAAGTAATACAAGTCATTGAACAATTACAAAATGACTTAGTTACGATTACAGCACATACGGTTGTTGAAGATTTTGTAATGAACGAAACGTTCGCAGAAACTAAGTCTATGAATGAATATGAACAGAAGAAAGAAAAAGTAATCGTCGCTGAAGAGCGTCAACATGACGAAGCTGTGAAGACTCAAATTGTATCCGAAGCGGAAGTCTCTAGGGAACAACTGGAGCAGGAGCGAAGTACTTTATATTTTAGTTGTTACATGTTTTTCCTGACTTTTCTGACTTTTTACTGACACAGTTACATATTTGATATCTATTTCAAAAACTTGTACTATATTTTAGGTACCTTAAACCAAGGTGAATCTGAACCAGAAAAGGGTCCCGAGTTGATGAAAGAAATAAAGACTTTAGAAGTTCTTGGTACCAGAAATAAGTCTAATGTTGAATGTGTACTTGAAGAACAAGATCAAAAGCCCAGTAATTACGCTTCTATTTACTGTAACCATTTACATAGTTATTTCCATATGCTAATGGTAAAAATTATTAGAAGCCGTAATTTCTGTTCACGCTTCTATGAAATAAGCTTTTCCTTAACCGCACGCAACAATTCACTATACAAACAAAAGTGAATTACAGTTTCCATGTTTTCAGGTACTATTCAAACACTTTTGCAACACATGGAGCAGTACATAGATGTAATTGAACACACGAGTAAAGAATTGGTTCCATTTAACATAGAATTTGAGGTTTTAGAAAGCACACGAAACACGGCGAAAGAATTACGTGATAGTATTACAGTTTCCGAAGTAGATGCTACCGATTTTGAATCTTATAAAGCCATTCAGAACGTCAGCCCTGCTCAAGCTCACTTAACTCACCAACTTAAAGAAGCCTTAGAATCGATACAGAATCAGAGTTTCTGCAAAGAGGAAGACTTTAAGCATACGGATGAAAAAGAAAAGTATCAAAAAGTAACACAAGTCATTGAACAATTACAAAATGACTTGGTTACAATTATAGCTCGTACGGTTGTTGAAGACGTTGTACCAAACAAATCTTCCGAAGAAACTAAGCCTGTGAATGAACATGAACAGGAGAAAGAAAAAATAATCCATGCTGGCGAATGCAAACATGACGAAACTGCAAAATCTGAGGCTGTATCCGAAGCAGATTTCCCTAGTGAACAACTTGAGCACAAGCAAAGTATTTTATTTTTTTGTTGCTACATGTTTTTCTGACTTTTCTTAACACATCATGGGCAATTACTAAAATACTTATACACAGTAACATATTTGATTTCTATTTCAAAAACTTGTACTATATTTTAGGTACAGTAAACCAAGGTGAATCTGAACCAGAAAAGGGTCCTGAGTTGATTCAAGAAATAAAGACTTTAGAAGTTCTCGGTGCCGGAAATATGCCTGATGTTGAATGTGTAGTTGAAGAACAAGATCAAAAGCCCAGTAATTACGCTCTATTTACTGTAACCATTTACATAGTTATGTTCATAAACGAATGGTATAAATTATAAGAAGCCGTAATATCTGTTCACGCTTCCTCCTAACCTCACGCAACAATCCACTACCCAAACAAAAGTGACTTACAATTTCTCTGTTTTTCAGGTACTATTCAATTACTTTTACAACACATTGAGCAGTACGTAGATGTAATTGAACACAGGAAGGAAGAATCAGTACCTTTTAACATAGCATTTGAGGTTCTAGAAAGAACAGGACACACGGTGAAAGAATTACGCGATAGTATTACAGTTTCCGAAGTAGTTGCTATCGATAAGGAATCTGATAAAGCCGTTCAGAACCTGAGCCCCAGTCAAGCTCACTTAGCTCAACAACTTAAAGAAGCTTTAGAATTGATACAAATTCAGAGTCTTTGCAAAGAGGAAGACTTTAAAAATACTGATAATAAAGAAGAGTATCAAAAAGTAATACAAGTCATTGAACAATTACAAAATGACTTGGTTACGATTACAGCACATACGGTTGCTGAAGATTTTGTAACAAACGAAACGTTCGCAGAAACTAAGTCTATGAATGAACATGAACAGGAGAAAGAAAAAGTAATTGATGCTGAGGAACGTAAGCATGACGAAATTGTAAAGACTGAAATTGTATTCGAAGTGGAAGTCCCTAAGAAACAACTTGAGCAGAAGCGAAGTACTTTATTTTTATATTGCTACATGTTTTTTTGACTTTTCTTAACACATAATGGACAATTACTAAAATACTTATACACAGTAACATATTTGATTTCTATTTCAAAAACTTGTACTATATTTTAGGTACAGGAAACCAAGGTGAATCTGAACCAGAAAAGGGTCCTGAGTTG
Organism: Phengaris alcon alcon; assembly: GCA_037179445.1. NCBI lineage: Eukaryota > Metazoa > Arthropoda > Insecta > Lepidoptera > Lycaenidae > Phengaris > Phengaris alcon. The sequence continues at coordinate 323,930 of JAYRCH010000120.1, forward strand.
ATTCAAGAAATAAAGTCTTTAGATGTTCTTGGAGCCGGAAATACGTCCAATGTTGAATGTGTAGTTGAAGAACAAGATCAAAAGCCCAGTAATTACGCTTCTCTCTATTGTAACCATTTACATAGTTATGTCCATAAGCTAATACTATAAATTATAAGGCTCAAGCAACAATTCACTACACAAACAAAAGTGACTTACAATTTCCATGTTTTCTTTCAGGTACTATTCAAATACTTTTGCAACACATTGAGCAGTACGTAGATGTAATTGAACACACGAAGGAAGAGTTGGTACCATTTAACATAGCATTTGAGGTTTTTGAAAGAACAGGACATACGGTGAAAGAATTACGTGATAGTATTATAGTTTACGAAGTAGTTGCTACCGATAAGGAATCTGATAAAGCCGTTCAGAACCTGAGCTCCAGTCAAGGTCACTTAGCTCAACAACTTAAAGAAGCTTTAGAATCGATACAAATTCAGAGTCTTTGCAAAGAGGAAGACTTTAATAATTCGGATAAAAAAGAAGAGTATCAAAAAGTAATACAAGTCATTGAACAATTACAAAATGACTTAGTTACGATTACAGCACATACGGTTGTTGAAGATTTTGTAACAAACGAAACGTTCGCAGAAACTAAGTCTATGAATGAATATGAACAGAAGAAAGAAAAAGTAATCGACGCTGAAGAACGTAAACATGACTACGCTGTGAAGACTGAAATTGTATCCGAAGCGGAAGTCCCTAAAGAAGAACTGGAGCAGAAGCGAAGTACTTTATTTTTCTGTTGTTACATGTTTTTCCTGACTTTTCTGACTTTTTACTGACACAGTAACTTATTTGATATCTATTTCAAAAACTTGTACTATATTTTAGGTACAGTAAACCAAGGTGAATCTGAACCAGAAAAGGGTCCCGAGTTGATTAAAGAACTAAAGACTTTAGAAGTTCTTGGTGCCGGAAATAAATCTAATGTTGAATGTGTACTTGAAGAACAAGATCAAAAGCCCAGTAATTACGCTTCTATTTACTGTAACCATTTACATAGTTATGTCCATAAGCTAATGGTATAAATTATAAGAAGCCGTAATTTCTGTTCACGCTTCTATGAAATAAGCTTTGCCTTAACCGCACGCAACAATTCACTATACTAACAAAAGTGACTTAAAATTTACACGTTTTTCAGGTACTATTCAAACACTTTTGCAACACATGGAGCAGTACATAGATGTAATTGAACACACGAATAAAGAAGAAATTCCATATAACATAGCATTTGAGGTTCTAGAAAGAACAGGACACACGGTGAAAGAATTACGTGATAGTATTACAGTTTCCGAAGTAGGTGCGACCGATTTGGAATCTGATAAAGCCATTCAGAACCTCAGCCCCGCTCAAGCTCACATAACTCACCAACTTAAAGAAGCCTTAGAATCGATACAAAATCAGAGTCTCTGCAAAGAGGAAGACTTTAAGAATACGGCTGAAAAAGAAAAGTATCAAAAAGTAACACAAGTCATTGAACAATTACAAAATGACTTGGTTACAATTACAGCTCATACGGTTGTTGAAGACGTTGTAACAAACAAAACGTCTGAAGAAACCAAGTCTATGAATGAACATGAACAGGAGGAAGAAAGAGTAATCAATGCCGAGGAAAGTAAACATAACGAATCTGTTAATACTCAAACTGTATCCGTAGCGGAAGTCTCGAATGAACAAAGTAAGTGAAGAAAGAGAAACATAATACTCAAAGTAATTAATTTTTCTGTTTACTTCATGTTTTAACACACCATGGGCTTTTATTTTTATTTAACCCGCAGGCTTTAATCAGGACCCTATTACTAAAATTTCGCTGTCTGTCTGTCAATTACCAGGCTATATCTCATGAAACGTTATAGCTAGACATTTGAAATTTACACAAATGATGTACATATTTGGTTTTCCGCTGTCACAACAAATACTAAAAGAAAACGTTATAGTTGTTTACTAAAATACTTATATAATATAAAATATTAATCCCATTACTAATAAATATATTTACACAATGATAAAGCTACGTTGGGAATGGAGCTTGACAGACAAGGACAAAACATTGTATAGCTTATCCATTCGGAAATTTTTTTTTTCAATTTTAACTATTTGTACCATATTTTATGTACAGTAAATCAAGGTGAATCGAAATCAGGCAGGGCCCCTGAATTGGTACAAGAAACAAAGGCCTTAGAAGTTCTTGGACCCGAAAATACTTCTTATGTTGAATGTGTCGAAGAAGAAGATAAAAAGCCTAATAAATTCACTTATTTTTTCTATTCTCATTATTATTACCATTGTGGCCATAAAATAATGCCCTAAACTATACGTCTTAACAACGACGTCGTAATTTAAAGCTTTTGAGAAACATACTTTGGCTTTACTTTGCCTCACGCTATGATTTAAAACAGAAACAACAGTGTATTTCTTATCTTTACGCGAATATTGTTCATTGTTTTAAACACTTACGGATTGTGTTGCGATGCACTGTTTTTTCCCCGACGTTTCGGTTACTTTCCAGCAGCCGTGGTCACGGGAGGACTGAGGTGTCAATTATCCTATTTGTTGAAGTTATATAAATTATTAGTTTAAAATATAAGTAACATGTAAATACTGGCTCGAAACAAATATTATATCTTTTAAATAAAATAAAAATCAAGATACTCATAAATTAAGTAAGTAATACAAATTTATATTTCTATATATAAGTGTTATATATGACTGAAGCTTTTCCGAATAGTAAAGTTACATCTAGACATATGAAATATGGTTTTCCGCTGTATATGGTTACACACAACCTAGACACACCTAAATAACAATGTATATTAATGTAAAATATATTTTAATAGTAACTTAACATTACTTTAAGCCTATTTACAAGATTATTTAAATATTCATGCGGCTAGGCCAATCAGGAAAAAAGTTAGATCAAGAATTGACCAAGTCAACCTTCTTTTCGCTCTCCTGTAAAGTAAGGATTTTGCAGATATCACTTTGTTCTATGCATAGGTCGAAGTGTTTAAAACAAAAAACAACAGTGCCTTAGAATCTATATTTTTTTGGGACTTACTTTATTTTCAATAACACACGTAATTTTAGTTTTAAAAATTTTTTCCAACTTTAGGTACAGAGTACCAAAGAACACCCGAACAAAAGGAATCTTTAGAATTGGCACGGGAAACAAAGGAAGTTGGAGTCGATACATCTTCTGAAATTCAAGGTATCTTTAAAGAACAATATCGAAATCCTAGTAAATTCACATTCTTTGTTGTTATCATCTTACATCTTTCCAGTAAAATGTGTGACATTTATGATTTTGACAGACTTCGTACAATTATAATTAGTATGTATTAGGTACTTAACATAATTTATTTTTTGTATTATTTTATATTTTACTGTTTGTTTTTACAACAAAGCAATCCTGTGTCCTTATTTCAGTCTCTAATTACATTTGAATTTTCAGTTACCTTGCAGCAAGAAGAAACTACAGACCAAAACACACTTAGTGTAAAAGAAACAAAGGTCCTCGAAACTGACGTAGGTGTTACTTCGAAAATTGGAAATGAGCACAAAGAACTAGATCAACAGCCAGGTTAATAATATATTAACCCAATAGGGCATTCAAATTATTTTGTTTGCTTGTTAATTTTGTACATAATATAATATTAAATTATAATCAAGTTTAACATAAAGGAGAAGACAATATTCAATTCCAATTTTTTTGTCTGAACAGATGATACCACAATACCCACCAAAAACGAAATCACACCATCCACGAAAACAAAAAACAAAGGTAGAGAAGCAGTGAAGCCTACATATGACGAAGCAGTAAAGACTGAATCTGTTTCTGAAGTGGATGTCACGAGCGTACGTCGTGACACAGATCTAAGTAAATTGATATTTTATTATGTAATCTTAATAATCTTTACTTTCATCAAATTATTAACTATATTTTAACACATTGCTGTATATTTTAGGCTATACAGTTCAAGAAAATGTAGAAAGGCATGAAACGAAAAGTTTGGTACCAGAAGCCAAAGTCATCGAAGCTCCTGCAGGTGAACTTCCAAATATTATTAGGAATTCAAAACATAACCAAAAGCCAAGTAAATACATTCTAACTTTAACTTATTTATAATGATCAAAAAATAAAAAGTATTTATTTATTATACAGGATGTCCCGTAAATCGACGTCAAGCCGTAAACCCGTGATAGGCCAAGTTACAATAGTTATCAGAAAAATTAAAAAAAAAATCCAAGTAATGTGTCTCAAAAAATACAAAGCTTTTAAAAAAATCGAAAAATCGACATCTTGTGGTGGTTTTTTAGTTCCCGGCACCTACAAATTTCAACTTTTTTTGTAAATTTTTTTTGTATGTAATCCTGAATAATGTTTTAGTAAACTGGTGCCTAAAATTAAAATCAAACTCGGACTTGAAAGGAAATGAGGCTTTTTGCCCAAAACAATGATTCTAATTTAATAGTTTGCTCGACTTTAATTGACTGTACTGGAAAAAAAATGTACTAGGCTTGTTTGGCAGGTAATTTTAAAAGTTGGCGCAGTTAATAAGGATTCTAAAATGGTATGACACTTGCTAGATTATTTCTTAAATTTTGGACAATATTGATTTTTGTAAAGGAAGTCAGTTTTCGACAATTTTTTCTTACTTATTTAAAAGGATTCAAGTGTACCCAGGACTTTCTTCTAAGTGATATTCTGATTTGGATGAGACGGAGAGAAACATTCAACGAGTGTAAGAGAGACAAAATCCAAGAAGTAAAAGAATATCACGGGCCACGGGGGCCATAGTGTCTCATTACTTTTAACTTTAGGAAAGGTGTTTTTTAGTAAGGAAAGAAGAAAAAATTTTTTTCAATTAAAAATTAAAACAAATTTTTGGAGTCTAAAATATTTTATTACATTATAACAAATGTTCAAACTGCCTCCCTCCAGCATAAATGCAAGCTCGACATCTTTTTAAAAAAGACCGCTTTATCAGACGGGCAAATCTGCCGTTATTAACTAATTCAGCTGCTTGCGTTAATTGTCGTCGTAGTTCAACTACATTTTCAATTGGCTTTCTATACACTTTTTCTATCACAGCTCCCCAGTAAAAAACATCTAGCGGATTTAAATCAGGTGAACGGGCTGGCCACGAAATGGTACCAGACCGCCCTATCCACCTTTCTGGATATTCATTATCTAAATAATCTCGCACTAAACGGGCATAGTGCGCCGGGCAGCCATCTTGCTGGAACCACATGTCTCTGTAAATGTGCAGAGGTACGTCTTCCAACAAATTTGGTAAATGATTTCTTAAAAAGTCCAAATAAATGTCGCCATTCAAGGTCTCTGGCAGTTCAAAAGGTCCGATGATTCTCCCGTTTAGAATCCCGGTCCACATGTTAATTTTGAATCGATATTTGGATCTATCCTGATCCAAATCACACAAATGTGGATTATCTACATGCCACTCGTGTAAGTTGTGTAGATTCATGTACCCATCATTTTAAAAAGTGGACTAATCGGACCATAAAATTTTGTCTATGAATCGTGGTTCTTCCCGGTGTCTTTGTAACATCGATTCACAAAACGTAACGAGATGCATGTTGGCATATTCCTGTGCGGTGTACACCGACATGGTGGTACTACACAATCACACGATCAACGATAGTCCAGGAGAAAGCAAAGGTCGTTGAAAGAGAAACTAAACAGTCCAAATCCAAATCACAAGCAATCGAGTCCAATAAACAAAGCAAAAAGTGGTATGTACGAAATCAAGACGAACGAATACGGTGTGCGCAGTAAGCGAAGTAGTAACGTATTGATCTATTGTATTTTGTGTGCCGTATGTCGGGAACATGGACAATAGCGACATTGTCTCGCTCACACTAGTAGCATTGTGTCTACCCGTCTCGCGTACTTTTGGCGTCAATATCTGTCTCTCTTACACTCGTTGAATGTTTCTCTCCGTCTCATCCAAATAAGAATATCACTTAGAAGAAAGTCCTGGGTACACTTGAATCATTTTAAGTAAGTAAGAAACAATTGTCGAAAACTGACTTCCTTTACAAAAATCAATATTGTCTAAAATTTAAGAAACAATCTAGCAAGTGTCATACCATTTTGGAATCCTTATTAACTACGCCAACTATTAAAATTACCTGCCAAACAAGCGTAGTACATTTTTTTTCCAGTACAGTCAGTTAAAGTCGAGCAAACTATTAAATTCGAATCATTGTTTTGGGAAAAAATCCTCATTTCCTTTCAAGTCGGAGTCGTTTGTTTTAAATCTTAGGCACCAGTTTACTAAAGCATTATTCAAGATTACATAGAAAAAAAAAATTACAAAAAAGTAGAAATTTGTAGGTGCCGGGAACTAAAAAACCACCACAAGATTTTTTCGATTTTTCGATTTTTTTAAAAGCTTTGTATTTTTTGAGACACATTACTTGGTTTTTTTTTAAATATTTCTGATAACTATTGTAACTTGGCCTATCACGGGTTTACGGCTTGACGTCGATTTACGGGACATTCTGTATAGTACTTGTATATTATAATTTCTATAAACACACTCCAGTGTAACAAATTACTGTGGATACATATAATTTGGACACTAATGTAACACATGCAGAAATGATTTAACAATACATGCAAAACAGAAATCAGTTTCTTATTTAATTTCAAATGAGGATAAAGCAAAAACAATCAATATCGCGCAAGATCTAAGCGCCAGTATAAGAGAATCTGAAGTTATTGAATGAATCCATAAAAAAATCGTCAGGAGAATTCACAATAAACAATATAGGCTTAATTTTAATTTGTGATTACTATTAAATTCTTATTGTATTTCACAAACAAAATATTTTTTCATTACTTATTTACTTATTCATTACCATAAAGATATTTTACAACATATTTACGTGTAATTTAATACATGGAGGAAGAGATAATTCCATACAATATACGAGTGGACGTTTTAAAAGAAGCCAAAAAAAATTTTCAAAGGAATTGCACGACAGAATTGGTGTCAGAGATGGTACGAATGTCGACGTACAGACGTAAATTTAAAACCAGCCGATTTAGCTCATCAATTAGAAGAAACCTTAGAAATTTTACAAACACAGTGTTTCTGTAAAGAAGAGGACATATAACACATTGCCAACGACGAATATAAGAAACTTACGGAAGTTGTAGAGCTTTTACAAAACGATTGACACTTACAGTATCAACTATAATAGTCGATACAAAATATATAAAGCAAGAATTCTTACACTTCGGAACAGAACATAAATAAAATCATCAAAAAGAATTTTACGATGCGGAAAGAAAGATTCATCAGAAAGTCTCCTGGTAAAAAGTCGTTAAAGAACAAAGTATTTTAGGAACAAATGTTTATTACGTAAATATCGATCGTAAGTCGTTAAAGAACAAATATTTATTACGTAAATATCGATATGTAAACATGAAGTTAAGGGGTGTTTTCAAAACGTGGACATACCATTGGTAACTTTAAACGGTAAACGCGATTGTCAACATATCATCGATATGCAGTATGAACAGGGTAGTCGATAGCACACAGCCTTGTGGGACACCAGCATCTACAGTCATCAAAAGGGTATCATTTTATTCCTAAGCAATAGTGTCCGACTGAAACTAGTTTTTAATTTCGGCACAATCTCAGTTGTTTCGGCTGAAACTGAAACTTCCTTACAAGGATCACATTTTGAGGAAAAAATAAAGAAAACGCGACCCGACGGAAGTGTGGTGAAGAAATTAACAAGAAGTTTTTGGTGGAGTGTGATCCATCTCAATACAAAATTAGCTATAAAACCTGTTCCTTACGAAAAAGCACTATATTTACTATTATTTATCGTAAAAGAACTATTTTAAAATGTATCTAAAATCATTTACACTTGGCATACCTAATTCACAAATCGACTAACTCGCGTTATGCCTAAATCAAATCGCGAAGTATGCAAAATGAGAGTTAGCCTTATTAACCGTGTAGCATAGCTCTCCCACAGTTATGACAAAATAGAATATCGTAAAAGTATAATTGGCGTGTGCCAGTTAAATGTAGTCAAGTATCATTCTTATCTATGTACAAAATTTGCGGCATAATTCATAAGTCATAACGCGAGTTACGCCATATTATAATGGACTAGCAAACAGATTTTTTATAGCCCATTTACGGACCGTCTTGTTCCCCCAACAGCTAGGTCAAGACAATTGCTTATTTATGTAGATTACAACATTTATATTAGATTTTTATCATTTAAGTACATTTTTCGTTTTACCTTAAAAGATAATCTCTATTCTCTTTTAACCTATTTTTAATGTTTCTTTCTATATTTGTTACTACTTTTACAATTATTGTCTTTGTTACATTTTTTGGTTTTACATTTCTATCTTATTGTCTATAACATCCTTTTTTATTTTTGTCATCTATTTTACATAATTACATAACATCGTTATTTTACTTCTTACATTTCTATTCTATGGCTTCAGTTACATTTCCATTTATTTAGTGACAGAGGTTGTATACATTTCTGTGATACTTATGATTTTTCACTTCTCTTTAAACCTGACAACATCTATATTTTATTTTAGTCTCATCAATTTTGCTTAACTTTTATTACAATGTTTATATTTCTATTACAATTTTGTTTTACGAATTATTTTTAGTTATATATATGACTTCATTTCTTTTATTTAACAGTTGTGTTCTACTCTAATTTAATTATACAATATTTGCGTACTTTAGTTTATATTTGTGCTATTTTTGGCAAACAGATTAGTTTCGACAGTAAAACAATGAGTTAGAAATTGAAAGAAGAGTCGCCAATACCTGGAATATGAACTGGACTACCTTAATATAATAATAATTATCCATTTTTCATTTTATTTTATTTATTATTCAACGTACAGTATTAACCAAAACATAAAATATTCGATTGTTTGTATCTCGGGGAGAAAGAGGGCTGCGACCCACAAAAGGGGGTGCTTTTGTGACAAAATTAAGAATATGGTCTGTGGTAATAATCTCATAACTACGACACGACACAATGTATGTTTAGTAGTACTATAAAGGTGGGAACGTTTCGCCCCTACTTTATAATATTTTATACATTTTTTATTTTATTATTATGGGATTAGTAAAAGATTTTTAAAAGAAAAATAAAATAAAAGGTTTGACAAGAGTTTCATATGTTAATTTTTTAAAAACATACATACATACATACATTATACTTTGCCTTTGGGTAAAAAGGACATCCAAAGAAGGAAAAGTCTATGTATAATTTAGAAAATGCAGTCATTTTCAATAACTTCTGCTATAGTTTATATGCTAGATTTTTATAGTAGTAGGTAACAACGTGATCTATTTTTTTTTTCAGAGAAAATTATAAAATATTTAAAAGAACTTACATCTGATGACACTATTGAAGATGTAGGAAAAGTAAGTCAGTATATATTTGAGGAATTTAAAAGAACATCTGACATTGCCAAAACCATGTTGGATATTATTACCGATTCTCAAACACCATCTGCTCTAAAAGAAGACGAAGCAATACACAATGTTACAATACCCAAATCAGTGGCTACGAAATTAAACGATTCGATCAACTCCTTACAAAGCGTAATAATTTCGAACGTTGAAGAAAATTACGATCTCAAAGAAAGTGATATATTAAGAAAATTATTGAAGTCTTTGATAACCTCAAAAAGTGAAATTTATCTCGTAATGGCTAATCTAGATATTGACGCTGAGCACAGTAAGTGTCTTTGTAAATTTATGTTATGTAAAGAACAGTTTACTCTAAAGCAATAATAATTTTCATAAGTGTATATAATATATATTTTTATTTCAGAACAAGAGTTTGCATTCTATGAAACTGGTGATATGTCTTTAAAAAAATTGGAAATGTTGTTAAACGAAGTCAAAGAGCAAATTAATTTATATCCAACTGAAGAGTCTATTGAAAGACAAGAAGCAATGAACATTATTCTTGAGGAAGTGCAAATTTTGATCATAAAGTTAAAACAAGATTATGATGAATGTAAAAATGACACTCTCAATGAAACTCTTGAAGATTTAGAGTGCAGTGTGAGGAGTGTCCAACTTCAGTTGGTTGAAAATGGACCAGTGGACTTATTGAAGGAAGCTTGTTTAACTTTAATATCATTAGTTTCAAATATTTATGAGACTGAAGCTACCCTAACAGCCAACATCTGTCTGGAAAATGTTTTACAGGAACGTATAAAAGAACTAATAGAAACTAAAACTTTGCTAAATAAGTTAGAGCAATATAAAACGCATGATGAATTGGGAACTTTAGCATATAATTTAAAAAGTTTGATGGATAATATTGAAAGTTTAAGAATCATGTTTTCGTTGGACGTGAATGTTTTAATTGATAAAGGCATTGATGTTATTCAAACCTTTAATCAAATTGAAGATATACTTATCTGTTTGGATAAAGAACTAGAATCGGAACATGACATTGAATCGGAGATACGAGAGACTATTACTACGACTACGCATGTAATTTATATGAGTCTGTCAAATATGCGTAGTACTTTGAATAGTATACAAAAGCATTACATGTATGAACATTATGGACGCCCTTGTGAACGTTTTTTGGGTTTGTTAAAACAAATTGCAATCGTTGCAAAAGTCGATGAAAGACCACACTGGAAAATTTTAGCTAAGTCTCTTCGTCAAGTTTTGAATCACTTTGAAGATATTAAATTTTATATTTACTTTGATAAAACCGCAAGGTTGCCTAATGATGCAGCATTTACAAAAGTAATTTTAGACGATCTCAAAACGACCATATATGATTTATTGTTTGTGTCTAAATTTGATTTAGATTTAGATATTGATAAGGGTTTGTTAAGTACTTTGACGTTTGCAGAACAGACATTAACTAACTTAGAAGGAAAAAGTATTATAGAAGTTAGAGAAAAGATTCCGATATTTTGCGAGTTGTCACAAAAGATACTGCTTTTGTCAGAGTCTTTGAATAATGTAGTTAAGGAAAAAAATAAAACGTTATATGTTGTACAAAAACTTAAAGATAAAACAAAAGATGCGCCTAACATTCCATTTACAGATGTTATAAAAGAAGAAAAAACTAAAAAAGCCCTTGTAACTCCTGAACAAGAGTCGAGGACTGAGGAACATAAAAATGTTGGTGCGAGAAGCAAAAAACAAAAAGTAGACAAATTAAAAATAAAAGAAATCGGTCAGGAAGATACTAAAGAAGATGTCAGTGATTCTTGTTCGAAACAAGAAGCAGAGTCACTAGCTGAAATAAAAACAACCAAAATAAAAGAAAAGGAACGTTTAATAGAACAAGCCATAACTGAAGATTCAATTGATAACAAAACATGTGATATTGATATTAAAGAGCATCAGAAAAAACAGACGTCACCTGAAAAAAATATAGTTCAGACAGAACAGAGTACGATAAAATTAGATAGAGATTCGTCTGATAAAGACCAAAGTTCAGCAGACCAAAAAGAACAAAAACCGGTCTCAAAAAAAGGACAAAATGAAACTAGTCTAGAGCCAACAAAAGAAAATAAAAGTAATGCATCTAATGATTTAAAGCAGGAGGAAATATCACCTGGGTCACAGGAAGAAATAAATATAGTCATGGTAAAACGCGAAGAAAAAGAAAAGAAGTTAAAGATCAAGGAATCGATTCATAGCGAAACTTGTGACGTTGAAGAGCAGCAAAAACAACAATTATTGCCTGAAAATCAAGATATCAAAAGCGTGAATGAGGAAAAAGAGATTAACATCGAAACAAAGAAAAATAATGAAAAAGAAGACTTTATTAATGAAGAAAACCAAATTAAAGAAACTGAGAAAGGAGACGCTCCTAAAAGTGTATCAGAGAAAATTACAATTACGTCTATGGACCAGAAACAGGAAAGTCTATACGAAATGCAGCCCACAGATAAAACTTTTCCTAAAGAAAATAAAGAGATTTTGGATAGTCTCAAGACTGAGCAGGAAATAACAGTGAATCAAATGGCTGAAAATGTCCAAGAATATAACGTCGCAAAAGAGGAAGAAAATAAAATTGGTCTTATTATTGGTAAAGAAACTTTAAGGAATTCTGTGGATTCTGAACATTTAAAAGATGCCAGTAACATGGCTTTAGAATCAATGAGTGTCAATAATTTACAAATTGCACTGATAAATCAAGATATTAAGGAACAAAAACCGAAAGTACAAGTAGAAGAAAAATTTCTTCAAAATTCTGAAACTTTGATAATTGTCGATGCTCACACATCTAATGAAGGAGAAAATATATCACAGACAAATAAACAAGTTGCGGAAAATATTCATAAAAGTGAAGTTGAAAAAAAAATTACAGATGAAATGAAATCGTTTAGCTCCTCTGAAGATAAAAAAGAGTTATTAAAATCTACAACCAAGACAGATATTGTAGTGAAAGAAATTTATAGCGACAGTGAAAAAGATGTAAAAAGTAAAGACGAAGACAAAAAATTATTTGAAATTGAATTGAAAAAAGCTATGGAAATCGAAGAAAAATACAATGTTGACGATACACTAATGAAAAGCTTGCCACCAAAAACGCCTGAGATCGTGTGTTCCGCTGTTTCTGCTGTACAGTCAAAAGACGAATTAGATTCTAGTCAAGGTCTATCTGTTCATCACATTGCCATATATCTAGACAGTGAACCGACATACCAACCACATGATTTACCTAAAGGTACATTAGAAGAAAAAACAAAAGGTAAAGAAGCTATTTTACCAGAAAAAAGAGGTGATGATGAAAAACAGAAAAAAAAAGTTCTAAGGGTAATAGAAGAAGATAAACAGGACGTTGAAGTTGATAAAAGAAAAGAAGAGAAGAAGAAAAAGAAAAGTCAAGAAAATTCTTCTAGTGAGGAAGCTTTTGCACTTAATATTTCTGATAAAAACTCTACCAAAGTAGTAAAGACGGAAACCGATAATGTATCTACAGTAAATATTAAACAATCTGACAGCAAAATGAATATAGCTCTAGAAAATATTGATCAACAGGACCAATTTCATCAAATCGAAAGTCAGCTAGTCAAGCAACAACAACTTGAACTCAATAAAAAAGAGCTTGAAGCTAAACAAATAAAATCAGATAGCAAAGCCAGAATTGAACCATTCACTGCAAATAATCGAAACTTAGATGATATAGAGCCTAAAGCAGAAAAACAGATATCAGAACCTGGAACTGGTAAAACACATGCAGATATAATTATAGAATATAAAGCATTAGAAATTGACAACGTTTACAAAGCCATAGGAATAGAAACCAAAAAAATGAATGACACTTTTAGTACAAAACAATACAAGCAACAAGAAATTGCATCTTCTTCTACAAATAAAAACGGTCATGAATATGATGATGAATTATTAAGTGATCGTATTGATAACAAAAAGCTAGGCTATGTTGACACTACGAAGCTCAGTTATAAGCAGTGTTCAGATAGCAACTTTCATGAGGAGAAAAAAATAAGCAATGAAAAAGAGAGAACTGCTTTTATAGATTACAATTTACAAGACTATTCTTCTGATTTTTTAAGACCACCCTCATACATTCCAAAATCATCATATAATGATGAAAATTCATTTTATAAACAAAAATCTGATAAGACACCTATAATCTATAAATCCCAATCTTTAATACAAGAATCACAGCTAAGATCTACTACGCCTCAGCCACTACTTGTTTCAATAGAGAAGCCGTCACGAACAAGGCAAAAATCTAAACCATTGAGTGAGTGTGACAGTAGCATATCAGATAGGAGATCGATAGGAGAAAAATCGGGTATGTCGAGGGATTTAAAAAAGAGGCCCTCGTTCTCAACACTTTTAACAGACAGAACGGCTGTTGAGGGTTCACGAGTAAAACTTACATGTAGCGTATTATCTCATTCGGAACCTACAGTCACTTGGTATAAAAATGGAGTAGCTCTTGAAAATAAACAAAAATACAAAAGTAAACATACGGATGGACTTATCACTTTAGAAGTTTTAAACGCTGTACCTACTGACTCTGCTGAATACAAATGTACTGTTTCTAACGAGAATGGATCTATTACAACATCAGCTAATCTTAAAGTATATCCTAGTTTTGAGTCATCACCAATACCTCCAACATTCACACGATCAATTAAAGGTAAATAATGTTAATTTTACTTTTTTTTATTGCTTTTTACATTGATTTCCTATGTTTCCACGCGTATTACTAAATGATCCGTTATAAGAATAGGTTATAAAATATTTTTAGCTATAGTAGCTAAAGATATTGAGCGTGTACACTGTATCGCTTGATATTTAAATTTTTCTATTACCTTTTGTATGTAACCATTAATGAAAAAATTGCAGATACCTATCACCTTGCTGAAAACGAACTTGTACTAGAATGTCGTATTCGTGGACAACCTTTACCTACGATTACTTGGTTAAAGGACCAAGTACCAATATCATCTCAAGACCGATATCATTCCTGTTATTTAGCGGATGGTGTTTGTCGTCTTGTTATTGATTACCCTACCCCAGCAGACAGTGGAATATATACATGCAAAGCGGAAAACTCTATGTGGTCCGACCAAATAACACATACTGTACAATTTACTGGTAAGATTACAAAATTAAATTATAAAATACATGATAGTATTGCTGATTATTATACTAATTAAAATATTACTTGTAAAACGATTATCTTTTAGGACGAGAAAGCCAAACAGATATGAATACAACTACATTAGGAAAGTCTCGGTTTCATCGACAAGTATTGGAATCGCGCAGACCTCATTTTACTAACGTTCTTAGCGACTATAAAGTATCGAAAGGTGGTACGATTGGGTTGCAAGTCGAAATCAGAGGGTCGCCGACAAGAGTTGAATGGCTAAGAGAAGGAAGATCAGTTGTGGGTATATACAAAAATGCTCAAACTTATGTAGATCAAGAGACCTATACCTTAGCACTAACCGATGTGACTGAAAAGGACTCCGGTTTATTTACTTGTAGAGCTTGGAGTACTTATGGTAATGTGGACATGAACGCGTCAGTTACTGTAGTCCAGCCTACTGAAATAGAAGGCAAACCGGCTATAATTGTTAGTCGTCCTTCAAAGGATATACAAATTTCAGTTGGTGAAGACGTAAATATTTCGTTCCGTGTTCAAGGAGAACCAAAACCAAAAGGTAATTTATAAATTAGGTCGGCCGTAGTAGTGTGTGGATTTCAAACTTCTTTAACATAAATAATATTTTATATTTTTAATTTTCTAAGAATTAGATTACTGATAGTGTAATAAGCCTTTTTGTCATTTAGCCCCAAATTTTACCAACGCATTCAAACGACGAATACTGAGCTACGGTTTTATATCTGCTGGCTTAGCATGCGCACTCTAGAAACACCGAAGAATAGACAAAATGACAGATTGAAGAAACATTAATACCATTCGGAGCAAAATAGGTCTTATCGTAAGGCAGCAAGGTCGATGCATCGTCGTTATAAGAAACAACATTTCTTTTCTACCCGAGCATGAGCTCACAAAATGGCCTCTTTTGATAGCTAAAGTAGAAACGTTTTCTTATTTTAATGTCAAATAGTCTTACGATAATGTCAACTACTCCACATCATGGCGCTCCTAGATAAACAGTACGTTCAGTCATTTACTTGAATACTTGTTCGTTTTTGACAGAAGATTTCCCGGCCGCCATTTTAAAAATATGGCTGTTTAGAAATATTGACTTCCATTGAAGACCTTGTTACCATGGATTAAGAACTATTTTGCAACGAGCTATTTGGATAGAATATATCTTCATTAATTTATTTCTTTGGATCGCCATGCTAAGTTTCCCATTCTCGATGATTTGAATGAGAGAGAGAGAGAGATCAAGTCTGGGTTTAGCGATAAGCGCGTTTAATGAAGTTAATCGAAATCGGGGCTAACAAAGCATTATGTTTCTGTTTAATTTTCAGTCATTATTATGAAAGGGATACGTGATGTCACCAACTCCCAAAGAGTTTGCAAAATGGTGTCTGACGATTACGTGAAATTTACATTGAAACGGTCTATCGTTTCCGACGCAGGCACATATTGTATACTAGCGAGAAATGCTTATGGTTGCGACAGAGCCTTTGTTACAGTTACCGTAAGTATTAAACGAATATTCCTGCAGAGAGAAGGCAAAAGCCTTGTATTTTAAGTAATTTGTTATTGTTTAGGTACGGCAGCGGGCTTCATCTGAAAACCTCATATCTGACTGGACCTACCCGAGCGAAGAATCGACAAGCTCCACAGTAGATAGAAATTACAAATGTAAGTTTATTTACGTTTTTTTACACATCTATCATTTTATATCCAGTCGTCGACGACGTCGTCTGACGATGTAGATTATAGTCAATTATAAATTCATAAAGAATCTTAAAAAATTATCATTAGAAATGATCACGGATAAAAATATCTGTTATACTTTTTACTACAAATATAATATTGACTAAATGTAAATTAGATACAATATTTTTGAAAAGCACCTTCAATTATTCTTTGTCAATTTTTAATTGAATGCTGTGCTAATAATATCCTAGCTCAACGTGTCAGCTGGCAATTCATCAAGCGTCTATAAGGTCATTGACGTAGCAACAATGATATTTGTTTTATAGCTGTGCCTCACCGCATCCCGGGCGAGCCGAGTGTAGTGGACGGAGGAAATAATTGGGTCTCGCTCGCTTGGCCCAAGTCGGACCACGAAGTTAAAGATCCAGTCTTAGCTTACAAAGTCGAAAGTTGGTTACTCGGTAAAGAAGGAGGTGCACGTTGGACAGAACTAGGTATTACGCCACGCAATACTTTCGACGCTTTCAATTTCAAACAAGGAGAGAAATACCATTTCAGAGTAACTCCTAAAAATCGCTACGGTTGGGGAGAACCTGTTCAAACTTCTAGGGAAATCTCAATCGGATTATCCGGTGAAAGACCAGAATTTGTTGACATACTTCCTGGTCAATTAAAAGTACTAATCGGCGAAACTGCGACACTGAATTGTAGCTTTAAAGGACAACCCACCCCGGAAATTGCATGGATGAAAAATGGTCACGAAATAGATGAGGAGCCTGATCGTGTAAAAATCACTCCTGGTGGCGAGAGTTCTAGGTTAAAAATTGAAGATGTGCGTTTAGAGGATGAAGGCAGATATAGTTGTGAGGTGACTAACGCACATGGTCGAGCGTCTACTTACGCAAGGATGACTGTGATAACTGATAAACAAGTTTGGGCGGCTGATGCCAAGCTTAAACGGTAAGTATTTAATGCAGTATTTGGTGTAATTTTTATAAATAATTATATTTTAATGAGATCCAATGTTTTTAGTGAGCGATCAGCGGGAATGGAGGGCGACTACCCTCCTCAATTTACAATGCGCTTGAGAGACCGGCGAGTGCAAGCAACTTATCCAGTTCGACTGACGTGTCAAGTTATTGGAAGCCCGTCCCCGACCGTGACCTGGTTCAAAAATGGAGAACTAGTAAATGTTGATGGTAATTCACAACTTTAATATAGTTAAGTTGTTGAAAAAGATTTAGATTAAATAGAAAATGATAGAAAATATTTACTTACGAGATTTAAATTGACACATAATATCATGATTGGTAATAGTTTAATTGTCGGTTTTTACTACATAAATATTGATAGATAGGTCGATGTGGCGGAAACCATTTATGTTATTTACGTTCAAAACGTAGAGGCAATAAATTGTGTCCTAAATAAAATAAACTTTGCAGGTCGACACTCAATATCTCAAGATGAATTCTTCTATACTCTTGAGATTGCGCCGACGACTCTTGATGATGGTGGTGTTTATGAGGCTATGGCCAGGAATGGTTGCGGCGCCATAAGTTGTCGCTGCAGTCTAGTGGTAGACAAGGGTATAAGAGCATACGTGGCACCGGAGTTTTGCTGCGGATTAGAACCTCTGTATTGCTTAAAAGAAGGTTATTACACCGAGTATCTATTAGAAAGCAAATATTTACAGTTTACACGTTTTCAATTTTATTTTTAAATATAGATGATAATAACATAAAAAGTGTAATATTAAAATTGTGATTTTAAAATTAAAATAACCTAACCAAGAGCATGTCTGGACGTGTCTAAAGAGTGTTTCCTAGCTATCAACGCCCAATAGGTTTTCTTTAAATTGAAGTATTTAGGTATCTATAAGTCTTTGAAGTATCAAAAGTTATTGTCCGATGTCACTCAAAATTGTTTTATGAAGAGTTTCACCATGACCTAATAGCATGGAGACTTACAAATTACTTTGGAGGCATATTTGTCAAAAATAGTTGACTTTGTAAAAAAGTCATGCATGAAACCTTGACTTTATTTGAAAAGACCTATTCGACGACACAATGGGTTAGAATGATAAATATTTGTCATCTCCACATGTATGGAGAGCCACCCGTAAAATATAAAAATATATTTATTTTATGATGCCAAAACCGAGATACACAATCTATAACTATACAAAATTTCATCCATTTAAATTCATAATTACAGAAATTAGAAGGGCGAACAGCCAGACAGACGGATATATAGACATATAGGTTATTGTTATTTTAATTCTTATAATAATTTAAATCAATAAGATAATTTCTTTGGAAACGGTGATTAATTCAATGACAATACTTCAGGTGAAGAATTGCGAATAGCTGCCATGGTTGAGGCCTACCCTTCAGTGGGTGTAGCGTGGTACAGGGATGGAGTTAGGTTGAGGCCCAGTCGCCGTGCCATCATGACCTTAGACAGAGATGGACAAATTGAATTGGCCGTCGCCTCTATCACATCTCGAGATGCAGGTGTCTACTCCTGCACAGCGTCTAACGAAGTGGGCACCGCCACCACTTCAGGCAAAGTGGAAGTCATCGAAGGCGAAGGCGGAGACAAGACTAGAACGCCTCTCGTTGTTATCAGACCCGATGTACCGTAAGTTATTCCCTATTATGTGTTTGTGGGAATGTAAGAAGCCCCAGATGGAGATCTCCGACCGCGCGGGTGGTATGGTCGGTCAGTCCAAAGCTGCTAAAACGACTACAGTGGGGACTGTATTCATTTCAGCTGTTTTATAGCGCCGAACTATAGAATCTTCAATAGCGCGATTTAGGATTGTGACGCTACAATTAGCGTGGTCCGCCACATATTTATTATTCTAAGTCCTTTTGAGTAATTCAAATAGGACAAAAATATCTTACACTTGTTAAAATAATACTTATAATGATACTATTAAGCGGTTTAGAAGAAGTATCATCAAACTAAATTTTTGTTTTTGTTCTTCGTTTCAAGGTATTCTAAAGAGCCGATGTTCATTAGAAAGCCACGGTCTAGCGAAGCATATGAAGGAGATACGGTTATTATTGAATGCGAAGTCATTGGCGACCCTAAGCCTGATGTGTATTGGTTGCGAGACTTCTTAAAGGTAATCAAATTATTATCAAATACTGGAATGAGAATACAACTTCATTCAGTTTACAGGATTTTATGATGAACTATCCAAAACTAAAAAGCAGAAGCATTTTCCGTTAAACCATTAAATTATTTTTTATTGGGCTCTATTGTTTTCTTATAATTTTAATGTTTTCAGCCGGATTACTACAGGGATGCAATACATTTTAAGCGTGTTGGAGGTGGCCCTGAGTATAGACTAGAAATACCACACGCCAAATTAGATTTCACAGGTGCCTACTCCGTGGTGGCGAGAAACGTGCACGGCGAGGCCAAAGCGATTATATCGTTACAGATATTGGCAAAGGGTATGTCAATCGAATACATGATTAATATTAAAGTGTTAGTGACATAGAGAACCGTTAATAATGTTATTACATTCCGTTAGTCTTGTAAAATATCCAAAGAATAGTCACAAACACATTTTATAAGTTTGTAATAAGTATGTCACTAAGTTGCACATAATTTTAACATTTCATACAATATTTATTGTATTCGTTTCTATTCCATAGATCCCAGTTCTAGTGATGATGCTCACAATATTAGATATGGGTTCGTATTATACGCTTTCTATTCTTACTTTAAAATACCGTTCATTAGAACTTTTAGACCCACTTGCGCAGATCTGGGTTAAAGTTAACCCTGGGTTAAATATCATGTTATCTCTCTCGTTCTCGTATTTATGAAAGAGAAGGCATGATATTTTAACCCAGGGTTAACTTTAACTCGGATATGTTCAAGTGGGCCTAAGAGTCTATATTATGTTAAATACTGCTACATATAGGTATGATTTTACTCTTTCTGCCAAATTTTCAGGCGTGTCGATGTGATACCCAGATTTGACAAGGAGTTGACGGATTTGTTGTGTCACGATGGCGACACTGTTGAGTTTGAGTGCCACGTCTCCGGCAATCCGGAACCAGACATCAGATGGTTCCACTACAACGAAGTATGTATACTCAGGAGCCTGCTTCGTGATGACTTTATAATAAATTTGCTTCTATTTTCGATTGTCTTATCCCTACAAATGTAGGGAAATCCTTTCTTTGTGAACAAATTTTTCGAATACATTCTTTTTTGTGCTCAGTTTATGACCAATCCGCATAATTTTTTATTTGTTATGATGAAACAGATGTATTTAAAAAATATATCCACACTATCTACGAAGAAAGCTGTAAGAGTTATATTTTTATCAATGTCACCTTTAAAAAATATATAAAATTTTAGATAATACCCGACGGTACTGAGTTTGAATCCACCTATGAGGTCGGTGCAGCTCGACTCAGGATCAAGCAGGTAGCCGCCGAAGACGAGGGCACATACACCTGCCAGGCGACCAACACACTTGGAAAAGCCACATCCAGCGCATGTCTTGTGGTTTACCGTAAGTTTATCCAGTAAAATATGTTTTGCTTTTATCATGATTTTGAAATTAGCTAAATTTTCAGTGTTCTTTCACAAATCACCAAATTTTATTTGGTAAAGATATAATCCACATAACTATATGGACTAGAGAAGTGCTACGTTCGAACAGTTCAATTTCTTTTAGCACAATTTTGACTTGTTTATCTAGGACTCCCAAATTTTTAATTGAGTGTACTACACACACCTTTATTATAAAATTTTCAAAGAGGTAGAAACTGTGGCTGGCAAAACACTCAAATGTTGTATAACACTGAGTGTTGATACACAAGGAACAGATACATAAAGTCTTCAACATTGTTAAATGTGCGATTGTGTCACTAGATATTATGACCTAAGAGTTTGAGTGGGTTCACACTTGCAATTGCTTCTTTAGCTAGTCAATGAATGACTCAAAAGAGGGTATAGAGTGCGTGGAACCCAAGCGATTTATCCAGAAACCTATTCAGGATGCTCAGGAAGAAAACATAATAAAAGTCCTGACGTCTAGGAGACGAGCCGCGAGGTGGCGGTAATAATGGTCTGAATTTTAGGTTTTTCGCCATTATCTCATAAACGGCGTATTGTAGCAAAAAATGCTCTTAGATGAAATAAATGCCTATAAAATTATAACTTTGATTCTGTAATTCTGATCGTTATCGTCGTACTTTACTTCTTTCACAATCGTCTAAACTCTAACTCATTAAAAAAATAACTTAAATATTAATTTCCAAAGAGAATCAAGTCTCTAAAGTGTCAAGTCTCTTGAGAATACACCATATTTATTTGCTTTAAAAATATGTTTTTTATACGACGTACCTAGTCTCACTGGTCACTCACTCTGAATAACTTTGATTTCTACACTTCTGGAGCGTGTAGTTCAAAAACCGTTGGAATATGGCAAAAATCTGTAGAATCAAGGTTATAGATAATTTTATAGTCTTTTATTTCATCTTAGAACATTTTTGATACAATGTACGGTACATTTGTACCAAATTTTTGGTAAGTTTTAAGTTTTTCGCCAATATCTAACGATATTGGCCAAAAGCCTAAAATTAAGACCTTTATCCCCCCTCCTCCCCCGGCTCGCCTTCTAGACGTCAGGAATTTTAATATGTTTTTTCCCTAAGCACCCCGAATAATTTACTGAATAATTTAATAAAATTATATTCTTACATGAAGTGTGATCAACAGAGCAAGGTGTGATCAAGTGTGAGAAATAATTAATAAATATGACCAAATGTCACTCAGCGTATGTGACCAGTGAGTTTTAGTGTGACAAGTATCACTCAGCGTGATCGAGTGTGAGGGACTATCACTAAGTGTGATCAAGTGTCACTTAACGTGATCGAGTGTGACCAAGTATCGCTCAGCGTGATCAAGTGTGCGTGTGTGTGTGTGTTGTAGCGCCGGGCGAGCCGAACACGCTCAACCAGCGTCTGCGTCGTCCGCCGACGCTGCTGTCCGCCGCGTCGACCCCGCGCTCCACCCCCCGCACCACACCCGCCCGCTCCGCCTCCAGGACACCCGGTAACGCACTTCTTTTTCTTTATGTACTATAGCAGACATTTGCAGTTTGCCACTTTTGACGGATAATAAGGTCGATATGTGGTAAAACGCAAAATGTATAATGCAATATAATATGCTTTAAAGCCAAATGTAACTTAGATGCAGACTACTATCTAATACTCAGCATCACGATGCACTTTTTGTAAAATTTACTTCACACGTATTATTTATGAAACATTTAAAAAAAAAGGAACAAAACATTACTGCACGTAAGGTTTATCTTGTATGTCCAATGTCCATGATGTAAGACGCACGCTAATGCCCTAATTGTATGCGAAACTATAGTTTCTCAAATTATTTGAAGAAGTAGAGTGGAGAAGTAATAAACGAGACAGAGAAAATTTATTTAAAAAAATAATTTCAGGTCCAGAGGCCAGACGGCTTCGAAGCCCCGCGAGAGATACCGCACCAAAGTTCTACACGTATCCATTCAACAAAGTTGTGGAAGAAGGGGAGACTGTAGTGTTCAAATGTGCAGTGAAAGGTCTGCCGACACCATGGGCCACGTGGGACAAGGATGGCATACCCCTAAAGCCGACAGCAAGAATAAGCATAAAGGAGAAAGATGAAATGCTTCGCATCCTAGAAATAGAAGAAGTGACTATCGAAGACGTTGGTCTTTACAGAATAACTCTGGAAAACGACTACGGTAGAGTCGAGGCTTCGGCAAGATTAGAAGTTATCACTCACAGAGGAAAGTTTTATGGAAGCACTAGATCCTACAGTCCCTCTCCCAGAAGATCTCTTCCGTTTAGAAGAAGAACACCTTCGCTTTCGAGATACGAATAATTTGATCCCATCGGCCTTTGTACTGGACAAAATATTTTGAAGTCGTAAGTGTCAATTCTCACCAGCGATATTTGGCAAGCGAAATTCGGGTACCCTTTTTAGCTTGGCGACTTTTTTATTCTTTTTATACGGCGACATGGCGATTATTTATGTAGTCGTAGTGTTTAGCGTAGAGCTGAGCGATGACGTTTGTTTTACGTATAGTGTATTTATTTATGGTATTCATTTCAGGATATAAGGAAGAATACGAAGTAGAACAATTGTTTTTCCTTGCATTTTACATGAAGAAAAAATAGATAAAACTGAATGGAGTAGGTTTATATCGTTTTCGGAAATGTACTTAATCAGTATTTACTACACGTTCAAAAATAGTAATTTATGTTATGTTTGATGATAACAATAGTTAGTTATAGAATTATTTATTGTTTTTATAATATATTATTGCACTGAAATATCCGATCCTATAAGTACATAAAGAGCTAATAAGATATTATATTATGTTTGTTACCAATTAGTTAACAAAAGTAGAACATATAGAAATATAAAATACATTTTATAGTGAGTTATTTTGTGTTTTATTGTGGGTAGCTTGTTTCTGTAGATTCACAACACGAATAAATTCACGATACAAATTAACATTTATTTAAAAAAAATACTGTTTAAATGTTTCCTATGGTCAAATTGAGATATGCAAGTGCTTCGACATTTTACAGTCTGCTTATTGTTTCATATGCACAGACATACCCAATATTAAAAACTTTAAGTACTTTATAACTTATAGATGTTGCCCGCTAAGTTCGTGCGCGCAAAACGAAATCCCGCGGGAAAAGTACATTTTGACTCATTAAAAAGTAGCCTATGCCCTTCCCCGTGGTTTAATATGTATATGTGCCAAATTTTATTAAAATCGGTCCAATGGTTTCGGAGCTTATACAATGCAAACATATAAATAAACAAATATTTCCCCTTTTTATTAATATTAGTATAGATATTAACCTAAAGTATCAAATAACTGTAATTTTATAACTTATAATATAACTAATAATGTATTTGTTCTACAGTCTTTAGCTAAACATATTCTTCAGGTAGATTTTCATTCATATTTCACCTGTAAATAAGATCAAATAATTTCTATTAGTAATTACTAAATTAGATTATGCACGAATAGGTAATAATATTAGTAATAATAGACATGAGTGAAGACACTGACTTATAAGTGAAAGTATTTTTAGAGATACGTTATAATTATACTATCTCGAAAATTGGACGCAATGCAAACCTATTCGAAATTTGCAATTTACGGTAAACGCTTCCTTGACATTCTGGTACGAATTATGAAAGATTTCGGTATTAAGGATGTCAGGGATTTTACAGGTCAATTTGTTGATTATAATTTAATGGTCTTTGCGAGAATAATAATATAGATCCTTAATTGCAGGAATTATTTTTGTAAAGCATAAAAAATAATTTGAGTTATCAACCAACAGGTATTTTATATGACGTACTCGTATAAGACACAAGGTATTTTAGCTACGTAGATAGTCATCCTACTTTTAACAACATAAAATTATTTAAAAGAGAGTAACTGAGACTTTTATTAATAGGAATAATATTAACTATAATTATAATATTGTGGCCAAGTAATATTATTCCTATTTGTAGTCGTTACAAACAATTTAACTTTACCCAATATCATTGTATTAATTCGAGTTCTGCCTTGTGCGGGGTGACTCGGTGACTCGCTAAATGTGTTCGTAGTCTGTGCGCGGCTATCATCACATTACCAGCTCTCTGAAAAATGTTAATTATAAGGTGAACATTTGGAGCCTATTATTATATATTGACCAGTCAAAAGATTAATATCTTGAATTTGTATTTAGGGGTGCAGACTTTATTTGCCGCCCTTAAATCTATTACGCTTACGCACATTACCTTAAATTTTAATCATTCATTTTTAAAGTCTTTGCTAGCTTTAATATTTGACCTTTTACCTTTTTTAAGCTCATACGATGTAGAATTAACGGAGTTATAAGCAAAATGAAACCTCACCTGCCACCTCGCTCGGTAATTCGCGAGATACGATTTCAAGTTCTCTCTCGCTCGCTTCATATGTCCTGCTTTGGCACCATCCGGAGGACCTTCCAAAATCCATTGATGATTTAGAGCAACCGTCGAACTCATGCGCTTTTCTGGTTGCAGCACTAGTAAATGGTCGACGAAATCTTTTGCTAAATCTGATATTTCTACAAAGGCGGATTCGGAATAATTGTAGTTAGCCCTCGTTATATTAGCTGATCTCTGCACCCACGTATCGCCACTGAAGGGCATCACCCCTGAGAGTCTGAAACCATTTTAATGTAAATAATAAGTAGTAGTAATAATTAGTAGTCTTCAGATTTACCGATAGTGTTCGATATCGATTGATTAATAGTTACGTGCAGTGTTTTGTGCTCCAAAGTAAAGAAAATACTGAATATCAATCCTTTGAACGTTTTAGTATGGCTAAAAATAAAGAGATAACCACTTACAACATATATGTAACTACTCCTAAGCTCCACATATCACAGGCTAACGTGAGTTGTTCAAAGTTTAACACCTCCGGAGCGACGTAATCTTTGGTCCCATAAATTGCTCTAGTTTCGTGGCCATCGTCTAAAACCCTTGCCAGTCCAAAGTCAATTATTTTCACTTGCCTTGAATTAGGACTAAGGCAAATTATATTTTCTGGTTTGAGGTCTAAGTGGGCTATTTTTAAATTGTGTAAATATTGCAAAGCCTCACAGATTTGTTTCACATACGGAACTACATCCACTTCCTTTATATGATCCTCTTCTACTATTCTGTCAAACAATTCTCCTCCCCATAGACTGAAAAACATAAACAGCAGATATTTATATACATTCCCCCTTACTAATTAAAAGATTTACACAATGGATAACATAAGCAACGTTGCTGTCTTTGTCTGTCAAGTGACTTTTCCAACGCATCAGACAAAGACAGCAACGTTGTTTTTAGTTATCCGTTGTGTAAATCTTTTATTAGTAAGGGGGTTTATGTTTAGGTAGGGTAGAATAAAACATATTACAATATAATGTATACAATATTGTAGAGACACTTACTAGTCCATAACCAGTACAAAAGCCTCTTTGGAAACAAATGTATCGATCAGTTCAACTAGTTTAGAATGATTGAGATTCCTCATGATTTGAAATTCTCGTAGCGCTGTATCCCTTTTCTTCTGCGTTCTCGTTTCAGAAATTTAGCTGCATAAAAATCATCTTTTTTATCCTTTACAAGAACTACACTGCCAAAAGCACCACATCCGATCATATCCCCTGTTTTTGTGTATAATGATGTAAATTCATCCATTGACTTAATATCAACTTCTTTTTTGTTCAATACTAACTCTCTTGTTGCGGGACCTGCAATTTCATAAATTATTTTTTGTATTTTTTAATTTAATATTATGTTCATTTTATGTTCGGTTGTCTTTTATATTAATCTAGCTGTCTCGTGCCCACTTCGTTGAGCGTAAAACATTTTACTTGTAATTTTTCTTTATAAAAAATATTAATAAAACATCATCTAGTGGACCAAATTTTAAATCTAAACCATTCTCAAATCCACTTGAACATACACAACTATAAAAATATATAAAAAAAATCATCACATCATTTGAGTAGGTTTGTAATATTATTAGGTACTTACTTATTGAAACTCTAGATTCACTGGAATCACTAACAGCATCTATGGTAGTTATTCGAAAATTCATAATTTGTTCTAAAGGAGGATCTTTTAGATCGAACATAGGCATACTAGAAACACCAGCTTTGACTAAATCATCATCTGACTGGCTAAATTCAATAATATACCATTTTGTCTTGATATCACTGTGACATTTCCTGTTGAGAAACATAAAATATGAATTCCTATGTTTAAATTTTTTACTAGTTAATGAAGAATAACTAAAACTCCACCACCAGCCATAAAAAATATCTAAATGCATAAGACTTTACGTCTTCCATGAGTTTTAATTTTATTTTTCAAATCAGTAACATACCATTTAATGATAAACGACTTCGAGACGTCGTTTCCACTTATTGTATCATGTAAACATTCTTGAATTCCATAGTCTTTAACAAGATTATTTTTGCTCCAAGTATCTAAATAAAAGCAGGTTTCGTCTAGTCTGAAAGAATATTAGTCACATGTTTTAATTTTGAATTTGAAAATAATAATAATGTTGTTGGTGTAACTAATTTACGTTTAAATGACAAAGGAATATCGTTTTACCTGCAACATGTTATTTGAAGGAGGCTCTCATTGTGATCGTGATTTGTTCCATTTGTATAAATCTATGAAAAAAAATAAGCCTTAAATTTTTTTGTTTTTTTCTGAGTAGAAAATTATAATATCTTTTTTATAAGCCATCGCTTAGCACTTAACCCTTACTAATAAAAATATTTACACATCTATATAATATATATATTTACACGTATTTAAAAGGTAATCTATATTAAAATAGCCAAAGCTGATTGACTTATGTATCAACGCACAGGCCAAACCCTTAAGGCTAGAAATTTGACATTGTGCACACGTATTTTTCATATGAAGTAGGCATCCACTAAGAAAGCATTTTTCAAAATTTAACCCCCAACGGGGGTAAAATAGGTGAAAAAAGTTTGTATGAAACTTTTTTATTCTTTGGATATACAGGATGTTTGGAAGATGGGTGCAAAGCTTTAACGCCTTGTTAGTATAGACCATTTAGAACCGTATTTGACCATTCTTAGCGTTCGTAACGTACGATTTTATTTATAACGAATTTTTAAATTTTTGTTGAAAAAACCCAAAACTTCGCAATTAATTGCAAATAATGGCCAATCTGGAATATAATCCAATTATTTTTTATTGTATTTGAATTAAGTAATATGTAAACAACCAGATAAGACTTGATGTACCTACATATCTGTATCATGAGATAAATTTGTAACAGGGGTTTGAAGTTAATAATTATTTGTAGATTTCGGAAATCAAATTTTTTGAGGCCACAAATAAAAAAAAACGGGAACTGTTTTTTTTTATTCAAATATTTTTTAAAACATTCGTGGTTATTATTCTTCCTTTTTAGGTATCAACTACAAAGATAGCTTACCAATTTTGAAATTATGACCCATTTTGTTGTGAGTTTGCACCCATCTTCCAAACATGCTGTATATACGCGGGTGAAGCCGCGGGCACTTACCACTGATAAGCTATTCTATGTTGCTGTCTTTGTCTGATACGTCAGAATGTCACTTGACAGACAAAGACAGCATCATCGAGTAGCATATCCGTTGTGTAAATATTTAATTAAATTTAACAGCCTCCGTGGTCTAGTGGTTAGAGCTTGGCTCTCGATTCGGCGGTCGTGGGTTCGATTCCCGCATTGGAACAACAAAAAATGTTGTTTCCATGTTTGGTTAGGACAATGCAGGCTGATCACTTGATTGTCTGACAAGAAAGAAGATCCATGCGTCGGATGGGCATGTAAAAAGTCGGACCTGCGCCCGATCTCTCGCCAGTCGTGTCGGTTATCCGTCCCACTGGGTTATGAGAGTAAAGGAAGAGAGAATGCTCTTGTGGACTGCGCTCACACTTGGGCACTATAAAATGACTCCTGCGTAACTGGCCTGGTTTCAATGAAACCGGCCACCGTCACCGAAATCGGTGTGCGGGAGTTAGTTTTAGTTTTTTAATTAGTAACATTGCAATGCAGAATGTTAATAAAAATAACAGATAGACATATTTTGATATGTCTAGCACAATATAAAATTGGGTACACAATTTGATGAACTTGTAAATAAACTCTAAGTTATTTAAATGAATACAAATAGAATACATAAATTAACTTTGAAGCAAAATGATATTCGCCAAAGCAAACGCAGAAATAATCGTCACTTCGCTGAAGTCAAAAATAGTAGCGCATTTGTGGAGAAGTAATCGTCAACTCACCGATCCATTTTTATGTGAACTATTCTCAATTGGTTTTACATTTCTCACCGGAACGCTTACGCTGGAATCAATATTGTATATCGACAATTCATGGGACAAATCATTATATTCCTTTTCTCGATCCAAAAAAATACTTGGCACGATGACCAAGTTCGATGATGTTTTGTTCACTAAAACACGTTTGCGATTCGGCAATGACATGTGTAGCTCGCATATAACTTCGCCAGCCATTCCCGGTTCAACCTGCTTTATGAAGAAAAAGAATTCCCCACCTCGACTAAAAACCTGAAATCAAAAATATAATATACAGCCGAACGTATAACCGCCTCCTTTTATTTGGATGTCAGTTAAAAATGTATAAGTATACCTATTTAATAAAATTATGCGTCTTTTTAACCGACTTCCAAAAAGGGGGCGGTTATACATTCGGCTGTATATAAATGCCGTCTGTGGACCGATTTTCAAAATTCTTCTTTTGATTTAAAGTATATAATCCCAAGTTGGTCCCGTTTTCACCAAAGTGGTGACCTGATGATGGGATATGATAAATCTAGGGAACTCTTCAAAATTGATATGGAAACATATAGTGATTTCGACTTTTTCAGAAGTATTCCAAGCTTAAGCTACCAAAAATAAAAGCTTTTGTACTAACTACCAAGGAACCAAAAGTACTGAACAGAACTCCTGAGTCCTTATAGATAGATGTTTTGGTGATTCCGGCGTTGTTTAAAGAACTACAAGCATATGCCATCATACCACTTTCAGTAATCATCATCATCATCACCACCACCAATCTTCACAAGAAACACCAACAGATTATTATGATAACATAGGTACTCACTACTCATTAGTTTTGTACACCGATATCAATGTGTTCATAATAATATAGATAATAAATTTAACTAAAAAAGAAAAAATATTATTTTTGAACAAAAAATTAAAACCGACTTCCAAAGTATAATTGCATAAAAAAGTATGAAATAAAACTTATTTTATAAATAATTTCCCTTTTAAATTGGGCTAAAATTTTTACTATTTATCTACTCAATCTCTCTAATTTTGAAGTCGGTCGGTTTTAATTTTTATTCTAAAATAAAATTATTGTAAAAATAAATGAAAATATAAATTACATTAAATCGATGATTAGTACGTTCCACTCTGTAATGACCAATATACCATACAACATAGTAGTAATGCAGTTCATGAAGATCGAAGGAACAAGCAAAAAGCACTCTAGATCCAATACACGTCATTGCTGATGTCAATGGCTTCTTCACTTTAACAGGTGTCAGTGAATCGCTCGGTGACTCTGAAAATAAGCATAATTTCAAGTTAGGTACGCTACCTCATTAACAAATCGTTTAATTATTAAAAACCAATATACAGTCACTATTTTCAATAAACACCAATATTTTCCAACTAAATCCTCATCTTTATGAAATCTTTGCTCCCATAGATAATCGATATTATAATTAAATACTTACTATTGATTGTTAAAAAACAAGTAGATCTATCAGTCACTTCTGTCAATTTGTTTTCTAAAGTTAGAGTATACTCCCCTGTATCAAGTAGATTCGGTTTAAGAAATCTTAATGAAATATATTCATTGTTATAAATTTCTTGTACGATGCCTTTGTTGTTTTTAATAGTTTCGTCAAAACCCTTTCCCTTTTTAAACCATTCAATTGTTGTATTATTATCGATAATAGCTTTACAAGTCAGTCTTATTTCTTCTCCTATGTTTGTTTCTGTTTCGTCCACCATCGGGTCAATAATACGAGGGACGACGTCACAGCTATTCAACACATTTAAATCTGTGTCAATTACGACAACACTTGCAAAACTGGAAGCGGCGCCATGTTTTGTTTTTGATATGACTTGATAAAAACCTGTATCGGTCTCGCATGCACACAATATAGACAGAGTTGTAATCTTTTTATCGTTAAGAATTATTGTTCTATCATTTTGAACAATACGTTGATTACCTCTGTACCATTGGTATTCGTGAATAATGTATTCTGTAAACTTGGCTTCTAATTCTATTGTTTCACCCACTAGCACACGCGTGTGTGGCAAATGTTTTTCTACTAAACGTGTGTTGATTGGAGGATTCATATAAATGACTTCATTGTTATTGTTGAATGAATTATTTATAGGTCTAATATATAAATTTGCATATGAATAAACTTTATTCCCATTTCTTTCCAACATAATAAAATAAACACCAGCATCTTCTATACTTGCGGAGGAAATTTCTAATCGATACCATAATCCATTTGCAGTAACTTTTGCTGTTGGTCTTGATTTAATACATTTGCCGTTTTTGTACCATTTGTACGAATTACACTTTGAGGAGTTGTCGCTTAGTTTGCATTCAAATACAACGCAGGAGCATTCGTCTGCAATAATGTCTTCTAATGGTTCATCTATTTCTAATGCTGCTGCTGATGAAATATTTGCTTCATTTGTCATTTTAGTCGAATAGGCCTGATATGTATTTTACGTCTTCCAGATGAAGTGATTAATCTGCAAAAAAGTAAGAAAATTTAATAAGTACATTAAAAACTCTTTAGGCTTTATTGTAGGTGTCCCTAGTAGGTACGTATAATTTTCATCTAGCACGCATTCCTACTGATTCTTCGATTTTAATCGGCTTGAGATAATTTTTATCTGTTTAAATTAGTTTTTATAAAATGTTCTAAATAGTGTTTCTATTTAACACCAATCACGATATTAGCCGAGTTAAGTGCGCTAGTAAATAGCGGTTGGTAAATACCGAAAACCAGTCCGTGATTTAAGCATCACTATTCAATGTGTGTCATGAGTCACTCGTTGTATAAGGCCGTGCAAGGTGACGTACACAGATACTGGGCAACTCCAAAAACACACGTACGGCCATACACACCCTATCATAATAAACACGCAAATGTAATCACTAGTTTCGTTTCACGGGTGCGCCGGATCATAAATATGCACTTACAGATCATATCTCGCTAAGAGTACATAATTATGTCAATTTAAAAATGACTGATGATTGTACGCACTACGCTGTATAATTTATAGAATGAAACGTTTAAGCAATTTAAGATGTTTAAGAGTGTCTAATTACCTTCCAATAGGTAGGTTGGTATTATACTAGCATTAATTGCCCGCGGCTTCGCCCGCGTGAAATCAGTTTTTAAACTTTCATTCCCTATTTTACACAGCCCCTAGTTTTTTCCGCACTTACTCAATTCATACGAAATATCATGCAAATATGGCCAAGGAATAAAAAGTTTCATAGAAACATTTATCACCTATTTTACCCTCTTGGGGGTTGAATTTTGAAAAATCCTTCCTTAGTGGATATCATAATATGAGAAATACGTGTGCAAAATTTCAAATTTCAAGCCTTACGCCCGAAATTAATAACGTATCTAAAATCTTAGATTGACTTTAATCTCGGATTTTCAAACAAAAATTGACGTAAATTGACGTGAAGTGTAAATAATATAATATAAAATAAATGTGCTGAATTCTTGATCTCAGATAGCTAAGATTAAGAATGATTAATTATTAATTTCGGGCGTTAAGGGTTTGGCCTGTGCGTTGATACATCAGTCAATCAGATTTGCCTTTTATATATATATCTATCGATTTAGGTATTATAGTAAATCCAGTTTACAATTATAACAGCTCCACACTTTTATAAATCTATCTAATATAACCTATCTATACTTAGTGTAGCTAGATTACCTACCTACATAATAAAGTTGTAACCAACGTTTTGTAAAATAATACGGGTACCTAAATGATTTTATACCAAATTCTTATCTAGATAGTTCATCAAAACACGTAAACCACCGTATTAAATGAAAATAATAAAATATGAAACGCAATATAAAAGGTTGCATATAACAATTAAAAATAAGACATGCACGAAATATTCATCGTACATATTATAATTATGTATTTGTATGTTTCATTGCTTACAAAATATATTGCGTATGCGTGCAAAGTATACACTACTTGGTGAATTTGGAAGGTAGATTAGATGTTTATAATAAGACTGGCTCATTTAGATTACGGAAGTACGGATTGTTCATGGGATAGGCTCTTAGGCCAATCAGCAGCAAGTCCCACGAAATATTTATTATAAACATAATAGCTTTTTTTAAAGCCATTCAAAGAAACCAAGTTCACCAAGATCATACCAAGAAGTAGGTTCTAGTCTATATCAAAGCAGTGCAAAATATTAAAGTTTCAAGAAGGAAATCGCAGAAGTTTAAGGAAATGCATTAAAATGGCAACATTTTTTTCGACAGTGGCATTTACATTCAGAAAGTCAATCTATGTGCCAATTTCACCAACTCCTATTGAAATTAATCGTTGAATATAATATGTCATGGTATCTCTCTCGTTCTTCGTAACTTATGAAAGAGAAGGCATGATATATAGACATACCATTAACACGTTAGGCGTTGGTAATATTGGGACTAAGTTTACTATAAATATCAAAATGACTCTGACGATAAGATGATTAATGGATGCAATCAACAGTTTTAAAACGAAGTTAAGGCAAATATCGTCAAACAATCGCTTACATACTTACATACTTAACGTTGCGTTGGTACGGAGTCCGGAGATACGAGTAAAATATTATGTTGATCCGGTAGAGTCCAACGTACGAGTATGTACCTTGTACGAGTAGGTACGTACCTAATCTACATATTATTATAAAATTTAAGGAACTTTTTTAATATTTTAAGTTGCTTTTCGTAATCATTTTAGCGTGTCGAAATTTTTGTTGGTAAAACATAGAAACTATTAAGAGATTTAATGTCTGTTGATATGCTCATAAGGTTTACCAAATGTATCTAAACAGTCTTAAGCTCGTAAGATTTGAGATAGTAGAGTTTTTAGGGTTCCGTACTTAGTAATACTGTTTTACCCCTTGGGTCCGGTCAAAATCGGAGTCTTAGAGACTCCGCTGTCCCTCTGTCACCAATCTGTATCTCATGAACCGTGATAGTTAGGCAGTTGAAATTTTCACAGATGATGATGTATTTCTGTTGCAGCTATTACAAAAAATGATAATAAATTGAATAAAATACATATTTATGAGGGGCTCCCATACAACAAACGTGTTTTTTTCGGTTTTATTCGGAACCCTATGTGCGCGAGTCCGACTCGCACTTGGCGGGTTTTTTGTTTTATAAGAGTTGCAATTGCAACTACAAAAGTAAGTACCTACTACCTAGAACTAGATTCGGACTATCTCAAACACGCAGACCAATGAGTACTAATAGGTACAACTACATGTACAAATGTAAAAAAAAACAATATTGACCAGTAAATGACGCATAATGCGCGTATTGTGGAATACTAATTAGGATTCTAAAAGAATGCTAATTAGAATTTAGTCAGAAGCCACACTTCTACTCTTTTAGGATGCTAATTATAATCCTCAGTTCCTAAATGCCATTTCACTTGGCTGAATTTTAGTTACTGAATCATTTAGGACGACTGAATTTAGTGATTTGGAATACGCCATTAAACCGATTGATTGACATTTACTGTCTTCTAAACGCGAATAGACTATAGTGTATCATGGTAGTATGTAGTATTCATAATATGGTCACTAGTCTCGTCTGCAATTATACTGATTAATTACGTAATCTTTTATAAAAACAAAATTTTAAAAAATTAAGTAACCTTCAGCATTGTGAAGCAGTAAGCGAGCTGAGGATGATAAAACTTCCCCTCTCTTTTCGTCGGTTGTTCAAAACTAAATAACGGTGCGTGTAGACTGTAGGTAATGTGTGTCTAATTTGAATATTGGTCATCACATCTATTGCACTATGCACTAGCTAGTGCCCGAAACTTCGTTTGTGTTTTCAATAAATGGAAACGAAACCCAAAAAAAAGTTGCTTAATTAAGTTACTCCTTATAACATCAGCTATCTGCCAGTAAAAGTCCGGTTAAAATCGGTCCGGCCGTTTTAAAGCTTAGCCGGAACTCGGAACTATCAAAGAAAAAGATAGATAGACAGACGGACAGACAAAAAAAAGTTTTTTTAGTATATACTATCATATGCATAGTGCGGTTAATTTGAAATTGCAAACAGACACTTCAATTTTATTTATTTGTATAGATTACTAATGAAACTACTAATGAACAAAACAGAACTTAATGCACTTTTATTTCATACAATATGCCATTATCTCTATAAATTATCATTAACGGCCTATTGTGTTCTGCCTTAAATAATTTTAAACAGATTTACTACAAGCCCACACATCTCTAGATGGGTATAAGGCATTGATTCAAGTAGGCTATAACAAGTTTAGCATACGCTATTAATGCAGGTCTATTTTTATTTACTTTTTCCTAATTAGGATTACAGGTTGCTATTAAAGCAAAAAATCTTAGTCAGAGCACTAGATAATGAATTTTCCTACATATACGATTCAAAACAAACTAAACTAGTCACCAAAATCATTAAAAACACCTAGCCGCTGTGCTTGTCGGAAAATTAATAAGTAACTAATTAATTTTTTTAAGCAGTTTTACTCTTACCAACCAAATTTCTGTATGCTTAACGCTAAACCCAGATTAGATCTCTCTATCTCAATCAATGTTAGGATGGGACAGACAGATCTAAAACCGAAGCTCAGTGTTAAACGTTGTTTTAATACGTTGGTGAAATTGGGGCTAAACTATGAATACCTAACCCAAACTATGACGTTTAATTTTATCTTGTCCTTAAATAATTTATATAGATTGATTGACCTATTTTTAGGGTT
The DNA here is from genome assembly GCA_037179445.1 of Phengaris alcon alcon. Lineage (NCBI taxonomy): Eukaryota > Metazoa > Arthropoda > Insecta > Lepidoptera > Lycaenidae > Phengaris > Phengaris alcon. Next base: position 360,029 of record JAYRCH010000120.1, read on the forward strand.
CCATAGGAACTACAAGGAACCCTTATAGTTTCGCTCTGTCCGTCTGTCGGTCCGTCCTCCCTCAATAACTTCGGTCATCTATACAGATAAATGAAATTGAAGTGTATGTTTGTAATTTTTAATTAACAGGAATTCGCTTAATGCATATGAAAGTATATACGGTGCTTACAATAAAAAAAATATACTTTTAAATTTTTTGTCTGTCTGTTTGTTCCGGCTAATCTCTGAAACGGATGGACTGGAGGCAGATAGCTGAGTATATAAGGTATAACATAGGCTATTTTATCTTAGGATTCCGTTTCTGTTAGTTCTGTGCAAACGAAGTTGCGAGTAGGTATAAATAAACAATATTTTATATAGTTATAGATAGCATCTAGACTTTATTTTTGGCATAATATAATAATTATAATTTTGTATTTGTGGGGATAGCTTTCGGAGCTGGACATGTGAAGTGGTGATGAATTCATTTTTTCATTCCATCCCATCATGAGTATCGTCGAATAAGTGTTTTTAACTAAAAGCAAGCTTTCATACGTGAATTTTTATAATGCAAACCATTTTAGAGTAATGGACCTCCAAAGTGGTTTAAAAGTTGCCCCCCCCCCCCCCCTGGCATTTCTAAACTATGAGACTAAGAAACTTGCAATTTTACATGCTGATAGATCATGCTAAATACTCTTTAGGAAATTATTTTGAACGACATGGGACTAACGTTTGAAGTAATTTGAAAAAATCCTATTACGCGTTGATTTTCCTACCTATACCGCCAAGCCAAGAGCACAGGACATGTCTAAGGATGGTTCCGTAGATATGTCTTGTGCTCTTGGATAGGTTACTTTAAATTATTTTTGAAACTAGTTACAAAATAGGTAACTGATGATAGTGATGAATTAGAAACAGGTAGGCATAAGCGATAAAAGAGCTAATAAAGCTTATCTCGATCGAAATCATAAGATAATATCGCAAACCGACATTATGCAGTTTTTGTAATTCTCATAACTGTATGTGTGACATATCTGGACTTTTTTGGTGCGGTTTAATGTGCATGTTGAACCTACATTATTTATATTACCATTTGTGATATAGTCTGTTATGGGGCGAAATGAGCGCACTGGTTTCGGTTCATACTTGCGTGGCTTTCGAAAGCAAATTGTATCAAAACAACGACGGGCGGTCCGTGGTCGAGTCATAGGCGTCGAGAGCCGGCCTCATAATGTTTTAATGTTACCAATGTCGTTACTGTTTTTATATTTTTGTTATAGATATCCTACTACCTACTATTATAAATGTGAAAGTTTGTGAGGATAGATGTTTGTTAATCTTTCACGCAAAAACTACTGAACGGATTTTGATGAAATTTGGTATGGTAGTAGTTTAAGCACTGTATTAATACAGTTGCTACCGATTTTTATCCCGAAAAAGTTTAGTGTTCCTTGTGAATACTGTTTATACGCGGGAATTAAACAATTAATTAAACCGACTTCATACTTTTTTGTGTATTTTTACTTTGGAAGTTGATTTATATAAATAAACTATCGAATGCATAGCCGGGCACCGTTAATCAAATAGTTAACTTCGTTAATCGTTAATCCGCTACAAAGAAAGTTAGCTTCGTTAAATGTGAAAGCGTTATATTTCGGAAGAATTAACGCAAGTTAACGTTAATCGTTAATCCGTTAATATGTGAAAAATTGCATCTTTATATCGTTGCGTTAGTGAACTTATAAAACCTGTTGGTTTAGGTTCTAATTCATTCATCAATTATCAAAACGCAAATGATCACTGACAGTAATTTATAATAACAACAAACAAACAAACGTGTTGTTTGTTTGTCTCGTCGTCACTCTAAGCACCGGCGCTAAGTAATGAAATGATCAAACGAAACAAATCTTTTCGCAGTTTTCTCTCTCACTCGCACGCGCCGGAAAAATATATCTAGTTTTGTTTTTGTTTCACTCGCTGCCACGCGCCGCCCGGCACTTGTCGGTGCCGTGCGGTAACTATTAAGCATTGGATTAACGATTAACGGACTTCTGCATATTAACGGAAGTTAACGTATCCGTTAACATTTTTAAAAGATAACTTAAAAGTTAATCCGTTAATCAAAATGTTAACTTCGTTAATTAACGATTAACGGATTAACGAGTTAATGCCCAGCTATGATCGAATGTATATTTGAATACGCGCCAATCTTCCATTAGGTACAATATATAAGAAATAAGTAAATAAGATGATGATGATTACTGTAAGTTACATAATGACATATGCTTTCAGTTCTTTAAAAAAAAATCTGATGAAAAATGGATTCTGTTTGATAACCGCAAGCGCTCTGCAAGTTGGTTGGATCCTGGTTCAGCACCTAAACAATGCCCTAAACGAAAACTTACCCCTAGAAAAGTGATGGTCACTGTTTGGTGGTCTAGCGCCGGTGTGATTCATCACAGCTTCTTACCAAACGGGGTGAGCATTACTACAGATGTGTACTGTGAAGAACTGAACACTGATGGAGAAGCTGGCACATCTCCAACCAGCATTGGTCAATCGCTCGTCTCCGCTGCTCCTGCATGACAACGCGCGACCTCATACTGCACAGCAGACGGCCACCAAGTTGCAAGAACTGGGGTTGGAAGCTCTCCGTCATCCGCCCTACTCACCAGACCTTGCGCCTACAGACTACAACTTTTTCCAGAATTTGGATAACTTCTTGGCGAGAAAAAAATTCAATACCCGAGAGGCAGTACAAAATGCCTTTGAAGAATTTGTTGCCTCCCGTCCAGCTGATTTCTTTAAGAAGGGCATCAATAAACTGCCACTGCGTTGGCAAAGATGCATTGATTGCATGGGTGATTACTTCGATTAATACAAATAAAAAATACATAAAAAAATACGTTTAAATTTTTACATACAAAACGGCAATTTCATAGGTAAAGACCTAATATCATTATTATGTGATGACGTATGGTGGTGATGATGGTGATTACTTTAATTGACATCACTATGTCAGCCACTGCTTATACTTGCAGTTCTTCAAACAACGCCGAAATCCCCAAACATGTATCTATAAGGAGTCAGGAGTTCTGTTCAGTGCTTTTGGATCCAGGGTATACCTTGATGCAAAATCTTACGTTTTGGTAGCATATGCGCGAGATACTTCAAAAAAAGTTGAAATCACTATATAAATATAAATCTCGAGGAGTTTCCTTGATTCCTCATGGATGCAGGAATCCATCAGCAGATCACCATTCTGGTAACAACGGCACCAATTTCGGATTATACCCTTTACATAAAAAATATTTTTTAAACTCGGTCAACAAACGGCGGAGTTATTGTTGAACATACAAAAAAATATATACAGCCGAACGTATATCCGCCTCCTTTTTTTGGAAGTCGGTTCAAAAGATAGTATATTATAGAGCAGAATAATATTGATTTGGAAATGCGTTTTAGAGCTTCTTTCTGGCAAACCAAATATGTTCCTACTAAAAGGTAGTGCTCAAGACTTGTGAATTGTAATCTAAGATAGTTAATGAAGGTAAGACACGGATTCTGATCGATTGCGTACGACATTAAAATGCAGTTTCGTGGAACGAAGTTTACAAATATAACTTTAATAACCATGAACACTTAAATCTTGTTTAATATGGCCATAATCATATTTCTTAGTATGTAGCTGCCTGTCCACCGTCCACTCCACGTCACTGCTAGCGTAATTATTTTAAAATTAGTTTTAAAGTTTTCTACGACATTTAAATGTTATTTAGCTTAATAGGCCTCCGAGCATTCTTGCTCTGGTACACAAACGCAACATTTTTGCAATTATTACACCACGCGTACCCAAATAACTGCACATATACGGCAAGTGGTACTTGGTAGTTGGTGGTACAGAAATCATACGCATACGGACTTTGCTTCTGCGCTATGATCGCAACTGGTATGTCTCATCTAAATTAAAAGTATAGTCCGTTCATAGTTTTTTAGGGTTCCGTAATACTCAAGGAACGCTTATAGTTTCGCTCTGTCCGTCTGTCTGTCTGTCTGTCCGCCCTACTAACTTCTGTAATTATGAATGTAAATGGATGAAATTTGGTATAGGCATATAATGTGTATTGTTTATAAATCTCGGTTATGGCATCATAAAAATTAAACCGGCTTCCAAAGTGAAAATGCACAAAAAAGTATGAATGAAACTCATTTTCTAAATAATTCCCCTTTTAAATTCGCTAAAATTAACTATTTCTGTACTCAACCTTCATAATTTTGAAGTGGGTACCAGCCCGATCAACATCCTGATAAATCAATATTTTATAGAACTTACGTTCAATTTTTCTGGTACCGACTTCAAAATTATGAAGATACAGTAGAGAAATAGTTAAAATTTTAGGCGAATTTAAAAGGTAAATTATTTAGAAAATGAGTATTATTTCATACTTTTTGTGCACTTTTACTTTGGAAGTCGGTTTAATTTTTGTTTAAAAATGATAATTTTTCCCTTTTTAGAGATATTTGTTAAATTATATTATCTTCCATTAGGTATTGTGAATAATATGATGATGATTACTGTAAGTTACTTATAGTGGCATATGCTTGCAGTTCTTTAAACAATGCCGAAATTTCCAAACGCGTATCTTTAAAGACTGAGGAATTCTGTTCAGTGCTTTTGACTCCAGGTTTAAACCTTGGAGCAACCTACGAGACTACGAGACTAAGAGTCATAGTTTTTGGTAGAATATGCTTGGACTATTTCAGAAAAAGCTGAAATCACCATATGCGTCCACTGTCCATATAAATTTCGAGGAGTTCCCTCGATTCCTCATAGATCCCATCATCAGGTCACCACTTTGATATCAAAAGGACCAATTTCGGATTGTACCCTATACATCAAAAAAATTTTGAAAATCGGTCTACAGACGGCGAAGTAATCGTTGAACATACAAAAAAATTAGTAAAAAAATATGCGATATATTTAATATATATTAAATACGCAGCCGAACGCATAACCGCTCCCTATTTTTTGAAGTCAGTTAAAAACAATAATAATTTTATATTTAGGAGTGGCCGTCCATATATGTGAAGTGGGGATAGAAAATATTTATTCATTCTACCTACCACATCGCGTGGGGACCGGGGTATCGTTAAATATATATTTATATATAGATATTTTTTTTAAATAAAGGCAAGGTTTCCTCCATCACTATTTATAATGTTAACCATTTTAGAGGAGTAATCGGTCTGTAAAATGGTATATAAGTGCCCTTGGCATTTCTAAACAATAGGAGATAGAAAATTATTTTGAGCGAAGTAGGACAATAACTTTTGAAGTATGTACCTAATTCAAATTTCAAAGATAACCAATTGTTCGTATCAACGCGCTAGTCTAAGGGTTCCATAACTATCAAGAGACATGTCCTGGCATGCTTTTGGTTAGGTTTTTTTAATGAAATATAGGGGGCAAACGAGCAGATATAGCCTGATGGAAAGCGATTACCGGCGTAATACGACGCCGGAGGAGACGCAAGTGCGTTGCCAGCCATTCAAAGATGAATACGATATTTTCTTGAAGGTTTGAACACAGAACATATAACATCTGTGGGTTTGAAGGTCGTGATGGTCCGGAAATACCGTTGGCGACATTTTACTCCAAAGTTTTATTGTGCGGACCAGAAAGCTCGATGGAGGACTGCCAGTTGCCACAACACACGTTGCCAGACCTCTTTCACACATGACCTTTGTGCAGTCGACTTAAGGATCAATCTTATAGACACTCCGAGGTAAATAACTCGGAACAGAATGTACATCATAGCATTTATTTTAAAAAGTTAGTGGTTTTAAGCCACAATTGCAGAGTTTTAATTTGGTAATTAGTTTTTGCTATTCTAAATGCCTACCTCTTAGGTAATCTACCACCAACTACTGACTAGTCAAGTAGATAATGGGATAAGGGTTTTAAACGTAATAACTGTACCTAAGAAATTAATTCAAATAAAAATAAGATTTCCAGTGTTTTGAAAGATTAAAGAAAATATGAGGAAAAACAAACTTCATAGCGCGAAATGTGAATAGGTATTGTGTAACATTATGTATTGTAGTGATCATTCAATGTCCAGTCGTTTGCTATTATTCCGTGCTCCTATCACGACTTCTCTTTGTAGTTCTCTTTGGGATATACTATGCAAATATGTGTGGCTTTTGTGTTGGTTGAAAAATAGACTAGTATAATTAATGAAAAGAAAAGCCAGTCAACGAGAATAACAAGAAAATTCAATATCGTCACTTACAAGTACAACCATGTCCCTGGGAAAACATCGTTTTTCTACGAAAATAACAGACGATATATGAAAAACAACGAATCCCGAAAGACATGAGGAATGTTGTAGTACTGTACATGTTTTCTGATAGGAAGTAGGGCGTGTTTTCTCAATGAAAGAAAAAAGTACCGTATTCTGTAGCCCACCACACTTGTCTGATAGATAAATGATTGGTCTCGGCGCTCGAAAAGATACCGCGCTATCTAACAACAACAGCTGAGAATGCGGCAACTCGTTCTTGTAATGTAGGTTTATAATATCACTTGCTGTTGCCCGCGGCCCCGCCCGCGTAAATACAGTTTCCCAAAGGAACACTTGTACTATTTCGAGATAAAAAGTAGCCTATGTTTTAATCCAGAGCCTAAACTACTACCATACCAAATTTCATCTACATCTGTTCAGTAATTTTTGCGTGAAAGAGTAACAAACATCCATCCATCCATTCAAAGTCTTACTTTTTGGTAGCATATGCTTGGGTTACTTCAGAAAAAGTCCAAATCACTATATTATGTGTCCATATAAATTTCGAGGAGTTCCCTTGATCCCCTCATGGATCCCATCATCAGGTCACCACTTACCCTTAATTACATCAAAAAATAATTTTGAAATTCGGTTAGCCGAATTTAAAAGGGGAATTATTTAGCAAATAAGATTTATTTCATACTTATTGAGTAGTTTTACTTTGGAACTCGGTTTAATTTTTTGTTAAAAATAATTGTTTATTGATTATACGTAAAAATATACATTGTCGAAATAAATACCATAATCTTTTGGTATGGTCGGCCGGACAAACACAGTGAACCACACACCGTGTTTGTCACCTTATTGCCACATAAATATTAAGATCCACAAGTGGTACACCGTATTTGATGGCAACCGTCCATAAACTACAATATGCCAACCAGAGTTGTGGCTGCACTCTCAAACACACCTACTTTTTTTTCAAAAGCATACTATAAGGTCGGTTTTATTTTTCCTTCTTAAGCCGAGATTCTTATGGTAGTTAATCTTCAAATTATCAGTAACGTATAGATTTTTTTAAAAATTATCAGTAAGGTATAGATCTTAATGATTAAATTTTATCTGAATGTTTCTTAATAATGATCTTTTGTTATTTTTATTACTTATGCAATATATAGTTTTATGGTTCTTTTGCCTGAAATAAATATGATTTGATTTGATGACACACAAATAGTTTCACCTCATTAATATTCTAATCCTTATGGTTTCATCTTACCCACAATAACATAAACCTAATATCCTTATGATAAGTTAAAAGCTTATAGAATAGGTGGTCATAATTTCGTCTAAGATTTTTTTTAAATATCTATTGATGCTACACGACGTCAACTGGTCCCGTGGTAAGTTCTCGAAGAACTTGTGTTACGGGTACCAGACAACGGAAATATATTTAATACTTTTATATCTATACATATATTTAAGTATTTTGTAATACAATACACATATTTAATACACATCCATTACCCAGGAACACAAAAAACTTTTTGTTCCCTGGCTTGAACGTCAACGCTAACCACCGAGCCACGGAGATCGCCGAAGTTGTATCACCGTTCCCCATAAACTTATTGCATAAAATATATTTCACGGTAGAAAAAAAATTATTATAGTTTATAATATGGGCTGATTTTTCAATCGTCAGACAACTCTTACCTGAGGAATAATTATTATGTTACTTTGACCGATTTTCTATACAAAATCTTTGATAGAGTCGCATATTTATTCCTCAGATAAGAGTTATTTGACGATTGAAAATTCAGCCCTTAGTACGGTGTCGATATGTCTACAAATTCAATTAGGTAAAATATTGTAAAGCTTTAGGGATGGCGACAAATAAATTCTACTTATGCTTAACGTAACCCGAGTAGAATTAAATTCCTATGATATAAATATAAATAATAATTAAAATAAAATATAAATAAAAATAAGTAGAAAAAACATAGCTGTGGACTTCAGTTGCCTCAGTTTTTATGTAGGTGGAATTTTTTATAAATACCTCGAATAAAAGAGACCTGCTAAGAATATTTAAAAAGCTCTATTTAAATATTCTTAGCAGGTGTCCGAGTGCCCTATAAAAGGCGATAGATCTCTTTGTAAGTGCAGTGCCGACTTTTATCTTCTTGATTAGTAAACAATAGAAAATATAAATGCATTATTGAGACATCTGTTCGAACGTGATAAAACTCTATATCGCTTGTTTTAACCCTCCTCGGTACTTCAAATACTCCATATACTTTGACGACCTCTGTGGCTCAGTAGTTAAGCGTGTGGTGCTCAAGCCGGTTCGAATTCCGCCGAAGGAACAAAAAAGTTTTTCCATGTTCCTGGATGTGTATTAACTTTTTTTTTTTTATTAAATTTTAATTTATTTATTTTAACATATTATAATTATTGAATTATAATATAATAAAAGCCTTAAATATGTTTATAACACAAAAGTAGATATTAAATATGTTTTCGTTGTCTGCAGGCCTAAAAAAGCCACATCGCGCAATATTAAACAACTAACTAAAAGTAAATCATTTGCAGCATTCCTTGCAATTTTGCTAAAAGTTCGTAATATTGTCACGTTTTATAGCAACATTTCATCAATTCATTTCATTAACCTCAGCAATCAGCATCCAGCTCACAATAATTTGAAAAAAAAAACATTTCATTAGCAGATTCATATTTGTCGGTTATGTTGCCACATGAAAAAATTATATAACCGTAAACAACCGAATAACCGCATATTCTGTATTTGTGTAAAAAATACTAGTCTTAGAGGTTAATCTTGAAGAAGTATTTTAGTACTTGGCATTTGTAAATAAAAGTTACGAATAAGTACATTAAAATATTTATATTAGGTCATTACATATGAAATTGGCGTTTTGTAAAGGAACATAAAGTGGATTTTTTTAACATAATATATTAATTTAATCAAAGTATATAGCATTGCTATCTATGCACTTTTGCCATCTCATAGGTAGTTCATAAATTCCTTTACTAAAAAAAGGCAGGCTTTGGCTGGTTCGCCAGGATTCAGCCATTGCGATGAGCGTTTCCGATTATCGTACAGGATCACAGGTAATGATTCGACTTAAAATCTCTTCATTATTCTGCCGGTTGAGTAATGTAACGCAGCAGTCAGTCAGACACGCGTTTGTCGGTTTGCTGCTCTCAATTCATGAGGTACCCACCTTTCAAGCTTTTTCACCTTCCCAATTTGCTTCAAGTGGATTAAAACAATTTTATCACTAACACCGCAGCCTGCAGCTAACTCGGACGTGATTACGAAAGAGCCGCTTCCACAATAGCCTTCAATTCTCATTATCAAATTTAGTCTCCGGCCGTCCACGGGGCTTGTTCTGCAGGTCGCAATTTCCAGAACGAAAACGTTAGAACCAAAAACACAAGTACATGAGTAAATAGCGGTAAAAATTTTAAATTGGAATTCCTAACCAAAGAAGATATATTTGAGATCAAAGCGGTCAGTACGACAAAACGCCAATTTATATGTAAGGACCTAATATATAAGGTAATCAATGAAGTATAAAAATTTCGTGTTATTTTTTTGTTCTTCAACTGGCAACTCGTTGAATACACGCCGAGTTTTGTTTGACGTTTCACGTTTGTTTATAAACAATAACGTAGTTTACATTCTCTTTGAATAAGGTCTCTTTTATGGTCAAACGCGTAGAATACCTTAAACAAAAATAAAGAACTAATTACCATCTTAGGGTTGCCAACCATCCTGTTTTCCCAGGACTTGTCCTAGTTTTCAAAGAGTCCTGGGGTGTCCTGGATCTAAGCAGGTTCCTGGTTTTTTAAAGCGCCCTGATAAGGTCATGTATTTTAAAATTCGCGTGCCACTTTTACAATTTTTCTTTCTAATTTTAATAATTAAACACTTTTATGAAAAAGTATGATTATTAGCATTACATAATATATTTCATTTAACCTATTTTCACTGCATATTAATTTAACTGTTGCAGCTCTATTACTGCGTCCTGTTTTAAAACTAAATTGTCCTGGTTTTTTCAACTTCAAATCCTAGTTTTTTAAATTTGGAGTGGGCAACCATGTACCTACCATCCTATTATATGATAAAAATGTCATAGAAAACTGCGATGGTTATATTTGTTGAGTTGAAATAATCGTAATAAGTAGATGCATATCTTATGATAGTTTACCCGTAACACAAGTTCTTCGATAACTTACCACGGGACCAGATTGACGTGGTGTGAAGCGTCTATAGATAGTACAGATAGATACTCACGGTATTCGGGTCAATTTGACCCGAAATCGAAATTTCTTTTACTAGTCATAATAATCATTATTCTCAATAAATTTATCATTTGGATAATACATATTCCAAATACTAAAGTCAATTGTAGGTCACGTTCTATTTGCAAATAAGTAATTACTAATTATGTTACATGATTCACATTACTATGAAGGACAAGGATGACCGCAACTGTTGTGAGTTCTCGTGTGTCCTAGTGATCTTGACATTATGGCATATTACACACGATAAATATACTAGGGTTGCCAACCCCAAATTTTAAAAAAGCAAGGATTTTAAGTTGGGAAAATCCAGGACAATAATTATTGAGTTTAAAAACAGTTAAACGAATATGTAGTGAAAATAGGTGAAATAAAATACAAGTAATGCTAATTGCTAATAATCATATTTTTTCATAATACTATTATAATAAAATTAAATTACAAAGAAAAAATTGCAAAAGTGGCGAGCTTATTTTAAAGTATGTTACCTTATCAGGGTGCTTTAAAAACTCAGGACACTGCTTTAAACTATCCAGGACACCCCAGGATACTGCAGAAACTAGGTCATGTCCTGCTCCTCATGCTCCTTAGTCCTGCTAAGGAGGATTCCGTAAGCAATAAACGCGCAATAGCCGCGAATAATAAAAAATACCGCGCCTCGTCGCGATTCGATATGAGTTGACCCTAAAGAGATTTAGCATAACTTATCACCATGAAAAAATTACAAGTTTTTAAGTCTTATACTTTTGAAATTCCAGGGGGTGGGCAACTCATAAACCACTATGGAGGTCGATTACCTACTCGAAAATTGGTTACATTATAAAAAAGTGATGTATCCTGTGTATGAGGTTTGCCTCATCTTTAGTTAAATAGACCTAGAATTTTTTTCACCCACACCCCATTTCATCAAAATCCATTCAGTAGTTTTTGCGCATCAGAGTCACAAACATCCATCCATCCACACAAACTTTCACATTAATAATAGTAGTAGGATCAGCTCTACATTAGTATGCTTAAATATAGAGCATCAGAATAGAATTAAGGTATCTAAGAACTAGGTACTTTACTTAAAACATCAGGCAAAGTAGTAAATTAGTCGTAATTTCATCTCAAAATAACATAATACTGATGACAAGAGTAAGTACACATGTTACCTAAGCATTTAAATTAAAGAAATATTATTGTTTACCTAGATTTTTAAGCCACTAGCACCTAGCTATACTTGACAGGTGAAATTTAATTGTGTACACGATATTTAATTAATGAAATAAATATAGAATACCGGAATTTATTGACAGGATTATCTGTAAGTCTTTATACCAGATAATTTAAATACTTAATTATATCAGAAATAGTTAAAACGGAAATGGAAGAGACAGTAAGTAAGTAATTATTTTCACTTAAGTATTTCCTGCAAGGGCCTTCCCTTACTCTACTAGGTAAACTTAAAATAATTAAATACATTATGAAAACGATTTATTAAGTCGGTGTTTGTAAGGTTTACTCGCGTATTAATATTGACTAAATCATAATGCATTTCTTAGGACCACACGTTTCTATTTCGCAGAAAGATACAGATTTTTAAACAACAATGCGTGATAGGTACCTACCGTATTAAATTATATAAACCTACCACTAGTTTTAATAATTATTTTACTTTTAGATGATGTTATACTAGATAAAAGATATATTTGATAGATATATAACGTTTAGAGAAATATTTATGTACTACCTACTATTTATTTATACCTTCTCATGGAAATAAATATCCACATTTGGTAATTAGTCGACTTTCTATACTTAAGTATAATTAAAGTGGCACTACCGAGTACTCAAAGTATTTTATTTCATCAACGTCAACTAAATGTACCTAAATGTGTTTAAAGTATTTAAATAATTACTTTCCGCAGGGCATATGACATAGTTTCTCGTATCCGCGTCTTGACTCACTCAAAAACATTTGATATAATTAAATTGTGTACATGCAATAATTAATACATTTATCATTATTTCGCATAAATAAATAATAAGTAAAGATACAATTAATTAGCCAGTTAAACGTTGTAAAAAAATAACAATTAAACAAAAATTCGAGTTATTTTCGTGAAACAGTCAAATTTCGAATTTTTACACCTATATTAAAAAAAGGTGTCAATATAATGTTAAAGTTGTATTCATGTATGTAATAAACACTCACATGTGGCCAGTGGTCAGTATGCTGGCGCGACAGCTAGCTCTCGGCTCGGATAGCGACAAACGAATGACGGTGGGTAAACCAAGCCGAAACGTACGTTTTAAAATCCAATAGTAACTTACACGGAATCAGTCAATCTTAAAAGCCTAGATCGATAAGCAATAACAAACCCGCTGCGTGCTTTAAAATTACGTATGATAAGATGGATATTTATTCTAATGGTTTCTTCTAATGATACCGCTGTCACATATGTATTTTAACTTGGTGTTTTTTTATTTATTTACCTACGAGTATGTTACTATAAAGCAATTTGTATTTATCAGCATTATTTTTATGTAGAATTCAAGAGACCTAAAATAAAACAGATAGGTTTGGACCTGTGGTAGGTAAGCTGTAAGTCTTGATATCATTCCAAGATAGAGACTTAAGATATTAGGTAATTTTAATAATAAGTTTTTCACTGTTTTAATTTGATTAAGTAGGTAGGTTACGGTAGGTAGATAATAATAGATAATATATTATGTACTTAGCAGTAGCTAGCTGCTACCTAGGTACCTATTTACTACATTATATACATAAAAATCATAGAAAAAAGTCTCGAAGCTGCATCACCGTTCGCTAACAAATCCGTAGATACTCATTTGTTTGTCAAGCTACAGTGGTCGGGATTTTGCATGCGGCTGATGTAAGCTCTAACTTATGGGTAGAGCTTATAGCTTCTAAAGTAACTAATGGTATTTAGCATTTCCTTAAGATTTTTTTTACATCATACCTCCGACATACGCGATTTTAGTACGCAGGTGATTTCTATAAAAAGTCCTTAATATTCTTTAAATATGCCAATATTCTTAATTATGTTAATAAAAAAACATCACCATTAATGTTGAAGTCATGAAGAGCAACAGGAATCACTCCGGTGACAGATGATAAGATTCATGGAAACATTTGTAGGTACTAGAGTAATTAAGTAATCTTCTCGAGTCTAGAGTTCTAGACTAATTTAGTTGGGTAATGCCCGGTTTCCGAGATGATGAATAGCGATTGGATGCCACAAACGCGTTAACCAATTAATAAACGGCCAATTGATAAAATTTCAACGAATACTTATTGGTAGATAGGTTATTGAAACGGGCCGTTAATAAACTACCGACAAAAACCTCAGTAACCGGGCATCATAACCTTTGAATAATTTTCAATTAAATTGCATAAATATAGGCAATGTACAATGTGTAACTTTAAGTTTAGTCCATGTGTTCTTATTATTTCACGTAACAGGTTAAAGTAGGTACATAGCGCCGCGCTCAAAATAATTGACTTTAATTGTTATTTTACACGTCAAGTTAGTGATTTACAGATCTAACATTTTATACCTGACAAATGATTGGCAATAGGTTGGTTAGCTGATACAAAGGTCTTAAAAGTAGTTCTTATCTTATTGTTCCAAAGAGTAGGTCGCTACGTAACGACCTTACTAATGGCGCCGGCAGGGCGCGCGCTTCAGAAGGCCGAATTAAGTTTTAATAAGGACCTGTACATATCTTACACAACCGAAAACAATATAATTATAGATACCGCTTTATATACTGTTTTAATTAAGTAGACACTTATGTACAAAATCTCAAAACGCTTCTTAAAGTAAAAAGCTCTCAAGTCACATGCTGTCTCTGCTCAGCAGAATAACAGGCCTTAATTTTATATGGCATGTATTTAAACTTGCGACAAAACAATCAAATTTTGAGTGTCAATAAACCGAATATTGAATTCGGAACCGAATATTGAACACTAAGTTACCAAGTTGGCGGAAGAATATAAGGTACAAAAAATTTCAAACCTGGTGACTAATAAATAAAAGTTTTTTTATAGATAGATATTATTTTAGCGAACAAATAACCATCTTGGCGACAATTTGAGAGTACACATTTAATTTAAGAATAGGCAAATATATTTTCCCTTATGTAGGTAATTCAAAAAACATTACAAGCAGCAGAACGAGCGCATACAAAAAAAAAACCTAAAAGAGCGTACAATATTCCCATTTTTAATTTTTGCCGGTTTCGGGGAGCTTAGATATTGTGTAGATTAATTTTGAAATTTACAAAATGGCGAAATTTTTTCTGTAAAATTGATACGGGTGTATACGGGTCTTCGAGGTTTTTAGGGGTGCTGAATAAAAAAATGATATCCATTTTGAAAGATAGCAGATATTTCTTTTTAATAAAATGAATCTAGGTGTCCTTTTCTAGGTTTAGGGGATGTTAATTACAAAAAAAAAAACATTTATTTTGAAATCTCAAAAATGGTGCGTCTTACTGAAAAAATAATGAAAATTTCCTATCCCTTAGTAACCTCGCAACCACATATTTTCTTCATGATGGGAGAAAAAGAAATTTGAAAATCCTAAATTTTCCAATATTTCTATAGCTTCATACATCGTTCATATCTCAAAGTAGGCATTGCCATATTTTTTTCTATAATCTCTTCTATCTCGGAAACGGTGCATCCTACTGAAAAAGTAATTAAAATTTCCTCCCCTTATTAACCCCACAACCACATATTTTCTTCATGATGGGAGAAAAAGAAATTTGAAAATCCTGAATTTTCCAACATTTCTATAACTTTATACATCGCTCGCATCTCAAAATAAGCATTGCCATATTTCTTTCTATTATCGCTTCTATCTCGGAAACGGTACATCCTACTGAAAATTTCCTCCCCCTAAGTAACCCGCAACCACATATTTGCTTCATGATGGGAGTAAAAAAATTTAAAATCCTGAATTTTCCAACATTTCTTATACATAGCTCACCTTTTCGCGCATATTACCATATTTCAATATTTCTTTCTATAATCGCTTCTATCTCGAGAACAGGTCATCACAATCCTACTGAAAAAATAATGAAAATTTCCTCCTCCCCAAGTAACCCCATAATCACGTATTTTCTTTAGGCTAAGTTTTTTTTTTGAAAATCTAGAATTCCCAAAAATTTATATAGCTTACATAGCTGGTACTACACAACATACTGTGTTAATAATCATCAATCCTAATCACCATTTGCAACAATTTTAAATTAGTACTCATGTCATTTTAACGAAGAATGAAAATTCTACATTTTGGAAATTGAGATTGGAAGACACTTTTATAATGAGCACCCCAGAAACCTAGAAAAGGACACCCTTATTAATTTTAATGAAAAAAATGTACGCCATTTTGGACTTTAAAAATGGATCTAATTTTCATATTATTCTGAACCCCCAAAAACCTTCAAAACGACACTCGTATACCCAAAGGAAAACAAACTCCAACAGTATCCAAAATGCGATTTTCCGTAGCCTGCAAATTGAATCTTTAGCAGCCATTAATTCATCAACCTAATCTGGTTTTATAGCTGCTTACATCCTATAATAGTCACCAACTCGGAAATTAAGTCGCCAACTTATAAATTTCGAAGCCAATTTGGATTAAATTTCGCCACTTTTTATCTCGGCCTATTTTTGCATTTTTTGTCACCTGAGTGCTTTCGTCAGTTTAGTAATTTAGTCGCCAACATATTAATGCGCTGCCAAATTCAGTAATACAGTATGTTCATGTGCAGTCGCCAACTTATTTTTTGTTCGCAAGATTAATTATATCCCGTTTTATATGAGCGTTTTGGCAATATAAAAACTTCTTGAAACCTATTTAAAGACACCTAATTTTCTAGAACCTAAGGGCCTGTAACCTGTTGCACAATCTACTGATAAGTGTCAGATAGATTATATGTAATTTGTCTCTGGCGCTCGATATAAAGGAAACAGCGACAAAACATTCGAAAAAGCGATCCGGCACTATTAGAAGATAGTGAAACACTCATTCGATTCTTCTACTATCTAATCTTTTGTTCTTTCATTTTAATGCGAAATGATCTCTGGAAATGGTAGGTATTAACTGCAAAGGAAGGTGCCGCCCATTGCCATTCGTAACACCCGTGGTGGTCACAAGTGCTTTCGCGAATAAATTAGGTAGGTAAGGTTCGGTTTTTGTTTAAACGAATGAAATAATTTAGTAAGTAAATGCATAATATATTTATGATTAATTACATACTAATGTCGACCATAATTACAAAGAGTCAGACACAGTCACGAACACTATATTGAGGTGTTTGTATTTAGTGCACTTGACTGTACCTGCCTAACCTAAGATTAACAAAATATACACTAAAAACAAAAATGTATACAACATAAAAGTAAATACTTAAATTTTTATTACGTATTTTACAAGTTATGCAACCTTTAAGAATTCGCCTTATTTAAATTGTTTCAAATGAATCAATATTTATTAATTTGAGTTTAGTGAATAGACTTTGAATTTTTAATAAACCGTTAGTACAATGAAATCTGACGACTTTCCCAATTTTTTCTGACAAATTACCTAAGTACCACCCACCTTGCGTGGACCATGGAAGGCCACTCTCCTTTGAAGGCCAAATAAAGGTCGTAGTTATTGACACGCAAGGACGTATTCCATCTATTACATACTAAGATCCATCAAATTTAAGGCCACAGACGCGGCGGCAAGACGCACGCGCCGCTATTTTGGCAGTGCGATCCTTCAGTAGTATTACTCATCATCTATGGTGCGATCCCACGTTACGTAGAGTTCGGTCGTCGACGTTATAATCTTTACTCGCGCGCAAAGCAAAACGTTAGCTTTTAGTTAAATAACCTATTATCATCTCATATTTTTACTGTGAATTGTCATATAAGGATTTTTTTATGGTACTAAAGAAAACAAAAACCTCGATTTAAGTTAAAATATTGCTAATGTTCCTAGGAAAGCCGGTAGTTCCTTATAAGACCAATCAAACATTTAACGGTTGGCCTTGCTAGGGTACATGGAAGGCCCATTTATAAATAATATACGTACCGTTAAATTTATATACTTAGGAATATTTTGGCTTCACTAAACACGGACCCCTTAGTACGGCCATTTTGGGTAAAAAAAAAGTTATTAACTTCATTATAAAGCGCATTAGCAAGGTAATTGATATCAAAGTAATAGTCATTACTACTATTTTTAAATAATTTCCATTCATATGTTCCTAGTTATACGATGGTGGTCAAGTAATGTTCGTTGAGTTTATAGATGATAACAATATATTAAGCGTTTAATGTTTTGTTTCAATGAAAGCGCATTTTATGTAGTTTTATTAAAAGCGAATATATTCATTGTTACAACTCTATTTTTAAGTTGAACGAATGATTCAAAATAGTGGCCTTTTTGGGAGTCCTGTTCCTTGCAAGGCCTTTTGGAAGAGCTTAATAAAACTTAAGTTTAATAAAAATAAGCTTAATAAAAGTTATGTTGATAAATAGTGTTTAAGCCTGCGTTAAAAAAAGTAATTTATATTGTAAATAAAAGTAGGTAGTTTATATGGTACACAACGAAACAAAGAATTACTAAAAAAAATCTGACATTTATCCAGTAAATAAAAAAATAAAAAGCGTTTACTCGTTAGAGAGGCCTTCCATGGTCCACTCACCTTATCTCTACAGGTCTACATGAAACAATACAACAATGTGTAAGCAATTCGTAAAAATATTTTGTTTATTGAATTTCCTACAAAGACGAAGTGTCACAAAATATATAACCTAAATCTTTCCGGAATCAACATCCTGCTTATTCTCAAACCCGTAAACATAATATACACAATGCGAACCATACTTTTTAGGGTTCCGTAATACTCACTAAACCCTTGTAGTTTCGCTCTGTCCGTCCGTCTGTCTGTCTGTCCTCCCTTCTAGCTTCTGTAATAATGAATATATACCCTTTTGTATGTATGTATGTAGTCTTAATTTTATAGCAACAAAAATAGCGTAATATTTATATTTTTATTACGCACAAATTATCAAGTAGGTATTTAAAAAAATGTTTTTCTAATAATAGCTACATACATAAATAGTATACAAAATTAAGTACTTAAAGGCTTTGATGAACATAATTAATTTTTTTAATAATAAACATCATAAGTTGAATTAAATACAGAAATACCTAATAAAATGATTACATTTATATCGCTAAACAAATAATAGTTATTAAACTAAATGCATAATTAATTATAATTAAATTGATAAATTATGTTCTAAGCCTGAATATTACCGAGGCAAGGCAAACATTTTAACAACGAAGCTATGACGAATCTATTTATTCTGGATATAAAACATGCCTAAATTAATCATTAAATTAATAAAAAATAAATTTTTTTACATACATATTTATATAATTCCTACGATATAAAATTTAAAAAAAATCTATTATAGGAAACCCATTGTAAATAACCTATCCAAGAGGATGTCAGTACATGACTAAGGAGGGTTCCGTAACTATTAAAGCGTAATAGGTTTTTTACAAATTACGTCAAAAGTTACTGCCTATTTTTTTCAAAATAATTTTGCTAAAGAGTTTTAGCATGATGTATCAGCGCGGAAACTTACAAGTTTCTATCTCCAATAGTTTAGAAATGCTTGGCAACTTACAAACCGCTTTGGAGGCCGATTACTCGAAAATGGTCGACTTTGTAAAAAAGTAATGTATGAAACTTCAACTTTATTTTAAAATACCTATTGAACGATATCCCACACGATGGGGTAGAATGAAAACATATTTTTCATCCTCATTTCGCATGTACTAACTAAACTATATATACCCCTAAAATATCAAATTATTATTTTATGATAATAATTTTATATATTATGGGTGGCTATTTATATAGTTATAGATTCTGTATAGATCTCGCCAAAACCGAGATCTATACACAATCTGTAACTATACCAAATTTCTTCCATTTATATTCATAATTAGAGAAGCTAGAAGCGAGGACAGACAGACAGACGGTCGGACAGAGCGAAACAATAAGGGTTCCTTATGTATTACGGAGCCATAAAAATTTGATATTTCTTTTCTCCGTATAAAAATATATCATTTTAATAGTATAAAAATCTACGATTTCCTAATTTAAAAACGACTAAACGTTAACTATAGGTACAATGTAAATGTCTTATTTAAAGTGCAAACACCGTGGGAATATTACATATAATAATTATATTAAATAGAATCATTGTTTGTATTTAAAACTTTTGTATGTAACAATGTTATTAGAAAATTATTGTTTTATGCAATATATTAATATTATGTAGGTATTATTGGGGATTTACACGGGTGACTAAGGCCGCACGATTTTTGTTTTTTTTTAAATATATTTTTTGTATGTTACCACAGACTACTAAGAGGATACTACGTTATGTTACCTATGTGTTTCAGATGATTATAAAAGTCTTTGGTTACTGTATCAGTGATATACAACATATATATATATATATATATATATATATATATATATATATATATATATATATATATATATATATATATATATATATATATATATATATATATATATATATATTGTAACAAGTATCGAATCAGTCGGCAAAGGAAATACAATCGAAATTACCAATTTTTACATAGGAATTACGACTACAAGATGACCGTTCGTATTCATCGATTTGATATGGAATCAGCAGTGTCAATCTCTATTGGCAATAGTTACATTCTATGTATATTTGACATTTTTAACTTAACATATATATTAAATTTCCATTAAATAATTTACATTTAATAATAATAGAGTACAGTACATTAAAATAATAATAATAGTTTAATTTGTAATTTTCGAATAAACATTTATTTAGACAAGTAGTAAATTATATTTATTTCGATTACTTTTTTCGAAGTTGCGTCAGTCAACATACAACGGAATAACTATAATGTGTGTCACATTATGTATAATATATATATATATTTTTATATAATATATAAAAATTTGAAATTGTCATGTAATTAAGTTAAATCATTAAAATCAATGGAAGATGATATTTCAATCAGTGGCCAAGCCTTCAGGATTAATATACTTTTGAATTTAACAAACTTTTACTATGGAAACAATTTTATAAAAAAATAATCTGTTTCATGCAAAAGTGCTACGTCTTAGCACTTTGATAGTATTAGAGAATTTGTAATAGTACCTATATTAATTATTACGGATAGTTTAGTCACCGAGTCAAAGTTCCTGCTAGACCAGTTTCTAAACATTTTACTTTGCACTAGGACACCTTAAAATATTTAAACACAGAGGAAATGATCGCAACGACTACGGACGTGATTGAACTGCGTATTTACACGTGAGTATGTGTGCGTACGTACGATTCAACGGCGCTGTTAAGCGGTTTTCATTTTATGCCTGGTCGAGCGGCAGCTTGGTTGATAGTACCTACCTATCATGTTGTGCATGGTTGATTTTAGACGAGTGAAGAATACTTTACTTGTAATTAGTAAGGCTAGGCGAGTATATCACAATTGACCGAAATACTAATGCGGTCAGTATTAATCACTTTCGTGGTTAATACTGGATTAGTATTGCCCTAAGTTTCTCTATTTGACAATTATGTCATATCAAGTATCTCGATAAACAATCACGAGAACAAACATCGTTACAAATATTCAGAGAAATGTAAACGCTGCTAGACCCAGCACCCATTCGCCACATGGTACCATGACCACTTTCACACTTTAGTGAGAAAATTTACATGATCGAAACTTTACAATATGCATATTACAATAGTGGAACATTAGCCGAATCGTAGGTTTTCGATTACTTTAAAACCTTAGGATAACCCACATTTTACATTGAAATCGTAACGTTTGTTATAAAATGATGAGCGAATTTTCTGCAAACATTTTACTTAGCTACGCTCAGAGACAAAAAAAAAAGAATTTATAACTTTAAATGGAATGTATATTAAATAAATTCTATAGGCACTCATAGAAAATGTATGACCTAATATTGTAAGCACTTTTTACAGGCCCATTTTTATTGTTAAACATTATATTATTATTTAAGAAATACATATAAATGTCTTTTACAGAAAGAAAAAACCTAAGTAGCTATAATTTTAATTAAAATACAAACAAGCATAAACAATAAACACTTACTGACTTTCAGTGGCGAAGGGTGGTTTTACTTCAGAGGGAAGCCCTAGTCGCTAGACGCGAGTTGTTCAAGTTTTTTCTAAAATTGTGTCGTGTCCG
Source organism: Phengaris alcon alcon (assembly GCA_037179445.1). Taxonomy (NCBI): domain Eukaryota; kingdom Metazoa; phylum Arthropoda; class Insecta; order Lepidoptera; family Lycaenidae; genus Phengaris; species Phengaris alcon. The sequence goes on from JAYRCH010000120.1 coordinate 381,936, forward strand.
AGAGAAATTGTAAACACTTAAGTAACTATTCTTATAGTTACACCTACGATTCCTATTCCTATTGTTATATATACGGTATTCTTATACCTACTAGTAGGTATATATCAAAATACAAAATAGGTACTTAATAATAAAACGTTTTTCTATGTATTAATTAACTATTGTAAGATAATCATTATATTAAAATACTTCCACGGTACTACCGCCTATTAAATAATAATATATAATGTATTATTATTTAATAGGCGGTAATATTAAATATCTACAAATTAAAATTGATAGTAGCCAGTAGGTACGTATCTAACTTTCCGCTTACCATAAAAGCCGATTTATTAAACGATTTATCACCAACAATAAACACAACACAAGTAGTCTCACATTCAATATTCACATATAAGTACATAAACACGTATTAGTTTAAACTTTAAGACGAATTATATTTATCACTTCTCTCTACTCAATATACTTTCAAAAATAATAATTATTAACGTAATAACATGATTTTACATCCAAGGACGAGCGACTGAGGTACCGCCGAGCTACTTTTTAAAAATTCATTCGTCTCATGATGCATGTGATATTATATAATAACGGCCCCTCGTTGGTGAAAGCTACAAAATTGCGGGACAATTTTTGTCATTGGACAAATCATATTATTAATATTGTTATTTAGTTGGCCAGCTGGCTATTAAAAACAAGTTTGAATTTCTATTTCATTTCTAACAAGATAAGGTTTCTATTATCTCCCATCATAACTTCGAATATATCGGGTTTTAAAGAGATCTGTGATTCCAGTATTCGTGTCGCGCTATGGCTTGTCCGACCTGACTCATATAAGATTAGTTTCCATATACTAGTTTTGGCTGGAAGTCTTCGTGAGGTAATCTGAAAGAGAAGCCGATAAAAATGGAGTTTTTAGACCCTTCGCCACTGCTGACTTTATAAATCATCAATAAAAATATTTTTCTAATATAGTACCAGTTAAAAAGTAAAATAACCTATACATTTTTCTAATATATTATCAGTTAAGAATTACTTCTTATTATGCATATGTTTATTTATATAAACATTCTGGCAGAGATTTTATTCCGTCTGGAGAAGAAAATGGTAGGTATATATCAACAATAAAATTTATAGCGAACCCCTTGATTAACCAATTAACCCCTTATGGAAAATTATAAAGTTGACTGTTAAAGAAAAAAAAAGTATTTATTTCAATAAAAGGTAACAAATACAGTGTAAAAAGAAATATTTTTAATTTTACTGTGATGTGTAGCTTTTCTTGTTACAAATTGAGTAATTTTAGAAGTAATTTTGGACAATTTTAACCTCAATTCTGTCTCGGCATGAAGTCGATTTCTGTATTTCGTTTTTATCATGACCAGGTGTGAAAACCCACTCTCAGGTATCAAGCCGCCATTACGTATATCTTGCCGCGAACGCACTACCAACGATTGGCGAACTTGAGTAACCCTGATCTAGGTGAAACCTCAACCAAAACACAATAAACTTCAAAGAAAGGAAGAAGAAGAGAAGTTCACAGGTTTCACCGTTTGTTTGTTATGCTATTTGGACAGGGTTTTCACCATTATCAGGGAAGGTTATTGCTATACAACGTTTCTAGATCTCTATTACAAGGTACATGTGTACCAATTATAAAGTAGGTATATACCCTATTTTTCTCCAAGCGCAATAAAAAGTCACCCAGTATATAAAGTATTACATACAGTCTTTTCGCTTTAAGAAAACAGTAAAAGGGCAATAAAAATATTTTTATAACTCTTGCTGCTTCTGCTGCTGAGACCCCTACCCTCTAGAGTTAGACTCTAGGGAAAATTGTATGTATGTATAAATGTGATAAAAATATCTTTGGACTGTTAAACAAAAACGCGCAGCACTTATAGTTACTAAATAGGAGAAAAAACGAAATATAATATATTTATATTTAAGCGACATTAAAGACAAGCATACTATTCTTTTAAAGCGAAAATACTACTAATATTTATTTATTTTTACGAAATATAATATATTACAACAAATTGAGATAAGTAACAAATATTTTACTTGAAAAACCAATAAGGTATATGTATGTAAATAATAATGTACATACAAAATAAAAACATCTCTGACATCTTAGGTCAATTAATATTGTAAGTATTCATATTATAAAATGTACAACGGAAAAGCATAGATACATTTTTAGATTTTTGTTGCTCGCAAGTGTCTAAAGAAACACATCTTAGTCTTAAAGACTTTATTTAGGGTATAAAGATACAGTAAATAATAAATATAGTCTTCCAGACTAACATGTGATTCGGAATTAATTTTTATATGATATTGAAACATTATTATAAATTTAGAAATAGTAAAATCTTCTTTTTTTTATGATATAATCGCGCAGTCATTAGTCAATAAAAAATGTACCTAACAATTTAATTTACACCTCTTTTTTTCAATTTTTTGCCTGTAAGGCCTTGCTCATATATATCAAGAAATATGTTTCTTGTTTCTTCTATCATGTTTCTTGAAGTTTTAGCTACCATCTCTCCTTTGGAGGACTTCGAAAAGGACTACATTAGAGTCGAAGTCACTTTCTTCGCTCGCGTTCTGCCACCTTTCATCTTCTAACAATGGTTCGTGGTATTCACCATTGGATTTTGGAGTTCTTTTTCTATTAATATTTTCAAAATCTTCTGTATCTATAGCGTGTACAGTACCCGCCACAGACTTAATGATTAGAACTTTGTGAACTATATGGCCAATGATGCCCATAAGACACAGGCTTAACCCTAAAACGTTGATCAGACTTAATTGATCGCCGCTCACTTCCACAGCTAGCACGAGAATGCACATTTCCTGAAAATAAAATTGATTTGTTTACGTATTATAGACCCATTTAAGCAACACCTCTCAGTGTGAATCAGCCCTAAGATTGAAAGAGTTTGAAATTTAATTTACGAAGATGTTACTTAGTATGATGTAAAAGTAATTGCATTATAAAGATTGAAAAATTAAATAGATCTTATCGATGATCACCAATATATTAAAGTGCAGCCATTATCATTTTTATTTAGTTTAGTATGGAAGTTAATAATAAAGGCTTAGTAGCAGTAAGACAGTGTAAAGGAAAAGTAGTTAATAATATTGAGTACAGAGCAATATATTAACAACCTAATTGTTTTAATAACATTATTGGTAAGATTTGCTTTTCTTATTCTAAAAATTTAAATTTATAGTTCACAATTAGCTACATTTTATTATTTTCAATGTAACCGTCAAATACTGGTTTCTTACGCGATAACAATACAGTATAATCATTAGCAATTGTTGAAGGCTCTAGTTAAATAAACATTTACCTTAAATATACCCGCTATTGATAAGGTAAGACTCGATGTGTATGTAACGACTAGAAACTCGCTAATTTCCATTGCAAATGCAATAGTAGCGCCCACGGTTACTTTCAATATGGTCGGCGACCACTGGTTAGGCGGCAGCGCCAAAACGTCATCAAAACATGTGTAACCTGAAAAATATTCATTATAAAACCAATAAGTGTAGAAAAATAACAATATAATCTAAGGTGAACGTGGAAGAGCCATGCTCGGCATGAATTGGCCAGCTCGAACGTATAAATACCACGGCGTCACAGAAAACCGGCGTGAAATAACAATTGCTCTGTGTTTCGCAGAGTGAGTGAGGCTACCAGAGGCCCAAGGAACTTTGGGTATAATAAGAACTGGGAACGCACTTGTAACTCTTTTACCCCTCTGGTGTTAAGAGTTTCCATTCGCGGCGGTAATGGCTTACCATCAGTCGATCCGTCTGCTAATTTCCTGGTCCATGTCATAATATAAAAGGGTATATCCTAATTAAATAGATAAGTATTATATGAAATAGGCATCAAAAAATTATCAAAACAAACATTATTTAGGTAAGGCGGTCCAAGAGGGTTTGAGTATCAAGCTTGCTGCCTCTTGGACCGCCTTTTACGAACTGTTTGTAATTTGATCTTATTTAGTAACAATTGTTTTAAATATAAAATGACGAATCCTAACACAGCGTAACAAACGAGATTTACTTAGTTAACATAAAAACGTAACAAGCATTTTTTATGACCTTGAACATAACAAGGAAAATCTCTTTAGAAATCAAATTTTTGCTTTAATGGCAATTAAATATTTTTTTTATATAAATCAATGTTGCTAACTTAACGACTATTTTTGCCCAATGTGCGTTACTCATTGTATGTAAATACAGTATAGTAATCGTTCTGATAGACCTATGGTCTTTGATTGGCCAAAGACAGTATTTAATTTTTTTTAACCTAAAAATAAATAATAACATAATTAACACTTAACATGTAACCTCATTGGTTCTCTTTGATATAGTTTTTCGACTTGACAATGAATGTCAACTGTCAAGGGAATGAGACATTTTATTTCTTATGAATAATTTGTTTGATTTTTTTTTTTAGCAACACATCTTTTATTTCCATATTGTTAAATAATCTTATTATAAAACAACATTTTCGCTATAACTTATGAACAATGGAGAAACTGAGATTTGAATTTGTGGTAAAGGCAAGTGATGATCCAAATTCTAATATTATCTGCTTAACTTCGATTGCTGATACTGATAAAAGAATATACTTGATTCCACAAGAATTTCAGCCGGCTAAATTACATGATGCTATTCTTAAGACGCAAGTATATGATAATATAAAAAATATATTGAAGAAAAGGCATGAGAAAAGACAAGTATGGATTGCAATGACACAAGAAATACATGATGCCTATATAGATGACGATGGAAACATTCAATTTAACGGATATTTTTTAGAGGAAATAACTTCAAAAATTGAAAGAACACCACAGCATATAGGAATTTCGGAAGAGTCTTTGACAGAATTATTACATAAATGCATGGAATCAAATAAACCACAAATTTCGGGAAATACAGTAGACAAATTTATATTGGAAAAGTTTAACAAGAGGACATCTAATGCATCTCAATGGATGAATAGATTTGAAGAGGAATGTTCATGTAAGAAACGTTAACAATTCAGAGTTAGAAGTTGAATTAAATGAAAATGATCCAAAAAACTTGATATCCCGCCATTAATCAAAATTGAAGTAGAATTAAATGACTCCTTAAAAATAAAAGGGATTTATGATTCAGGCTCGAATGTATCCTTAATAAATTCCAAAATGTTATTATTAAAAGGTAGTCAAAATAATAAGGACGGTATAAATGCGAATCTCAAGACGATTAATGGCGTTAAAAAAGTGTTGGTATGATAACACTCAAAATAAGGATTTTCGATATAGAGAGAAATGTCAATGTATTTGTCGTAGACGAAGAAAACTTCAATTACGATTTTTTGATTGGATTAGACATAATAAAAAAAAATCATCTTGTTCAAGATGAACACTTAGAAATAAAACAAAGTATTTCGTTTAAGGAGAATAAGACATATTATAAAACAAAGACATTTTATAGAACAAAAAAACTTTGACAAAGCAAACAAGGAATATTAAATTAATTTTAACGAACATCTAGAGAAAAAAGACTTTACTATTATGGTGAATCACCTTAATGTGTATCAACGGAATGAGATTGATAACCTTATATCAAAATATAAATCACTTTTCGCAACAGGCAAGTACGATGTTGGTAGAGTAAAAGATAACGAAGCCCATATTGATTTATTGGTCGATAAGTACTGTGCTAAAAGACCATATAGATGTTGTATAGAAGATAAAAAAGAGATAGAAATGCAGGTGGCTAAATTATTGGAAGAAAATTTGATTGAGGAATCGTATAGTCCTTTTGCAGCACCTGTTACTCTGGCATATAAAAAAGACGGACGGAAATCCAGATGATGCATTGGTTTCCGAGATTTAAATAAAATTGTAATACCACAGTCACAACCGTTTCTCTTAATAGAAGACTTAGTGGTGAAAACTCGAAATTGTCAATACTTTACAACACTTTATGTTAATTCGGCATTTTGGTCAATCCCGCTCAAAATTGAAGACAGACATAAAACAGCTTTTGTAACTCAAGATGGACATTTTCAATGGACCTGCTTACCCTTTGGATTAAAAACTTCACCAGCAATTTCTCAAAGAGTATTAAGCAATATAATAAGGAAGCACAAACTATCGAACTTTACTGTAAATTATATTGATGTCATTTTGATTTTTTCAAGACATTTCAAGAACATATTTGATATTACACATTTATCATTACTACTGGAAGCAATATCAAAAGAAGGATTCAGATTAAAATTTTCAAAATGTAACTTTGCACAAGATTTAGTAAAGTACCTTGGTCATATAATTAAGAACAACACGATTGCTCCTTTGAAAGACAATTTAATTGCAATAAAAGATTTCCTGTACCAAAGACGCAAAAGAACGTACGTCAATTTTTAGGAAAAATCAATTTTTATGTTAAATACATACGAAATATATCAATTATTTTAGACCATTTACATAATTTATTGAGAAAAGGGCAACAATTTGTTTGGTGAAAAAAGTGTGAAGAATCTTTTCAGTTGATTCAAGACTTAATGTGCCAGAAGCCTATATTAACTATTTTTGATTCCTGATTTACCAATACGTATTTATACTGACGCCAGCATACTGGGTTTTGGCGCTGTCATGAAACAGCCACAGCTCAATGGAGAGGAAAAGCCATGTGCATATTTTTCAAGAAAACTGAATGATACTCAGAAAAAGAAAAAAGCTATTTACTTAGAATGTTTAGCTATAAAGGAGGCTGTTAAGTATTGGCAACATTGGTTACTAGGGAAAAAGTTTATAGTTTTTACAGATCATAAGCCTTTAGAAAAAATGAATATTAAATCTCGACCACATGAAGAACTAAAGTAAGGCCAACGAGACGAGATAAAAAACGTAAATAAACGGACCGCTACTAAGTTGCATTATGAAAGTGAGTTAATATTATAGTCGACGACAGCTGTCGTAGCGTGTTTCGTGGTACAGGAAAGCGGCCAGTGCCGCAGTTGTCAACATTTGGTCCGCCAAACAATTGTGAACAAGTTCATTCCTGTTTGGATTGCGTTCGAAGTGATACATATTTTTTCGTCTCCGTATTTACTTGGTTTTTTGTTGTTATTATTCCGTTTCGGTTAGTTTTATTTTTGATTATTGCTGTTATTGTGAGTGCTTAGTTGTTGATTTTAATTATGGAATCACAGCCTGGCGGTAATAAAAGTCGAGGACAATTTTTATAGCAATATTAACAACATGATTGATAATACAATAGATAGTTTTATCATAAACACAGCTGACTCGGGCTCTTCCGACGAATCATCTTTGTCTAGTACAGACGACAGCGATTAAAATTCGAACTTTATAATAATTTATTCAAATAAAAATGTTTTGAACCCCTGAAAATTTGTTTACATTCTTTATCTCGTCTCGTTGGCCTTACTTTAGGAGATCTTACATATTATTTATCTCAGTACAATTTTGAAGTTATTTATTCGCGGGGTAAATATAATTTGGAAGCTGATAGTCTTAGTAGAAATCCAGTATTGGAACCAGAATGTAATGATGATGATAATTTAAAAATTGTAATTTTTTTTAAAATAGAAGATATTCAATGTGATCAGCAAAGAAATGAATACATAAGACAAAATAAAAATAAATTAAAGTTTGAAAATTTAATATACTATAAAAAGTCAAAGAAAAAAGAAAAAAATCATACTAACGAAGGGTTTTGGTAAAAAGCTAATAAAAGATATTCATTACCTCTACTGTCACATAGGACCAGAACAGATAAGGAATAAAATAAGCTCATTTTATATTGCAAATAACTTGATGAGAAATATAAAGAATATGTGTGATACATGTGAAGTGTGCATAAGAAATAAGTCCAGAGGTAAATATAATTATGGGTTATTGTCTCAGTTAGGACCAGCTTCATGTCCTTACGTCAATAGACACTATTGGAGGATTTGGTGGATCTGGAACTACAAAAAAATATTTACACCTTTTAGTAGATCACTTTACAAGATAATGAAAACACAGTTCAAATGATTTTATAAAGTTATTGCAGAAAGTGACACAGGAACATAAGATTGGCATTATTTTATCTGATCAATATCCAGGTATAAATTCAAAAGAATTTAAATCATTTTTTGATACAGAAAATATAACTAGTTTTTACTGCCGTGAATGCGCCGTTTTCAAATGATTTAAATGAAAGATGAAACAAAACTATTGTAAATAAAATAAGATGTAAGATAAATGAAAATAACAATAACTTAGCCTGGACAACTATTGCTTATGAATGTATCAAAAGATATAATGAGACAGAACATACTGTTACCAAGTTTACACCTCAATATCTTTTGGACAAGATCTTTTCTCAATATCATTAAATGAATTAAAAGCAAATTCTACAGTTGAAGATTTAAAAAGGGACAGAAAATTGGCATTAGAAAATTCTATGAAGTCACATTTATACAATAAGCAAAAATTTGATAGAAAGAGGAGAGATCTAGATTTGAAAGTTAGTGATTTTGTATATATTGAAAACGGAAATAAACTTAATAGAAGAAAGTTAGATGAATTAAAGATTGGGTCTTTTGAGGTTTTGGAAAAGATATCTGACTCTATATACAGACTAGACACTGGTCACAAGAAGTGTGAATCAAATTTCTATCACATTACGAAGATGTTTCCAGCTTCTACAGCTGCAGTGTTCGGAATCTGATCTGGAGGGGGAGATGTAACCTCATTGCTTCTCTTTGATATACTTTTTAGACTTGACAATTAATGTCTACTGTCAAGGGAATGAGACTTATATTTAATTTATTATGAATAATTTGTTTGAAAATATTATTTAATTTGTGAAATATTAGCATTAAATGTTGTTTCTTTAGTTGTAAAGCCACACATTATCTTTTATTTCAATATTGTTAAACAATCTTATTATTCTCACAAGACAAACACAAGTTTTACCTCATAATACCACCACCTCATAATTGACTTACCTTCAAATATTATTGTAAATGGCAACAATGACAAGAACATCCAGGGCTGAACATGAAATACCATGTCCACCGGATTATGCAGACCAAGTTTAGACTTCTGCATCAATAACTGGGCGAAAGTCCACCGCAGACCGGCAGCGAAAGACGCTAATATCAGAAAGTTGAATCCCATAACATTGAATTGTGTGGCTTTGTATGTGAACATAATCAAACCGGCTGCTATAGTCAGTACTATGCCAACGAGTGACCATGACTAAAAATTAAAAATGTTAAATCAGATGAGAGATAGAAGATAGAAAGAGAAATAATAGTATGTTTAATCTAATAGTATGTTTACAAAGTTCAGAACACAAATTATAGTACAGCTTCTATTAAATTCGCTGATCAAAAGTAAACAAAATTTGCTGATTAATAATTCTATAACATAGCTCAGCTCACACAACCCTAATCTCTTAAAAAAAACTATAAAATATGTTAACGCCAATAAATATATTTACTATTTCGCTATACAGCATTTTAAATAACTATATAATTAAAGCATAACACACTTTTCGTAAATAAATAAATTGCCATTGCAATAACAACTTCATACAAAAGGGTAAAAAAACTTGAGCAAAAAGTAAACATCTGTTTCCTGTAATAAAAAAGCAATGCCAAGCAGTGATTCAATTAGTAGTAAATTAATCTATTTTTAATAGTATTTGCTTATGGTAGCCATACACCATTCAGTCTTTCATCCAATAGCCTTGATTAGTTTGGTTGGATCAGTTAGAATTGAAAATATGTTTTAACTGAAGTTTATGTCTTTATAGAACTTATCCAATGAAAGTGATAGTTTATTGGACGATATACAGTATTCTGTATACTGTACGGTGTATGGCTACAATTAATCTGTTGTTTTCATTTCCTCATTTTTGTGTGATAGCAAAGCTAGCAAGTTTATATATCTGAACTAAATTAGTATCTTCCATTATCATCTAATATTAAATAAAATAAAATAGGCAACATTTGTTTGTTTGTTTGCATTGAATAGGTTCTGAAAGTACTGGACCGGTTTTAATGAAATTTTACACAGATATGGAGTAGACCACAGGGAAGGACATAGGCTACTTTTTATCACACTCAAATGAATAGTTCATGCAGTATTATATTTTACCCATGCGCAACCATCTAGTACCTAAGTTAAAAAGTTATAGTTTTCAAATATAGGTATATTTTATTACTTCTACTTATCACATATTCCTATAAATAAAACACAAACATTTGCACACCAGAAGTCGCTGTATGAAATACATCCAGGAAACTAGAGAGAACCAATTTTAAAAAATTGGTTTAATAGTTATAACTTTTATGATATTATATTTAATAGTATACCTTTTTCTCCAGTCCAAGAAGAATAGCAAATCCAAGTATAAATATGATAGTTGTAGATTTTGTCATAGTGTACAGTGATATAGTGACAAGTTCCAACCCCCAATTGGAAAAGCCAACATCAATGCCACTGGCGAGTCCAGTAGGGCCAACAGACCTCAGGCATGTTATGAATGGTAGCAGAAGCTGGGGTGTTCCAGTGATGCAATACAGGACCAATCTTACAATAACTGCTAGTATCCATTTCACTATCAAGTGATACATTACAACAGTGAGTGGATAATGGAAGTCCTGAAAAGATTAATAAAATGAAAAGATTAAATGTCGTGAGGGATAATTATATATTATGTATGTTATTAGTGTTGATCAAAATAGGTATTTTTTTAAAGAGAAGTAGTATGTTTGTTTATAAAAATAAATGTATATTTTGTAATAACTGATGAAAGAAAGTGACAATATCACCAACAAACTGATATAAAGTTTGGCGATTTGTGTGAAACACTGTCTAAATCTTTATTTACAAGTTAATAATAAAAAATAATCAATAGTAAAATGATGTTACAATATAATATATGATTTTGCAATTTCAGGATATTCAAATATTAATAATAAGGAAAAATTGTATTTGACAAACAATATCAAAATGGTGTGAGTTGCTTTATTTATATGCAATTGTAGGTACTCATCTGCAATTATTTACAAACATTAATGTAAGGTTACGTTTATCAGTACCATAATAAAATTAAAATCTAGTAGATAAGAATGTTTTCTAAATATTATCTCAAGAAATATAAATTTTATCAATACCTTGGTATAGATAAGATTTTATGAGCAAATGTCCTACCTAATATAAATTTTCTGAAATTACAATGTTAACTATTATAAATTTTCTGAACTTCCAGATGAGTACATTTCACATGAAATAATATTGCCAAACAATTAAACTTCTCACACATTAGCAATCTCATCGATATAAAATAGAGCATACCTTTAAGAGCCATCTCTGGTAGAATGTAAGGCCAATGGACAAAGAGAAGTATAAAAGTATTAAGCCTAAGGATAATAGACTCTTCTGAAAACAAACATCTGACCATTTCCTTTTTGGTTTGCTTGTAAACACATCTTCCTCAGCATCACTTTTTACCGACAGCTGTTCGTATTTTGCGCCCGGCATCGCAAGCACAGCGCGTCCAAAAAAAATCAATGAATTCACAGCTTAGCATATCAGCTTTTAAAATAGATATTTTTTTATTTAGTTAACTTTAAAACGTTATAAACAGTTTTTCGACTTTGTAATTAACACCAAATCCTCACTCCTCGCCTTTTCCCTTTTCTCAAGTACCAATGACCAAAGAATACAAATTACGATACACCTCGATGACAAGTACCTAATCCATAGATAGTAGTTTTTTTTTATATAATGTGAGCTGGATGGTGAGTCCTGTGCTCTAGTAGAATATTGACTTTAAAGTGCGACCTAAATTAATTAAATTTCAAGACTTCATAAACGCCTTAGGTACTCACTATTGTCGTCATTAGTGTCAGTAGTGACGGTAATAATTTATAATTTTTGCCTACAAGTCCGCGGTCTTGGATTTGCAGAATGCACTGTGAGTATGGTACTTTAGAAAAGGTCTTCCCGTGGTTCGGTACATGAATTTCTTTAGGAATCAGAGCTAGTTTGGAAAGTCGAAAGCACGCCGAAAGACTCATTTTTAGTTTCTGGATGACAAGGCATTGGGTCCAACTAGACGTCCAGAGAACAAATACAAAAAATTCGAGACATTCTCAAAAAGACTCCGTCACATAGGTAATCATGGAGGCTAGAATAGAGGAGAACGTACACTGTAGTAAATAGTGTACCAGAAATATGCATAAAATAAGTGAGGCGCTGCGATCGCTAAATTTTCTCAATAAAAGCGGGCCACCAATGGCCGCGAAGAAAATAATACTAAGCGACGGCAGCCGGGCTGGTGGCTGAAAAATGAATTATGAATTCTACAAATTTCGAACTTCTGATCGCAAAATAACGATTACTGTCCTTAGAAAGTCGGTATAAAGAAAATAGGATCTAAGAATTAGGGATGTTGCCTAGTGTTCATTACATTTTTATAAATTAAAAATTAAAATTGTTGATGAAACATACATAAATCTAAAAGAAATAGGTAGTATGATCGACGCGATTAAATATTATAAGTAAATAAAAAATATTGCCCATCTCTTAATCGCAAAACGATTAGTAATGAAATGTATATCGGCCTCTTACATATTGTAAATTTAAATTCGTTATTTTTTAGATTGTCTAGAATGACTGGTCTAGATTGTTTAAAAATTTTTGGGCAACATACCTACGCTTTAGCACTTAGCGATCGGACTCCTGTATTCTAATCTCCATGCACGTGATAATTTAAACATCGAGGTACTGTCACCGAGGGTGTCCATCATGGAGGTTAGGTTAAAGTAGAACATAGGTTTAAGTTTTATTTTCTTCGCGGCATTGGTGGCCCACTTTTATTGAGACAACGTAGCGATCACAGCGCCTCACTTATTTTGTCCATATTTCTGGGACACTATTTTCTACAGCGTACGTTCTCCTGTATTCTAGCCTCCATGATACTTAATCATGGAGGCTAGAATACGGAGTTTTGTTGAGAATGTCAATGTGCAACTTTGTTGTTTTTGTATTTGCTCCAAAATCTGTGTTAATTCGGTTCTTGTTATTGATGTGTAATATTGGTAGAATATTAATTTTATGATATTCGTTGATTCCTCCAAAACTCCCTAGAAACTTTTAGTAAAGCTTCTACCACTTTACTGAATCGACTGACTTGACTCATTGACTGCACTGACTATTTATTTGGACTTTACTAGACTTTAAACTTAACGATTTTGGAATACGGTGTTGAAAATTGAAACGAAAATTCTATTCCCGCCTTTTTAACTTGACAATGGCAAATGATTTTAAGCCGACGCCATATATATAGATAAAAAAAAATTGTTGACAATACAGAGCAATACACTGACATGTTATTTTAGACACTTTTCGTAAAGTCCGTATGTAATTTTATTCCAATTTCTATTTCCAATCTATAAATTTGGGTCGTAACACTTCTTTAGCGTTTTTAAATTAGTGACAAACTTGTCAGAAGTAAAATAACTTTCCAAAATGAATGAATTCAAAACGCATTCCTCATTATTTGCTTTAGTGGACAGTCATCTTTCTAAGATAAGCCTACAAGAGAGTCAATCTAATGATGCTGCAGCCAGTTCAAGTCCTGGGTTACTCGCTGGGAAGTCGAGTGACATCATGACGACGTCTAAACTGTTTACTCCGGATAGAATTATACCTTTACCAAAGTTAGGTCTCAGTGAAAGCCCAATATCAAGTGTTTTAGCTACCCAGGTGGCGAATATGTTACGGGCTAAAGAAAGGCGCCAGGAAGATGAAGAGGAAAAACAAAAAAGCCTTAAACTAGAAGAACGAGATGAGGCTGATGATTTTGTGATAGACTTGTCAAAGGCTCTACAAACTCCAGGAACATTCAAGTATCAAAATAATTCAGATGTGGGACTTAGCAGTAGCAGCTCTTGCGAGTCCTTATTTAAGCTGCAGTTCATGGATTACGAGGAAGAACCTAAGAAGCTACAATCCCCGGAACTACTATTAACCTGTATCACTGATATGTCATACATACTTTGTCAAAAGATATTCAAGGCTAAATGTTCTAATTTTGGCAAGGTACTATCATCAAGAGTGAGACCTGCAGCACCATGCTACATACCTGCAAAAGTGGATGGAAAGGTAAAACGATTCACATTCAATGTTCCTTCCCCGTGTGATTTGATAAAAGAAAGATTAAGAAGGCCAACTGTGTCCTGCAGTCAAGTACCAAACATATTTGAGTGATTTAGAGAAATACATGAAAAAAAAATGGTATTCAGTATGTTAAATAATAACTAATAATTTTGAGAAAATATGAGATTCGTCATGTTTGATATTATGTTTGTTATTAGTTTTTCTGTATTATTGTATTATATTATGGTATAGGGTATTGTATAGGGTAAATGCATAATATGAAATAATATCATCGCCAAAACCTACAAAACACTTATACATTATTTAAATATTAATAATTAACCTGCTGATAGCCTTATGTATATACTGATTATGTAAATATTAATTAGAATTATTATTAATGGCTAATTATAATTCATATTATACTTGTATTAGGGATTTAATTAGTACCAGTTTTATATAGTACCAGTAGGTCAATTCTGCTAATAAAATCTTATAATACAGTTTTGATGCAGTCTCGATTTAAAATATATTAAATGTTAAAACATTTAAATGGTATTCTCATAAACATTAAACCAACATCCAATGAGTTTTGATTGGTACAAACTACAAAAATTAGTTTATGATATCAATACAATTTATTTATAACTCATTGAAAGTGAAATTAAAGTCAATGTTAAATATTTGGGGTACTGATTATTTCTTTTAGTATGTAAGTACTTGTGTAGAAAAATGTTTCTTTTAAAAACGAACAATAATAATAAAAAGATGTTGATAGTATATCACCACTCCCTTTGTGAGTATTTTTTACAAGTACATAATTTATTATAGACATAATATTATTTGTTTAAAATACAATGGTTGTTAAAAGTTTTAACTATTTTGTATTACACATAATATGGTACTATAAGTAGTAAGCTAGATTTTATGAGGACATTTTGATCTTTTGTTAATTAATTATTTTATTCATTGACTGTGATCTAAAACCTATATCTGATTTATAAAGATGGATTAATATTCGTAATAGTTTATTTATGCTATCAACTAAGTGTCAAAGGTTTTTATATCACAAAAACCCAATACTTTTTTTGAATAGTTATAATCTTACTATAAACAGTAGAATAAATGAGAAAAGTGATATTGGGGCTCAAATCCATTTTATGGTTTAATAATATTAATTATTATTAAAACTATATGCAATGTAAATATTTGGCTTGTAGGTGGATAAACTGCAAACTTGTTTACTATAATATATATGTCGTTTATATAAGGATCACTTATGACCAAATGGTTCAAATGCTTCCAAAAAGTAAAAAGTTAAGGGCTTAAATTAGACTATCACTAGAGAGAGATTCAACTTTAAAAGGCATTTGAGAATTAGGATTTAGATCTTATTGTATTCTTATTGAGACAGAGCTGTGCCTTATTGACCATTTCATATTTTTTGTTAGATCCTGCATGAGTATGAAATTTAATGACAAATAAAAGTGTAATTTGATCTCTTTTATAGTTAGGATTAAAGTTTTAAATAATAGTTATGTACTTACTTTCTTTAAATTCTCTTTGACCAAGACATTTTTATTAATTATAATTTTGTATTGTTTTTTCTTGTTAAACTAAGATGCAAAATCTAGTACCTACTAAACATAGTATTATATTTACATTACATTAAATATAACTGGAGAATAACTTTTTTCCGTATTATTAACTATTTTTAAACAAAAAATATAAACCGAATTCCGAAGCAAAAACTATAACATGCACTAAAAACTATGATATAGTTCCCCTCATTAATTCGGCTAAAATTGAATATTACTCTAAGTACCTACTCAATCATCTTATTCTTTAAGTCTGTGAAACTGGTAATTTCCCCAAAAAGCTGTAATGAATAAAATTATTAACATTTTGTCAGCGGAAAACATGCAGTAGGTATATTATATATTATGATGATAATGAATACAATTTTAGGAATTCGAATGCTCAAAGTTATCGATATCAGTGTAAAATACTAAGAAATATCATCATTATGATGTCATTAATAGTGATTAGTGGCATATGCTTGCAGTTCTTTAAACAAAGTCGAACTTTTCAAACATGAATTTTAGAGACTGAATAGTGAGTGAAAAGTTCTGTTCAGTGCTTTTAGATCCAGCGCATGCCATGGCACAAAATCGCGTAAGATACCAAAAACCGGCTAAGTGCGAGTAGGATTCGCTCACAAAGGGTTCCGTACAAAACTTGTTATAACGGCAACAAAAATACTGTGTGTGTGTAATCGCTTGTGATAATTTCAATTGTTTAGTTGTCACAGTTAAAGAGATATAGTGTGGTGACAGACAGACAGCGAAATCTCAGTAATAGGGTCCCGTTTTTTCCCTTTGGGTACGGAACCCTAAAAATTATAATAACATAAAGACGTATTGAGAAATTCCTTTTTTGAATGTCTGTTTCTCCAATATCACCAATCCATTTGTGGTAAATTAAGAGCGTTGATACCTCGAGCATGAAGTCAAATTTCACGCACACCAACGCAGCAAACGTCTTGTCGTGCGTGAGATGCTCGGCTCACGCAAAGGTCTAATATAGTTAAGTAAAAAAAGCATTGATCCTTGCATTACTTTATTAACATTTCTATATTAACAATAATAATTGGCACTCTGTACTCACGTCAATAATTCTATGTGTATGTTATAATATTAGTAAAATATTATAGGCACTTTGTCTACTCGTTCTATTGTGTATGATAAAATAAGTGAGAAGTTCTATTATGGTCGTAGCGCTAACTCTGTTGAGCAACGCCGGTCATGGATACAACTAGAATTGGTGACCACAATCCCAAATATTTTTAAGATCAGTCTGTACGCCTAATACCTACTAACGTTTTTGTATTCAAGATATTTTAGAAATCATTAAAACACGACGACGAACATATCCTCAGTGGTAGATTTACACTAGGGGCAGCCAGGGCGGCAAATTTTGTGGGGCGGCAAAATTTGGAAAGTAAAAAAAAAATTTTTATAATTATTTGTTTACAATTATCAAAATTGCACATTATAATAATTAATTAATCATTTTTTATTTCTTGTTTGAAACGAGTTAAAAACTACTTACGTTTTAGTGACTTCAAATAGTCTCAAAAGATTGGCATTCTATGCATAGAATATGTACGTGTACGTCTACTTTAACGTTTGGATTGTGAAGATTT
Source organism: Phengaris alcon alcon (assembly GCA_037179445.1). NCBI lineage: Eukaryota > Metazoa > Arthropoda > Insecta > Lepidoptera > Lycaenidae > Phengaris > Phengaris alcon. The sequence continues at coordinate 399,336 of JAYRCH010000120.1, forward strand.
AATCGACCAATTTACACAGTCAGGTGTGTTTGCCTGACAAACAAATGTAATACAATCATAAGTCATCGTTAGTGCAAAATTCATGATTCTTACAAAGGTATATGATTGGCTTCGCTGGGCGCTCAATCAATGATTTGTCTATGGATTCTTGGAACAAAAACAAATATTTTTTTATATTATTGAAGTATATAATATATAATAAAATTTATGCAATGAGCAAGCAATTAGTTATTCTATTTAAAAAAATAAGATATAAAACTATAATTTTAAGTAAAATTTCTGTGATAGGGCGGCACTAATTTTAAATCCGGCCCTGCATATCCTTTCTTATTATAAACGAGAATGTTGTATGTATGGATGTATGAATGTTCGTTACTCTTTCACGTAATAACAGCTGATCGGATTTTAATGAAATTTGATATGGTAGTAGTTTGTCTCTGGATTAACACATAATCTACTTTTTTATCGCAGGAGAAAGTACGGTTCTTCTTTTGCGCGTACGAAGTCGCGGTTAACATCTGAACTATACTAATATTATAAAGAGGTAAAGTTTGTTTCTTCGTGAGTTTGTGAGTTACCGAGATTGTAAGGGGTAATCTCTGGAGTCTGGATCTACTTTTAAAAAATCGGATTAAAAAAATCGCCAAGGTAATTTAGTAAAAAATTTAAATGGAAATTTGAATTAAATGGAAAAAACAAAAAAATGTTCTTCTTTTAGATTATTGACGTAATAAAAAAAAACAAGTTAAATCCATAAAAATCATCATTTAATCTAACTATAATTCCTGATAATTTCGCATTGTTTGAATTTCATTTCTATAAGAAAGAAACGTAAATAAAAAATCTAAATAACGAAACATCTAGAGGAGGATGAAATCAGTTTGTGTATATTTGTTTGGATTTTTGGTTATGGAACCCTAAAAAGACTACTAACGTTTTCTTTATTTTTCCCTCAAAACATGATCCTTGTAAGGAAGTCTCGGTTTCGGTCGAAACTGAGACCGATGCCGAAATTCGTTTTCGGTTTCGGTCCTAAAAATTTCGGTCGGACACTAAAGCATATACATGCTTACAATTAAGCAACAATACAATTTTGATTTTGAATAGAGAATAAAGCTGTTAATATACAATTCTTTATACGTAATTCTACTGGCAATCTAATCCAAAGTTAGTAATTCAAAAGCATCATTGTAACGAATAATAGTTATAGGGATAAATATAATTGGAGCATTAAAGGTAGGTAATATGGAACATATTACATAGCAGCTACCTAAAATGAAGTCAGATTGTGAAGGAATAACTGGATTAAATTGAAAGTCAATAACAGAATTTTCTTATGATTGATAGTGACGGCCCAAGAACTGTTGATTTTCGTGGTGTCTTCTTGTAGCTTGATACACATCGCGTTCTTTGTCTGGATACTTGGTCGGTAAGTTTGGTGAGTGGAGATTTACCTTGGCCGCATATCTGAAATTATAATTGTCATGTATAGCAAAACTATGTTCTTTATGTCTTTTGGGAATCGTTGTTTTTCATCGTCTGTCATTTCCATAGAAAAACTAAAGTATTCAATCAGGCGCGGTTCGGGGGGGGGGGGGGGGGGGGGGTCTGTGTCACTAAACGGGTCTGTCACGGGGGTTGGTCCGGATGTGAAACTGTAAGAAAATCGTATTTTCTTGCCAGGGTTTCTAACCATATGAAAATGGCGTAGCATTTTATACTTTTTTATAAATTTCTCTACTTTTTTCGTTCATTCCGTTGCCATTTCAACAAATTTAGGTATTTCTGTGTGATTTTTTTAGTATTATACTCCTGAAGACGTGTATTATTTTATTTTAATACAATTTTAGGTGTTTTTAACGTAAACAATTTTCAAAATCATTTCTTAATGTCAACTTTGATCATTTACTGTGAAAAAAAAAGTATGACGCTATAGCTTCCCATTATCTTAATAAAATTGTCTAGTCTGTGTAGTTTCTAAAAAGATATTACAATGTATTTTTTACTAGCAATATTAAGTTACAGGAGCGAGATCAATATCAAGGTCAGAATTCAAAATTTTTAAGTATTGTTATAAAAGGTTATAAAACTTCGTCATAATGATCTTATTCTACCAAAATTCTTTACACAAACGTTATTGGGCCACTAATAAGGATTTTCAGAAGAACAACAGGTTGTTTTTAGTACAAAAAATATCATAACTCCATGGTAATAATGTAATAAAAGTGTTCAAATTTAAAATTGTTGTGCTCTAAATGTTTCATGCGATAAACATGTTGGACAAGTTTATTCGAAAAAAGAATCATCAGGTAAAAAACTAACAAAGACAGCAATACAATGTTGCTTTTATAACAACATTAAAAATTTTGAATTCTGACCTTGATATTGATCTCGCTCCTGTAACTTAATATTGCTAGTAAAGATACATTGTAATACCTTTTTAGAAACTACACATACTAGACAATTTATTAAGAGAATGGGCAGCTATAGCGCCATACTTTTTTTTCAGAGTAAATGATCAAAGTTGACATTAAGAAAAAAAATAGTTTAAAAAAAGCATAAAAAGATGATTTTGAAAATTGTTTACGTTAAAAATACTAAAAAAATCACACAGAAATACTTAAATTTGATAAAATGGCAACGGAATGAACGAAAAAAGTTGCGAAATTTATAAAAAAGTATAAAATACTACGCCATTTTCATATGGTTAGAAACCCTGGCAAGAAAATACGATTTTCTTACAGTTTCACATCCGGACCAACTCCAGTTTACGGGTTATCCATTATTTACGACAGACCCTGTATATAATCGGTATCTCGGCAACTGCTACAACTATTACCATGAAATTTGATAATCATGTTAATTTCTTGCTAACTTATACAAACCGTTTCCTTCTTTAATTTATTACTCAAACTGAGGCAATAAGATATATTACCCAATTATAAAATAAATTATGCGTGACAGAAGATTGCTGTAAAGATTAAATGGAAGTCTGTGGTTTCTGCCTACCCCTGTGGGAAAGCAGTGTGTATGTTATGTAATATATAAGCATGAAATACATATCACACAATATGCTCACACTGGTTTCCCACAGGGTAAGGCAGAAACCAGACTTCCACACAACTCAAGATTTTTCGTACCTTATACCAGCAATATCTATTTCATAATGACCACTGAGGATATAATCATTAGTCACCCGTTGCGGGACTCCATTTTCGTCTAGATTTTGTACAAAACCTAGGCAGACCTAGAAAAAGATACCCAATTAGCAACCAAGAGTAAAAATTACAACTCAATACGGCTTTAACAGATCTTTTAACGACCGAATACTGAAATTAGGCCAAATCGATACAATATATGATTGCATCTTGTCTAAAGGCACTTTCTATACTCAGCACAGCATGTAATACTTATTTGTTTTAAGTAGTTCCAGTACTCGGACGTAAGCAGAACTTTTACAATTTTACATTTTGCCGCGATAGAAAGTATCATGTCCTTCCTTGTGTCTACTCTAAAATATATGTGTCAAGTTTCATCAAAATCGGCCCAGTAGTTTTAGAGCTTATTAGGTAGTTATTTATTTTAACATTCTATTTTTGTATGTGCTTGGGCAGCCATACGACATTTAAAAATCCAACTGTCCCAGGCACTACAGTATTTCAAGAGTGGTTACTTCGCTCGGAGAATACTGTATAAATCATCCAATAATGGATGAAAAGGCCTAAGTTTTTTTTTATTTTAAACAATCAAATGAATCAAATTGAATGAATCAAATCAATAAAAAAAAAACTACCTTTATAATACTAATGTAGATAGCGTGGCCTGTAGACAAATACATATTATATACATACCTGTTTCTTAAATGTGAACCCGTAGCTGGTGGTGGTAGTCTGTCCACAGTAGTTGCCATCTCTGTATATGGGCTCGCCGCCCCAAGACCACAAGTCCAGTTCATGGTCGTGGTCTGTGAGCAGCAGTTGCACGTACTGACGTCTAATGCCCTCCTCCCTCTGGCGAAGTAGCGCGTCGCGACCAATGAACGATATGTCTTTCTGTAGAGTAATGATAAAATTAGTCTTTGTTTGGATCATGTTTAGTTCACACGGTCAAGAGCGCTAACGACACTGCATCATGTCGAAAGAGGAGCATATACAAAAATTTTTAGATACGTCATACGGTCAAAATCTGTTATAAGGATATTAAGGGATAGATACATTATAGACGTAACCGCCGAAAGCCGTTAAAACCGGTGGTAATAAATGTTTATATTATTGCACCCTAACAATCCTAAATCTCGTCGTAATATCCGGTTCCTTGTTATAAATAATGTCGTTTTTTTTTTTTTGCTGTAGATAGCGTATAATACTTGTGTACATCTTAAATTATTACGCTACCGTAAATATCCAATGCGAATGTATATTCGATTGCTATTTTTTTATGTTAAATTTTTTTCCATGCACAATGTACAGTTGGATAGGTACGTGAAAGCTTACATCGAATTTGACTCGCCACGTCCGGCCGCACTCAAGCGGTGTAGTCATAGTGTCCAAATCCTGTCCCCAGAACGCGAAGAATTTCTCCACTCTTAGAGACCTCGTGGCATAGTAGCCCACGTGTTTGATGCCGTATCTCTCGCCCACTGTCATCAGACGGTTATACACATGGAGAGCAAACTGAAAATTAAAGGCGGGAAATTATGGCAACTCTATTGCTGATTTTACCGCTCGCTGATCGTCAGCGCCAAGAGGCCGAAGTATATGGAATTCCAACAGCGCGGTCATTTCATAATTATATCCAATTTAATTAATATTATATCTAGCAATATCTCGCGATAAAGTACCCAACACCTGCAAGCTAATTTTTACACACTTGCTTGTTTGTATAGTATTTGTATTTTTGTTTTACTAATTAAATTATATGCTATGAATTTCCGCAAAGTAACATCTGATAGAGTAACTTTTATGAAACATATTAGTTAATATGTTATAAGTAGCCAATCAAAGTTTTCGATATTTTTTCTGCCACCAGAAGGCGCTTTTGTGCGTCGGGTCGTAACAGCTGCATAGCGAAACCCTCATTGGAAGCTACTCACAACATTCTTGTTTATACAGCTTTAATCAAATTAAAGGCTCAACTCACACTGGCACAGAGTCGAAGCGACGCGACGCGTTATATTTTTCAGCCTATAGCATATTCATCTCTATTGTTCCATTATTTAAGTACAAATTTGTGCTATGTAAATATGGAAGCGCACGTCGACGCGCGTTGACGCGCGCATTCGCGCTTCGACGCTCGGCTGGAGTCGAGCGGATTCGCGAGTCGCCGCGCGTTACTCGGCCGCAGTGACGCGTCAGACGCCGACCACTACGGACGGACGACAGTGCTGAACTATACGATAACTATACATCGTCGCGCGCAGACGCACGTCGCCGCGCGAACACGCGCGTCGCCGTGCAAAACATGACGCGTCGCTTCGCTTCGACTCTGTGCCAGTGTGAGTTGAGCCAAACACATTTAAGGTATGATTTACTTACTAATAGCAACAGATCATACTATTCTTTTGGTTGTAAAACCTACACGTGAAATTTATGACAACTTGTGCTTTTTCTTGGTTCTTTATTAGAATATGGTCGAATACTGAAACGTTCAAATTCACAAACTCTCCCTATCTCGCTTTAGTAAAATGACAGCGACAGACTGCGATTTAAGTAGCGTTTCAGTATTCTTCAGTTTCAGTGCAAATAAATTTACCTCATTCGGTATATACAGAACATAACCCAACTCCCCTGTGTGTGTTAGGTTCATAGCGCGGATGCCGTTCGCCAAACCCACGTCTAACTCCTTGAATGTGAAGAAAGGGAAGTTAGTAGGTGACAGGTCAGTATCCGTCAGTTCAGACAGCAGATTCCTTGTGAACGGTCCCAGTATACATATAGCTGTGTACATAGACGTGACGTCAGATAGAGTGACCGACCCGTTGGACGGTAGATGCTTTCTCAACCACACTTGACACCGAGTCTGCTGTATAGTTGGCGCGATCATCATGTAGCTAAAAGTAGAACGTTATTATAACACGATAGACAAGTATACATTTTTTATTATGATCAGCTAATGAACACGCGGATCGCCTGATGAGCGATTACAACCGCCTATGGACACCACCAGAAGAAAATACAAGTGGGATTTTTAAACCCCAAAAAGTTTTAGCTACTCCAACCCAATTGAGTGTTAAATTTTATATTTATTTATCATTCTTTAATAATAATAGGTAAGTAGTCGCTAATATGCATTATAAAATCTACCTTCACCTGTTGCTGAAATGATAAAATCAAAAGCGTTTTCGGCACCCAGAGTAGCTCTGGGGCAGGGCAGGGAATAGCAACGTAAATAGTTGAACGGAACCGATGATTCACGAAGCACTACATTTCCATCTTCTGTTTATATATATTCGACAATTCTACAGTACTGATTTAGACATTGACATTGATATTCGGCTATTTCCTTACACGCTGCCCTGCCCCGGGGCAGTTTTAGATGCCGAAAACATCAATGTGTATACTCACTGATTCTCACTTATTCTGGCAAGACTGCAGTCGTTTTCATAGCCACCGCGCTCGTTTTGCATACCCGTGTGTATTATGCTACCGATTGGAACGTCCACATCATTGGAACAAAGATACTGTAGAAGATGCACTACTTCTCTACCTTGGGACTGTAAAATCAAAAAATTACTACATAACTAGCTTTTGCCCGCGGCTCTGCCCGCGTTAAACAATATCCCAAGGGAATGCTGTTCTTTTTAGGGATTAAAGTAACTTAGGTATGTAATATAATCCAGAGCCTAAACTGTACAAAATTTCATTTAAATCCGTTCAGTTTTTGCGTGAAAGAGTAACAAACATCCATCCCTCCATCATTCATCCATACTCACAAACTTTCACATTTATAATAGTAAGTAGGATATATAACATTTTCTTATTCGCATTCATTGTTTATTTTAGCAATAATAGCTTTTGCCCGCAACTTCGCCTGCGTGGGAGTGTTCGTGGCAAAAAACTTCTTTAGTACGTAAAATGCTGCAACTTTGCACGAAATGTGAAGTTTTCCATTAATATGTCTTGTAAGATTTTATTATCTGTGGTTGTTTTACAACATTAAGCAAATTCAAGACATATTACTCACGTTTAAAGGTTCATAATACCAAAACTAACGCCAGATTGATGTTCATGAACTGTCAAAGTTGTAGGCAAAGTTGGAGGGAAATAACGTAACTTTGCCTGGATAATAATCAGAAAAAATATGCAATTACCACATTCAAAACTAGTCATAAGTAAAAGCTAGATCGTGTATTAACGTCGTGATGTCTAGATGATGACCAACATCTAAATAATACTATTTTTTTCAAATAAGTAGGCAAAGTTGGGCTTAATTAGGCAAATTTGCGCAGTATCTTCATACTAAGCAATAAGCATGGTTAGGGTTGCTCCAAATAAAAAGAAAATCAATTCTTAATACTTACGAACTTTTATTGAATTAAAATTAAAATTTTAAAAACAACGTGGGACTGATGTTCTTTTGGCGTAAAAAGAACAATCGTGTCATTTTATATTATAATTTTTTCCAAAAAAAGAAACAAAAAATAATTCATCTAATATTTTAACATGGAGTAAATTAAATCCATGCGCTTCACTATAATTGAGGAACAAGTGTGACAACCCTAGCTATAGGCAAACTTGTGTCACTAATATCCCTGAAACCTTTTGCAACATTGCCTACCACCATCCTATTCACAAATCGTATATTTATAAGAAAAAGCATTGAAACGACAAGAAAGAGCATATTTACTTTCCCTTTAAGTATCCACAAAGCTTTAAATTTCCATTTTTTTAGGAAAAAAACAAAAGTACCGCGCACAACTAAAAAACACTCTCTTCTCATGCGACTTGATAGCTGTCAGAGAAAAATGGTGCAGTGTTGCCATTTCAAAAAACAAAAAATGAGTTGCCAGGTTTATGACACATTTTCTACCATTAAAAGAAATAAAAAAAGAGTAACGGCTGTCGATTGATGTCGGTTTGAATAGATTAGGCAAAGTTGGAGCTGATTGGCAAAGTACAGCATTTTACCGGTACAAAAAATACCTGCAATATAGGCAATAGCTTCTGAAAATACTACATTATTTCTGATCATTTTTTAAACTTAGAATGGGTATAGTAACCTTCCTTAATCCTTAAAAGATAGACATATCTATGCCATCGCGGACTTTTTTTAGACCTATAAAAGAGAAACAATCCCACCATACATTGTTTTGTTATTTATCTCCAACGGGTTAGGTTAGGCAACGTTTTCGATAATAGTTCCCCGACGGCTTGATTTTTTCCGACACCTTCAACAATTATCAATTATTAAAAGTGGAAATTGTTTGATTATGAATCAAACAATTTCCACTTTTAATAATTTCCACAAAACCTTAACAAATTATCATCGATCTAAACCTTCTTAAAGAACCACTCTGTCGGTAAATGTAAACGGCATGAAAATACTTTCAGCCAAATCGCTTGAGCCGTTCTTAAGTTACAAATAGTGTAACTAACACGACTTTCTTTTATATATATATATAGATTATGAACTAAGTATATTTGTACTTATGATCACTACTAGCTTTTATCCCGCGGCTCCGCTCGCGTAAGTAAAGTATCTCATGGGAACATTACTTTTTCGGGATAAAAAGTAACCTATGTGATAATCTAGAGCTTAATCTACTGCCATACTAAATATCATCAAAATTCGTTCAGTAGTTTTTGCGTAAAAGAGTAACAAACATCCATTCATCCTCACAAACTTTCACATTTATAATAGTAGTATGTTGAGGCATTTTGTGCTAATATTGCTATTTTCCATTTCTTATCTATAATATTTAACATGTATGACACATTCTGTGGTGCATGTTTATGCAGTGCGATATCTATGTATGTGTGCGGCTGTCTCTATCTTCGCGGATTACGTACCTGGATATCGATTTTTGTAAACGACGAATAGTCTGCCAAACCCACCGCTTCACGACACGACCAATACTCCCGTTGCACTGTCTCAAACCAGTGCGGCTTACCAAACGTCTTAGTGTAGGCTATCTTAAACGGTAACGGCTTTTCAGACTCCGATTTATCTGAAAATTTTAAGTTTTACTTCATTAAAGACTGATAATTTACATAACTTCTATTTAATGGTGACTTGATAATTTTAGAATGACTATATAGTCGATCCAGTTTCCCTACAGTGACACATAACACGTAGACTAAAGTTACTCCCACAAGGTACAATATCTGTGTCAACTGATTGCTTTAAAATTTATATAAACAACCTATGTAATTTGTGGAGATTAAATAAACGTATATTATTATTACTAGCATTTGCCCGCGGCTTCGCCCGCGTGAAATTGGGGTTTAAACGATACCTTTATAATAATTTAAAACTTTCATCCCCTATTTTACTCGCGTTTTAATTTCTAATATTCAACCCTTAGGGTTGAATATTAGAAAACGCTGAAATACGTAACTCATTAGTTTTCAGTACTCAATTCATACCAAATTTCATGCAAAGATTGTTTGTATGTGTAATGTTTCATACAAACTTTTATCACCTATTTCGCCATCTTGGGGTTGAATTTTGAAAAATCCCTCCCACACGTATTTCTCTTCTGTCGTAGGCATCCAGCCTACGACAGAAGCTAAATACGTGTGCAAAATTTCGAATTTCTAGTCCTAAGGGTTTGGCCTGTGCGTTGATACATCAGTCAGACAGCTTCCAGAATTGCCTTATATATAAGATATATATGATTACTATAAATATAATTTAACATGCGAACTCACCAACAGTTTCGAACCACGTCGGCCTCTCATACCCCATAACCTGTCCGAACACAGCCCCATTGTCGCGCAGTGTCGGATAGATCGGGGAAAGGCGGAGATTACGTCCAGTCTCGAACTCGTAGAACGGGTACGGCATCCCATAATGCACACCTAGGCATTGATAATATCTATCTTATACTTTAAACGAGACAATCTCGTATATTTATATAATCTTAACCTCAGAAACGGCTGCAAGTATTGTCATGAAATTTAGTACGCAGGGAGTTTTGGGGGGACAAAAATCGATCTAGCTAGGGCTAATCCCCGAGAAACTGCGCGTTTTTAAGTTATATTACTTTTTTCTTTCGTCGTGCAACAATATATAAATAATTTCGAATCTAATATTATGTCAGTCCGATTGCCAGTTTGGTATGCGTATGTGTAATTTTAGCATTGTTCGAAAATTCGAACTGGTTCGAACCCCGGTTAAATATTTTTGTCATTCTTTATATTATTTTTTTAAAACTTCTAGAGATCCGAGCAAAGCTCGGCTACCCAGGTCCTAGGTATTATATGAGCTGAGAGTCTGGAAGTCTAATCACGGGAACGAAGTTTGAATTGAAAACTTTAAGCTGTAAGTCTTTAAATATATTGTACATCAACATTTTATCTATACAAATAAATAAAAATGAAGTGTGTGTTTTAAATTTTAAATTAACAGCTTTTAACTAAATGCATATGAAATTATATTCAGATTTTACAATATTAAATATAAATTTTAAAAATTTATGTCTATCCGTCTGTCTGTTCCGGCTAATCTCTGAAATGGCCTGACTGAACGTGGGTGGCGGCCATCACTTACCATCAGGCGATCTGCTCGTTTGCTGGTCTCAAACTTACCAGGCACTTCTTTCATCCTGTCCCTCAAGAAGCGTTTGTTGTTGTGTAGTCCCAAGAAACGATGGATGTCCAACTCGTACATGTCGTATTTGGTATAGCCGTCGATTATTTCGTCCACGGTTGCCTCTGCCACGCCGCCGGCAGCGGATATACCTACTGTTTTCATCCCGGCAGCCACATGGTAATTGAACATCTAGGTTAGGTAAATAAAATGTATAAGTTTCTACAGAGGATAGTTTATAGCATGGTTGGCAGAATTAATTATGGATGACGATAAATAATAAGGTAGGTAGGTGAAAGATAGTTACTATCTGGACATTTGTCAATAAAAGAGTATCGAGAAATGAAGGGTGTCTAAAGTACAGACATTATTTGTCGTAAATACCTATATATAATAAGAAACACTCCTTATTATCCTAACTATAAAAACAAAACTGCTGAACGAATTCTACAGAATACGAAACGAATACATAATTTGATAATAGTCAGGTACTTAAACGTTATTTAAAAATAATGTTAAAGTACCTATTAACTCAACGCCGCGCCGGTTTCAATATCAAAGGTCTACTATAGTTTGAAAATGATGTAGGAACGAACGTTCATTGATCTAAGCCGATTGCATGTCTGGGCACCCCAGACATTCAATTTATACCTATGTTCAATACTGCTAGTAATCAATAGGCTAGCTATTGTAAGGGAGCTAGGGGGCCGCTCGCAACTGTGTGCGTTTGATATTAACTTAAAATGTAAATGCACTGTCTGGATAAAAACAACGCAACCCTCCACGTTTGATGTGATTCCATGCATATAAATGTTAATGGGTTTTACAGTACAAATTATTATTTTAAACAAAGAATTAAAACCGACTTCCAAAGTAAAAATGCACAAAAAAGTATGAAATAAAACTTATTTTCTAAATAATATCCCTTTTAAAATTGGCTAAAATTTTAAACTACACACACCGGCATATTTAGCGGAACATAAAATAAAGGTTTGATATCAGTATGATATAAGGTTGCTGGCTGGTTTATACGTCATTTAATTTAAAAAGAAATATTTTCAAATTAAGAAAACAACTGAACATCACATTTTATGCAATTGTTTTAATTTTATTCAAATACACCTTATCTGGAGCGAACTTCGAGTATTTCTTCCTTCTGAGTTTGATTTAAAATTTCATTGAAATACTGTTTTTTGTTAGTTTTTTTTAATCGCGTATCTTTTTGGAGTTGAGGACTGAATTATACCTGACTTAGCCCCAACGGAGATTGCCAGGGCACTCAAAATGCGAAGGTTTGAAAATGGTCAAACCTACAGAGTGATATCCAGAGATCTTCATCGACCCGTTTCAACGATCCATCGCAGTATCCAACGGTTCAGGGAGACCGGTACTTATGTGAGAAGAGCAGGACAAGGCAGAAAAAGACGCACTTCGAGTAGGGATGATCGTTTCATTCGGCTTCGTGTACGTAAGAACCCCCGTTTGACGGCCATCCAAGCCCGACATGAGTTAGAAGCAGTGCGGGGTGTAACCGTAAGTGAGCGTACGGTGCGAAGAAGGTTCGAAGAAGCTGGTTTGGGTTCATTTGTGCCCGCCAAGGCTACAAGGCTCGAGGTAAATCATCGTAGAAACAGGTTAACTTTTGCTCAGGAACATCGACTTTGGTACACGGACCAATGGAGTAAGGTATTGTTTAGTGATGAGTGCAGAATTATCTTAAATCAAATTGACGGCAGGCAAAGAATATACAGACGCAAAGGAGAACGATACATTCAGACAAATTTTGAAACTACAGTTGCATACGGTGGTGGATCAATAATGGTTTGGGCGGGCATTTGTTTGGGAGCTCGCACAGACTTGGTAGTGATTGACAGAGGGAGTCTGACTGCAGACCGCTATATCAGAGAAGTTTTAGAAGAAAATGTCGTACCGTTTGCCCCATATATCGGTGGCGATTTTGTTTTTATGCAGGATAATGCTCGGCCGCATACCGCTCGGGTAACTCAAGCTTATCTTAATGATATGAATATCACTGTTATGGAGTGGCCGGTTATGGAGATCACCGGATATGAACCCAATAGAGCACGTTTGGGACTTGCTGAAAAGAAAAGTTAAGTCCAGAATTCCAGCTCCTGCCAACGTGGGTGAACTGGGAATCGCCGTAGTTGAGGAATGGCGGAGACTATCCCAGGAGACCATCGATAACATCATTCTCAGTATGCCTAGACGGGTAGAAACTTTGATAAGAGCACGTGGAGGAAATACGCGATATTAATCACCATTTTTCTAATTTAATTAATTGTTATTTTAATATTAATTTTCACTTTTCCCGGTTACATGAAAAGTTCAAAAATGTACAATTTTTCACAAATAGCCTTTACTCGCAAAATCTGTTCTTAATGTGATCTCATTTTAAGTAAAACAAACGAAGCTTTAAATAACAAAAGAAGTGTAGTAAGTAGATTTTAAAATAAAACCATATTTTTTTAATTATGGACCTTTTTTTGTGTTCCGCTAAATATGCCGGTGTGTTTATTTCTCTACAAATATTTATAATTTTGAAGTCGGTACCAGCTCGAATAACATCCTGATAAAACAATATATAGACGACCTCTGTGGCTCAGTGGTTCAGCGCGTTGGTGCTCAAGCCGAGGGTCGCGGGTTCAAATCCCGCCGAAGGAACAAAAAGTTTTTCTGTGTTCCTGGGTCATGGACGTTTATTAAATATGTGTATAATATAATAAAAATCTTAAATATATTATGTATAGTATAAAAGTATTAAATATACTTCCCATTTTCTGGTACCTGAAACACAAGTTCTTCGGACACTTAGCACGGGGCCAGATTGACGTGGTGTGAAGCTTCATAGATTTATTATATTTTTTTTAATTAGAAACTTACGTTAAAGTTGGCTGGTACCGACTTCAAAAATATGAAGATTGATTAGAGAAATAATTAAAATTTTAACCAAATTTAAAAGAGGAATTATTTAGAAAATAAGTTTTATATTTTTACTTTTAATAATAATATTAATATAAATTTTAAATTAACTAATATATATTTCATACTTTTTTATGCATTTTTACTTTGGAAGTCGGTTTTAATTTTTTGTTTAAAAATAAAATAAAATCTTTTTATTTAATATTTATTATATTATTATTAATAGCCTCCGCTATTCTCACTCTCTAGGTAAAACAAGCTCAAGCGTTACTTTATGCCAGATTCTGAGAGGCAAGATAGCCAAATAAGCATTACGGTTACACATACGGATCTGTGGGCCTAAAGGCCCCCACAGACGAGAGGCCGATCGATTCAGTTAGATCTGACGTCAGTTCGGCCTGAACGGATACGAGCACATACACGGAAAAAATCGCATCCGACCCAACTGACGTCATTTCGGCCTGAACGGATTCGAGCACACACACCGAAAAATCGCATCAGTTGGTTCTGGTTTGCCGCGAGCTACGGTCGTGTTTATAATAGTCTAGTCAACAAGTTCAAAAACGTGTTAAATAGAAATAAAGCTCCTAAAAATATGTGCGATAGCTCATTCGTCTCGGAATGACGTCTAGAAAAATGTTTTTAAGGGTATATTAGCACATAAAAAATTGCGATTGTTATTAACAAAATAAGATAAAAAAAGGTATTTAGTTTTTCGTTAATAAATTTTAAAATAATGATATTTAAGGAATTTTAAAAAAGATCCTGAAAGAGGAGGAAATTTCCAATAAAAAAGTCCTAATTCCCGGAACTCTATCTATATTATTTATAATTTTTTTTAACGCTGGAAATAGGGCTCCGTGAAGGCGTTACGGCATAGGCGCGCCGGCTAAAAAGCCGGTATATCACCTAAAATATATATTAATTGTAAACTCACTACGCTTCTACACGATACACACCTAGGGATATTCGATATAGATCGATGCATTGAAAACATCGATGTTAACAATGCGATACATCGAATCGATCAGATGTTTTGAAATGCTTTGGATATACAGTATATCATATACTCGATGTATCGATGTTTTTTCAGTTTTTAGTAGAAAAAAAAACGAACCGATTATAACCAATTAATTTCAATTCATTTTAAAACTCAAGTTTGACCACTAAAATTTTACCTAAAATCTTTTTTCCAATTTGTTTATTTAAAAAGAAAATTTTATTATTCAATAGTGGACTGACAATATAATGCCGTCGCGACCAACCTGTATTAAAAATTATGTTGGTAGCACTGCGTACGAGTCAGTGCACAGAATACATTGTTTTATACCGAAATAGAGACGAAACTTGAGCCCAAATCGTCAATAAACAATGATATAGACTGGAAGGCAAACGTTAAGTAAACTGTTATTATTGCAAACACTGGCGATAGGACATGCCAATAGGACTTAGTAAAATTATTGCGGATGTTTTTTTTGTTCTTACGTAAATAAAAACAAAGATTTTTCTCATACATGATTTTTACTTTTTTAATAAAACAATATTTGAATTAGTGATGGTTTGCATTTGTTGTTATAGCGGCAACAGAAATACATAATCTGTGAAAATGTCAACTCTCTAAATATCACGGTTCATGACTTACAGCCTGATGACAGATGGACAGCGCAATCTTAGATAGGGTTTCGTTTTTACCCTTTGGGTACGACACCCTTAAAAAAGTACTCGATGTGTACAAATATCGATGTCTTCACCCGACACATCGAAAGACATCGATGTACAGTTCTGATTTATTATCGAAACGAAAAAAACGTCGATGTTTTTTCAAATTGGACACACACCCGCACGGCCGCGGCTCTGGTGAGAACTCAAGCGATTTGTCAAACATAGTTATTTTACAAAGTTTTACTACTAAATTAAGTATCTTATTCCCTCCATAGTAAGAATATAGTTGTAAGTAGTGTTTTAGTAGGAAAGAGCCAGACAGTAATCATATGCAAAATGGCCTAGGTTAGGCACAAAAAAAAAATGACACCTTATCAAAATAATACATCGTAGCATTTGTCCGTAATTTGCTTAAAACTACCCGTTTAATTACCATATACGTAATATTTCCTAGTATATTTAAATTGACGGTAAAATTTATAATAAAATTCAATAAAAATATAACAAAACCAAAAATGCAGTGGATTTTTGGGGGCTTTAAGGATTTCTTAAGTTCAGTAGCTTTTTTTATAGTTTTCAGTATTCTTTTAGTAGTTTTTAGTACAAATCTTTTTTTGTGATTAATAGAAAGATCATTATAAATATATCAGTTTAATAAGAAAACTATTTTTATTTTTCGCAATAATTCAAAAGTTATATCAAAATATAAATTAATTTTCGAATCCAGTACCGAAGACACGCCGACAGCTCCCGAACAAACTCGAGCGCGTGTGACGTCATATTGTCAATTGTCACTCATTGCAGTTTATACAGAAATATTATGTAGTGTTTTGATCTATTTAATTATGTTGTCAATGTTAATTTCTCAAAGGGATGCGCCAAGTCTCAATAGTAATTTTGGCCCACAGTGCACACCTATGTAGACTACTGATAATTATTATTATAGTAGGCAATGGCAAGTAACTAATTCCTAAAAGAAGTGGTTTATAAAAAACTTGGCATTTTTAAGTTATCAATTCTTTTTGTATGTTATTAACACAAGTTATATGAAATGTGTGCAATGCTATTTTATAAATTATTATTTTAATTTATTTGGGAGTGCAATGAAATAAAATACTATTATTATATATTTTCAGTTTAACACATTTATTCATCATCATTATACCTCTTCTTGCCATAAATACAAAGAAAAAAAATTCTATTGCAAATAACATTTATTACTTTTACAGTGTGTTAGATTGTTGATTGTTTGTTGATGTGTTATTTTAAATTGTTTTATACATAAATATAAAACAATTTAAAATATAGCTTATTCGAAGTGGTCTCCATTAGCTGCAATATAGTCCTTTAAACGTTAGGCCAGTTATCAATAGAAGCACGCACTCCTTCTATGGGAAAATTCTTCACTGCCAATCGTACGGATTGTTTTAGGTACTCCAAATTATAAGGGCGTTTAGAGCAAGTACTCTCTAAAACTGACCATGAATTATAATCCAGCGCTTTAAGATCGGGACTAGACGACGGCCAGTTTTCAGCTCTGATGAAGTCCGAATGTTCGTTTCCTACCAAGACTGCGTAGACCGAGCTTTATGACCCGGCGCCGAGTCTTGCTGGAAGGACCATTCTTGGTTATTGAACATGGTGTTGTTATGGGGCTTCACTACCTTCTCAAGAATGGAATCTTGATACACTTGTGCCGATGTTTTGATACCTTTTACACAAAAGTATGGCTCAGTCACTCCTTCATAGCTAATACCCCGCCAAACCATCACTGAAGTCGGATAGTGCCCACGTTGCACTCTGTCGACTAATTGGGAAGCTTCCTTAGAGCTTTGAGCATAAATACGGTCATTTTGTTTGTTAAAATGTTGTTCAATTGTAAAAAAATTCTCATCCGTAAACAAAAATTTATGTGACCCTTTGCGTACCGCAACAGTAGTTGTTTCGATTTTACCACCCTATTCTTTTTTAAACTATCAGTTAAGAAATCACCAGTACGTCTCTTATAGGCTGCAAGTCCTAAGTTAATCCTTTAAAATAAGTTTAATTTTTAAGTACTTTTAAAATACGCGACATGGTTCTAGGTGCTATCTTCATCTCCCGAGATAAAATCTATTGCTTTCGGACAGGCTTCGCAGGTTTCGCAGGACGGCAGGCACACTGCTTTGACCACCTTTTTCGTACGAACACTACGTGTACGGCCAGATCTTTTTCTGTCACAAACAGAGGAGGTCTCATTGTACCTATTAATAGCCCGGTACACAAACATTTTACTAATACCAAGCGTATGGAGAGTTTTAAAAATTGCATTTGGCTCCATACTTACTTTGTGTAATGCAATCACAGCGATTCGGTTCTCTTTATAACCCCACTCCATTTTAATATCGCAAAATATTGTACAATGTATTGGCGCCAAAATGAGAAAACAATGAAAAATCATATAAAAATGACAGATTCCAAATTCAAATGTAATATTTTGTTTATTTTTAATTGTAACAGTATTTATGGCCAGACTACTACTAAAACTTCATCTAAAAATTGAGCCGGTGGTAAAATATTGTTTTGATGCCATTAGGATGGGCCTAAATACCACAACACAGTCATGACGTGGGCACAGCATCCTACCGTTCGACGGGCCATACAATTACAGCAATACTGTTTTATTGCTTCGCGGCCTGTATTAATGGTACTGTATAAAATATTCACAAAATATACTTTGCGAGTAACGTGCCGACTAGCAAAGTGCAAGTGCAAATGCTACTCTGTATTTTACTGATAATCTTGGGTCTTGTAAAATAATTTCTTAAAATTTCTACTTTGAAAAACTTAGAGAATAGTAAACAATATGATCTGGCATGATATGCATGTTTTCAAAATACAAATGCATAAGCATATTTTCTTTCAATAAAGAAAGTACTTCTTCAATTTGTTTTGAGCTAAATGTTTTTTGTTTAAAATACCGTCAAGTGAACTGTTGACGGTATTTAAAGAATTTGCTATGGATTTACTATTTTGAAATTTTTACCGTGAGCTAATATGTTATATCACAATAACATCGCAATCCATTATGCATCAATTATAATGAAAAAGTAACAAAAGATGTCGAAAATTATTTATTGACAATAATATTTAAACAACATTCTAACGATAAATAAAAATGCGAGTAACGAAATGTATTCGTGTTTAACGTTTCGTTACTCGGTACTGGATGGCGCACCCGTTACTCAATACCGAATACATCCGGTTTACTACAGCTCTATGAATTACTAATAAGTGAAATGGTGTTGCCTGTTAAATGATCTCTATTGCAATTCTTGATTATGAATATTATAAATTTCATAATTATCGTTCTTTAAATCTATAAAAAAATTGTCTTGCTTCGCCCTTGTGAAGAAGATATTTTTAATTTCAAGTGTTTTGATTACTTATTAATATTATTCCAAAAATATATTACATTAGGAAAGAGAAATGCATAGGTACAAAAATGGTCAAGGTTCGATGTTAAATCACAGCCGTCTGTATCTATCTTGGGATATGCATGTGTATGACGAATATACGCATTTTCTAGAAACTACTCTAGGCCTTAGGGTCAGCTCACTCCTAGACACGACGCATCTCGGTGTGAACTGACGCTTAGTTGCCATACTGCTTAGATGACTACTTCAGAAAAAATCGAAATCACTATATTATGTGTCCATATAAATCTCCCATGTTAGAGCTGATTAGCAAAAAATTCTGACTATACTTGTGTCATAATTGTTGTGCGTGTCGATTTATCAGCATACTACTACAAACATTACGACATCCTACGAGAATCTACACAAACGTAATGTCGTAACTTTCAACGCTATACAATTATGTCTCGCTGGCAAAGCTGTTCGTAGGTTCTCTAGGTTGAGATTTCACGATGAAGTATGTTTCTACAAAACGTTTGATCACCCGAATTTAGCAGAGCTAGTAGCTAGCCTCTAGTACAGCTGTATTCGCGAGATCCAACTTTTCGCAGTAACAATTTCAGTCTTCTATCCATCACGCGATTGTTCTCGGAAACATCTTCGTCGATTTGTTTAGTTTTTATGTATGACTAGCTTTTTCCCGCGGCTTCGGCCGCGTGGAATAGTGTTCTTGGAGAAAAAACTTCTTCAGCAAATAACTCTACTCACTGCAATATACTTCTATAAACAATATTGAAAACGTTTTTTAGGGTTTCGTACCCAATGGGTAAAAACGGGTTACGGGACCCTATCACCTCGACGCGACGTGCGAGACCGCTTGATATATATTTGTCGCTCTTGAACATAAATTTTACAATATCTTCTAAATATAAGATTTTAATTTAAACTGTGTGGTTTATTGGTTTATAAGGTACTACTATAATGTGTATAAAATGCATAAAGTGAGTAACGTATTTAACTTGATAAGGATCAGACTGTGTACGCCAACGTCCCAAGTTTATTTTCACACACGTTTTTACAGTTCATCTGCTAAAACTTTGTGTGTAAAATTTATTTCTGTTTAGCCTCCTCGATTCTTTATAGTTGAAAGCATTTTTAATGGTGCCTATTTTTCCACTCACCTCGGGTGTTTCGCCGAAAATCCATTTGCAGTCAGGAGAGAAAGCTTCAAGTCCGTTGCACAGCTTATGTAACACGGCTTGGTTTAAAGTCGGCACACGTTTCAATAGCTCTTGCAGCAGCACATGGAAATGATCCCAATCCTCTTGTATGCAACGCTCCGCGGCATTCGTAACTAAAATATGCATCATGCGTTTGTAATATGCTATGAGGAGATAATAGAGATCCGTTTCTTTAAACATCTTCCAAAATAAGGAGACTTTTAATTTGTTGGGTTTTATACTAAACACATTACGCAGTATTTTATACTGTATAATATGAGCTGTATATTGTATAACGGTAGCTATTTAAGTAAAAAACATTTTTATATGCTATGTCTGTCTGTTTGTTTGTTCCAGATATAATCTATGAAAAAGCTAGATAAATTTTACGGAACTTTCACTGGCAGATAGATAGCTGATGATATTAAAGTAACTTTAATCTAGGCTACTTTAATCTTAGAGTTCTGTTTTATAAAATTGGATTCCATTTCCATTAATAGTTGTAGGCAAGTCTTTAATATTATTATCATTAATGTTTCTGGGTAAGCAAAATTAAATTGCACATAATATATCTGTTTTGAAGTAAAATAAATGCCACAAAAACCATTAAATGAAAAAGAGCCAAGTCTTTTTCACGTAAAAAGTTTTGAGATATCGTAGAAACCAAGTCTAATTACGAGTTACGACTGAGTTTTAAATTAACGATTTTAAATTAATTATTTATTTGACTATTATTTAAACTTTATACTATTTAATAAACACAAATAATGACTCCGATTTTCAGTTGTTATAATTAAATATGACGATCAAAATTCTACATTAATTAATAGCACATTTTGACGTAAGTAGTCACTGGTAACAATATTATAGATAATTGATAGTGCTCATCGCCAAGTCAGTATAAATATTATTTAAAAAATAAAATTATTCGCATACAATCACAAAATTTTATTGAATAACTAATTATTAGGGACTAACCAAAATTAGACTTGGTTTCTACGATATCTCAAAACTTTTTAAGTGGAAAAGACTTGGCCCTTTTTCGTTTAATGGTTTTTGCGGGATATCACTTCTTTTTGTAGATAGGTTAGGTTGTATTTTGGTTAATCACTACATATTGTAAAACAAAGTTCTCCGTCGTTTTTCTCTGTTTGCGATAAACTAAAAAATTACTTCACGAATTTCCATGCGGATTTCACCTATAGATAGAGTAATTATTCTTGAGGAAGGTAAGGTGTATAATTTATTAAATTTATATATTTTATCTCGCGGGTGAAGCCAAAGCAAAAGTTAGTTTGTTGTATTCAGCATATTTTAGTATTCACATGAATTTCATAGTTGTAAGTGTATAATGCACTTGTTTTTATATCTCTTCCATAATTTAACGATTACCGGCCGCTCGTAGACATCCGCAACACTAGAGGAGCTACAAGTGCGCTCCCGGTGTTTAACACCAACTGCCTCTTGGGCCACCGATACTTTTCTCATGCGGCGAAACAGAACGCATGGAGGGTTTGGGGTTTGAAAAACCGTGAACGTGTGGTGACGGTCCTCTGGTGACGCGGATGTCCATGAATAGTGGTAATAATTTTAATATTATTATGGAATATATCTGGAAACGAACAAACCGATCGCCTGATGCAAGGCATTGTAGTAATTTGTTACCATCAGTGGTTGGTCGTTTTAAGGATAGGGATCGTACTTGTAACTTCTCTGGTGTTTTAGATGTCTAAGTGTGGAAACAGATCGCCTTACATGCTTACCACATGGCGATCCGTTTGCTCGTTTCCAGATCTATTCCACAATTGAAGCGATTACCACCGCTAGTTGACATCTGCAACACCAGAGAAGTTACAAGTGCGTTGGCAATCTTGAAAACCACCAACCTCTGATAATAAGAAATTATAACATTTTCTAAACATCAGACGATCGTTTTGCTCGTTTCCAAATTAAATTGTAATAAAAACTTATTACAAATTCATACCAAAGGGCTGTTTGTTTACTCGTTTCCAGGTCTATAATTAAAATGATTACCGCCGCTCATGGACATCCACAACACCAGAGGAGTTACTAGTGCGTTTCCGATCTTTAAAACCCACTTTAGGCCACGGTATAGGTACATTACTGACGCAGCTAAACACAACGCAAGTGTTATTTCCCATCGGTTTTCTGCGAGGCCGTCTTATTTATCCGGTCAAGTCAGCCCATTCGTCCGGAAGCATCTACATTCTACTCGAACCTAAAATAACCTACCACTTCTCAATTTTTGAGGTTTGTTATATAAATAAGGATTAAAAAGTTATCAGTGAACTTGTGTTCATAAATTTAATTCCGGTGAATTCGTAATATTAAAAATTTGTAAAAAAAAAAGTAAACTCACTTTCTTCTTCATAAACTGGTTTTGCTATTGGTTCAAATCCTCCTGCTAGGATACATCCATCTCTTTCTCTCAAGTAAATATAACCATCAGGATCTCTTACAACTACAAATGAAAGAAAAAAAAATTAATTTACATCGTAAAAAATCGTGAAAATAGCACTTATTATTATCTTCATTTCATAATTACCTGGTGTCATCGGATCTAAATTTTCAATTTTCTTTGTATGCAAGTAATAATGTTCACATGGCAACAGAGGCACTTTAACTTGTGGTTTAGCCAGCTGTCCAATCTATAAATTCAAAGTCTTATTTGTTACAACCATTACCTACCTTTTGATTAAAAAGAAGCAATTGCAGTATTGCAGTATGTCACAACAGTATTGGAATTTTTTTTATTTAGTTTTTTAATACATTCGGAAAATATAATGAGGTAACAAATTAGTAAAAGTAAAAAAAAAAAATAGTGTGTAGTTTTGAAATAGCGCGCATTTAAAAATTATAAAAAAGTATATTCTTTTACATAGGTAATTCGTTAAAGTTCATACATATATTTTTTTAAATAATTAGTTTACCTACATCAAATACAAATGCTAAGCATCTTATTGACCAAAAGACTGGTCGACAAAACTAATGACCCTTAGGCTGGCGCTTACCTCGGCCAACATATCAGTTTGGCCATACAGCGAAGCAATGCTGCCAGCCTCTTAGGTACTCTACCCGCAGCCTGCGACCTAGATTCAGTATTTTACATATAGCCTTTTTTTATTAGACAATTTTGTCGTTTTATCGTACTGGCGTTTTGTCGTACTGGCCACTTTGATCTCAAATATATCTTCTTTGGTTTGGAATTTCAATTTCAAAATGATACCGCTATTTACTCATGCATTTGTGTTACGAAAACCGTAATTAATTTGTTTTTTTCTTTGCGTTACTCTGTTTACAAAATAAAACTTGAAATATCGTATTATTTTCGAGTACGAGTTCCACTGTGGCACCAGTGTTGCAGAAACGGCTTGAAGGATTAATGATGTGTATGGCGGCGGTGTCGCAAAAGAAAACACAGTGCGTTTTTGGTTCTAACGTTTTCGTTCTGGAAATTTCGACCTGCAGAACAAGCCCCGTGGACGGCCGGAGACCAAAATTGATAATGAAGAATTGAAAGCTATCGTGGAAGCAGATCCATCGCAAACCACGTCCGAGTTAGCTGCAGGTAGTGTTAAAACTGTTTTAATCTACTTTAAGCAAAGAACAGACGATTACGTACGTACTGGCAATAGTGCCAGCAACTGCAAATCATGATGGAAAAGCTAGCTGCTAAACAATCGAGGTTTGTAATTCGCTCTAGGCCACTGCTGCTTCAGGACAACGCTAGACCACACACGGCACAACAGAAGGCTACCAAATAAGAGGAGCTTCAATTAAAATGTCAAAGACATCCACCGTACTCCCCGGACCTTGCTTCATATCCATTTTTTTCGAAATTTGGATAACTTCTTGCAACCGAAAAAATTCAACTCAGATGGGGCAGTCCAAAGCGCCTTCAAAGATTTTATTGATTCCTGACAGGAAGAACTTGTGTTACAGATACCAGACAACGGTAAGTATATTTAATACTTTTATACTATTTACTAAATTATATTAATAATTTTAATTATTTATATTTAAGATTTTCATTATATTATACACATATTTAATACACATCCATGGCCCAGGAACACAGAAAAACATTTTGTTCCTTCGGCGGGATTCGAACCCGCGACCCCCGGCTTGAGCACCAACGCGCTGAACCACTGAGCCACAGAGGTCGTCGAAATTAAATAATTTAGTTATTTTAACTAGTTTTTAAATCGGAATTTTCTAATTTTATTTTTAAATATTGTAATGTGAACCTTTTATGTTATTGCATAAATGAATTAGAGTATTTCGTCAATACAAATATATTTACTATGTTAAGTATAAATGCAAAAACTTCGGAAATGTTGTGTATATGACCATATATTTCATAGCAACTTACAGTGTGATCTCACCTGCAAGTACGATTTTTGTATGGGGTTTTTAAAAGACTCACAAAAGTTCCCTAAACAATCTAAACAACTAAAGCAAATACCCTATTCTATTTTGTTTTAAAGGCCAAGCTAAGCTATTAATTATTGTTATTAAAATATATAGGTGTACCTGTCTGGCCCAGAAACCAGCACAATTGACAAAGTACTGGCACTCAATAAACCCCTGTGTAGTGTTGACTCCAGATACTCTGCCATTTTTGGAATCAACACTTAGTATTGAACAGTCTTCTATTACTCCAACACCTAAGAGTAAAGTATACTAAATATCCTGTATAACTTTGTAGAAAATATGTTGGCAAGATTATAACTAATAAGTTTTTTTTTTAAATAAACACCTCAAAATAAGTAATTACTTATTATTTTTCTGAATCCAGCTGACTGCAAGAATTATATCAATGTTATAAAAAAAAACAAAAAAACTATTTGTCGTACCTTTGGCAACTGCTTCTCTCATCAATGCCATGCAAAATAAATGAGGATCCCCTACTCCATCTCCAGGAATCCACAAACCCCCTAATATGTCTTCCACATTAAGCATTGGCCATATCTCTTGACAACGTTTTGGATTTACTAGCTCACAAGGTATACCCCAGGAACTGTCTAAGACAAAAATCCATTTCAGGATCTAAAATATTACTCAAAATTAATAATACTTACTATTCAATAGGCACATTGACTGTGCAATTATTATTAATTTTTGTGCAATATAGTAGGTATTATTTATAGTATTATATTTTAAATGGCATGGAAACTAACTTACACTGATTGGCTCTTCATTCTTCTGTATACGGTCATTCTATCTCTCGTCCTGGCCAGCAATAATGATCCACACTGCTTCCATCCTGTAGCTTGCCCTTGTGCTTCTAGGTCTTGCAAAAGTTTTATTGAAGATTGGGCTATACATACTTGAGCTAGGGAGGGTTTGAAGGCCCCTACAAGACCTGATGAATGCCATCTGCTCCCAGCACCAATTCTGTTACAAAAAATTATGTAAGTGTTATTAGTGTCAAAATAATAAAAAAAACTTAATAGAATTAGGAATGTGATACTGTTCTAAACACAAGAAAAGTAAATTATCTTTAATCACCAATCGATGAGTATATACCGATAACAATAATAATTGATTGCACTTACACAAGGAATGCCTTGAGTAATTTTAATCAACTGGATTGGAATTAGTTTTATTTAATATAAGTAGTCTATGACATTTTAGGCGTTAATGGCAAAGAATATGTAAAAGTCGCAAGATCTCACTGTGGTAGAAATGAAAATTTTCTTACTTTTCTTTTTCGATAACTATTGTTTCGCCACCCCACCCTCTTCGTGCCAAGTGGTAGGCCACAGCGGCCCCCATTACTCCTCCTCCGCATATTACAACCTTGGTCTTCGATGGCAACGAAGTTATGCACCCACTAAGTCTTTCTTCCTGATCGAGTTTGTCAACGCTCGACAAATATCTGGCTCTAAAGTTGCAGCTGACTGCGCCATATTTTCGGATGTTATGTCGGACCCTCCTAACTAACATTATAAACTACTGCGCACCTACGCAAGTGCACAGGGTTTATTACATCAATAACTTGGTAGGTAATCTTTTTTTTTATTTACTGCACTGTGCATCTACGACAAAATAGGACAGAAGCATAGATGATGTACTACTACTGAAAGACATAAATGAAAATCGAACTTGGTACTAAGTCTCAGTAGGAATATATATAACATCTATGGCATAGATGTTAAGTACTACTACCAGTGTTACCAACTCTCAGAAATATTTATCCCTAAAGCTTGTGTCAAAAACCCCTAAAATCGCCTTAATTATTTAGTTGTCCCCCTAAAAATATATAAATTTAAATATAAATTCATAATGATTTAGAAATAATATGCTGTAATATGTTTCAAAAGTCTTTTTATTATAAGTTATTTAATACATAAAATATTTCTTCTTCATCTGAAGATTCAGATTTTTTGGAATCATACATGTTAAAATTGAATAAATTTAACATTTTATTAGATGGATTAAATGTTGTACAAGATCCACCATTTCGATTTAATGTAAATCGGACTATCATGATGCTTTGCAACATTTTAATAGATAATCTATTCCGCAATTTATTTTTAATGACATTATAAACTGAGAATGCACGTTCGACACTCGCGTTTGAAAATGGAACAGTGGTAAATGCTAATCCGAATTTTGAAATATTTTCAAAACGTTTACACCCAGCTGCGTCACAATCATTATAAACTTCAAAATAAAAATCAGTTGAAGAAGAGGTATTCGTCCATATTTTATTACTTAATTGGTGCCACTCAGACTCGATGTCATTTTTCTGGCCATATATATGAGTTCGCTGAATGTGATTCAATAATGGTTTTATATCGGGTTTGACTTGAGATGTAGCAACCCTTGGGTGCAAATCAGCAACCGTTTTCAACAGTGATAAATTATCTAGAAGCCTTTTCTGAATCTGCTCGGCCAGAGAACATAAAAAGTTCTTGCATCGTTCCCTGACATCCAACAGATCCTTTTCTTCAAGTTGTTGTGATATGGTATGAAAGTCAAAACCAAAATACATTGATGCTGTATGCATCAGATGTTCCCGGAAATTAAATTCTATCAGTTCAGAGTCCACCAATTTTTCAAACTGTGAAGGTACAACAAGTCGTATTAGCAAATTTTTGTATAACAAAAACAAATCTTCAAACAATTTAATAGGTTCAACATTGTTACTTTGAAAAAGTAACTTTAATTGTGTCACATATTTTAATTCATTTCGTAGAAAAATCAATAAAGCTTTAAAAGGAAGCCTCCGCATGATATCATAAAGCTGTTCCGCGATGTAACATTTGTCATCAGATTTAGCAATAGAAAAAAGCAGCTTTAATTCCTCCCACTGCTCCAATATTGTGTTAATAGCTTGATAACGAGCGAGCCAGCGAGTTCCGCTAAGTCCTTGGATTTTTTTCGGATCAGTGTTATTATTAATGGTTTCATACAATGTTCTGTAATAGTCCAAACGTTTAGGGCTGTATGAAAACCAGTTATGGATTTCTCTTACAAGAAATTCTAATTGGCGTGGTAATGATTCAGCCGCCTTTTCCGCGCATAAATGCAAAGAATGGCAAACACATTTGACAACAATTAAATCAGGCAGTTCTCTTTTTAAAATAGCAGTCACCGAATTATGTTTACCAACCATAACGTTTGCTCCATCAATGCCAATTCCGATCATATTTTCAATTTTTATGCCATCCTCTTTAAGTTGATTGACAATTGCTTCATGCACACTTTTTGCATCACATTCTGTTATCTGTATTATTCGGTAAAAAGTTGTAACAACTTGCTTTTCCTTGTGAGAAAGAAAGCGAATCATAATGCATAACACTTTTTGTGTCGAAAGATCAGTACTTTCATCTATTATAATAGAGTACGGAAAATCTCCTATATCTTCAACCAAAGCTTCGAGCATCGATGGACCAAGTACATTTTTTATTAGCATTGAACACTTAGTTCGATGAATTTTTAGGTTTTTTAGAGCATCTGGTGAAGGATCTAATTGAGGGAGTATACTAATCAAATGATCTACAGTTAACAGGGAACAGTGCTCGGCAATAAAGGCAGCAATTTTTAACTCGGCAATTTTCGTGCTTTCTGACAAGACTGGTTTATATACTTCAGTAATAGGTTTATATGCTTTTGCTGATTTTTCCCAGGCTGTGGCTTTTTTATGTTTTTCAGTTTTGGCGTGACTAACCAAGTCTTTTTTATGAGCTTTTAACACAACACGGCAATATTTACAGGTCGCCAATGTCTCACTCGTAACATCTGGTGCAAGCCAATCTGCAATAAAAACATAAATTGTAAATAATTGTAAGTTTAGTTGGGAAATATAATCACAACATGCTTTAATTTTCGTGAAAAAATAGGGAAACATTCAACCATGGCAACACCAACACCACTCAATTAATTTCTCAAAAAGTCAAAGCAGTCAGAACATAAATGGTTAAAAAAAAACAATCAATTTTTATAAATATTGTTTAAGTATGCATTATGTCCAAATCCGAAATAAACTTTGAAAAAGCCATAACATATCAAACATCACCCACTGACCGACTTATCCACTGCAACAACTACCTATATACCTAAATAAAAATACCTTTTATAAATTTGATTGAAGAACGAGTACTGCCGTAGTTAGATGACGCCGATGATACTATTGTAAAATAAAAAATCATAAATATTGAATTGAATTGTTTGTCTTGATCATTTATAAATTACAAAAATGCAATAAAATCTATTTACCTTTTAGATCTGGATCTGTTTCCCAAATCTTCGTGTACTTCTGACTGTACGTTTTTTTATTTTTATTTTCCTTCGGCATCATTAACACATTTCTTGTCGACACACAGTACAAATCAAAATCGAAATAACAATTGTCGTAAGAATATTCTTAATCTATTTTTTTGGCGGTATCCTATCTGACATAACCTAATGTTAAACATACGTTAAAGTACAAAAATATAGACTTATACACAACAATAATCGCTATATGCACAGACAATAAAATGACCGCCAGTGGCGCCAGTATAGCCGCCAGTCACTACAGAGTTGTAGAATTACATACTAGATGTCATTATAAGTCGCTAGATCAAGAAATAAATATTAATATTATCAGTTTAAAAATATTAAAGAGTCAAAAAATCCCTGAAAATACCCCTAAAAATTTCAGACCCCTAAAAAAATCCCATTTCACTTATTTACCCCCTGAATCTGGGGGGAAAACCCCTAAGTTGGTAACAGTGACTACTACTGAAATCTATGGTCTAATGGTACTGAGGAGTTGACACTTGAGACCTGTTTTTTTTAATATATGTCATCGGCTTACCATTTGCCAGTGTCAAGTTAAAAAGGCGGGAAATAGAACTTTCGTTTCAATTTTGAACACCGTATTCCTAAATCGTCAAGTCTAAAGTCTAGCCAAAGTCCAAATAAATGGTCAGTGCAGTCTATGAGTCATGTCTGTTGATTCCTCATGGATCCCATCATCAGGCCACCACTTTTGTGAAAACGGGACCAACTTCATAGTTATATACCCTTACATACATCAAAAAAAGAATTTTGAAAATCGGTCAACAGACGGCGGAGTTATCGTTGAACATACAAAAAAATACATGCAGCCGCACGTGTAACCGCCTGGTTTTGGAAGTCGGTTAAAATTATTAAATTTTCAAGTAAATGATTGAGCGTAAAGAAACTATTTGTCTTAGACCGCCATGATGTGGAGTAGTTGACATTATTGTAAGACTATTTGACATTGAAAATATAAGAAAACGATTCTACTTTAGCTGTCAAAAGAGGCCATTTATTAGCTAATGCTCGGGAAGAAAAGAAATGATGTTTCTCGTAACGACTATGTATCGACTTTGCTGCCTTATAATAAGAAATATTTGCTCCGAATGGTGTTAATGTTTCTTCAATCTGTCATTTTGTCGATTCCTCGGTGTTTCTAGGGTGCGCTGCTAAGACTGCGGTCTCTACCAGTAAACTGGTTACTATAGCAACGGTTAACAAATAGAAGCAGTATTTATATCTTCAAGTTTTAGTACAAAAATATTATTTTGATGCTTTCAAGCACTCCAGTCCTTTAAAATATATTTTGTTTAAGAATCCCTTATGTCTATTGTTCAAATAATTGAGCACAATGAGGTCATTTATAATATACTTGATGAGCCTCCACCAGGTCCTCCAAAAACGCCAAGGTACAATGTTTGTATAATGAAAGTAGTTCTCTGGTAAGTCACCAGACTCCAGAGAACTACAATATAGAACTAGAAACAATTCTCGAGAATGTCTTCCAACATATAATATAATAATCTCACCTAAAGTCGGCTAACTAGCAATGGGATAGCTTGGTGCACTACAGCCTTAATCCTTTCACAGAGGGTCCCGTGCCCTAGCTGTGGCTGTGGGAAAGTTGCTCTGTAATACTGAGAATAATGGACCTACTTTATCTATTAATTTAAAATGTTTAGATACGAGTCACAGTTGGAGAAGGAATTAAAACAATCCAAACTACCGCAAACGCGACGAACTTTTGGCTATGCGGAGACACCACTCAAACCACCTGAAGAATTTTTAAAAAAAGGAGAGGGTATACCACAACCATTAAAGAAGCCGCTACACAAATGTGCACCATCGAAAAAGCTTCCAACGGTTCCGAAACGCCCACCTCCAGACAAGAACATTGATAAGCCGACTGTTAATTATAAAGTTGTAAATATAAAGAAAGCTATAAAGAGCAAACCACAACCAATAGAGCCACGGTATCTACATATTTTTAGTGTTCTTACTTGTTAAAGTAAATGTTTGCAATGAGTTAGTTAAATTCATCGCACTACCTATTTACAGGCTAGTTTACACAAGGAACGGACACATAAAAAATATAAAGGGGTCGGGGGAAATACCAGAATATTGCCTAAGAAAAGATTTTGGCCAAATGCCCACGTATTTAGTAAAACGAAATAAAAAGATGGAGAAAATTATATATGAAAAGGAACACAAGGAAAGTATTTGCAAACTAATAAATGAGCAAGAACGACAGGCCCTTCTCGAGGTAAGTATACAATTATGAGCTTAGATGACTTTTTACATCCTAGATTCCTTAGGATACACAGTAAAATACTTATTTAACATTTCTATGAAGCGCTCTTGCTCGCGAGTACGCATCCCTTCATAGCTAGCAAAGAACAGTAGCCCAAAGCATGCGAAAAAGTATTTCATTATTTCGAATACTTTTCCCAAAATTTTTCGTGCTCGGGCTACTGAAACTTCTTCGTCCTTATAATATCTAGAATCATTAAATATTTTCCAGGACCTAAAAACAAATTGGCAGCGAATGCAGAAGGCGTTTCTTCAACTACCCATGCTCACTGATACGATCCCGAAAATTATGAAGAAAACTAAAATGGAACAAGAGCTACGACAGCTAGAGAAAGACATAGCTTTAATCGAATCAAATCCATATATCTATTTATACGAATAGCATACT
The DNA here is from genome assembly GCA_037179445.1 of Phengaris alcon alcon. Classification (NCBI taxonomy): domain Eukaryota; kingdom Metazoa; phylum Arthropoda; class Insecta; order Lepidoptera; family Lycaenidae; genus Phengaris; species Phengaris alcon. Next base: position 430,796 of record JAYRCH010000120.1, read on the forward strand.
CGAATTTATGCTAACAATCATGAAAGTAGATACTCGCCAAGTATTCAATAACACCTTTTAAAATATTAGTGCTCGTAATAATAAATTATTGTACTTGCACTTTTTAAACAGATCATGGTCTTGTAATTTTAAATAAAGTTTTCATGCACTTACGTTCAATTCCACAATATAACGAACTTGAAGTACATAGCCAAAAATCAAAGTTAAGTCAAGTCAAAAACAAAAATTCAAAGTTGGTATTAATAAACATTTCTGAACGTCGGTAGACATGGTGCCTACCAGCGGTTCGGGAACTAGCCCGGCGAGAAGAACCGGTGTAAGAAACTCGCGCTAGTGCACTAGAGGTCTTTAAATGCATTGAAAATGAATACCTATTTATAGATGCTCCGTAGCTTGCAGTGCTCACAGCAAGTGGTCTACAATCAAGGCAGGACGAATGCTCAATGCAGATTAGGTATAATTTCCGGAAACCAAATAATGATATTTGATTGGCTACATCCAATCTGAATTCGCATACGTCTATTTTACAATCAAGAAGCATATTTAACATTAGAGCAATTTAAAATGTAACCCAACTACGTAAAAAAAGGGGTCTAAATGGGCGGAAACAAGAAAATAATTCAGATAGAAATCCAGAAATGCATAGGTACAAAAATAGTAATACTAATGGCATCTGAGCGTTAGTTCACACCGAGATGCGTCGTGTCTAGGAGTGAGCTGACCCTAAGGCCTAGAGAAGTTTCTAGGAAATGCTAGTGTTTTCGTCATACACATGCATACTCCAAGTTAGATACAGACGGCTGCGATTTGACATTGACTCTTCCGAACCTTATAAAGTAGGTGCGACCACGGCTCTACCTTATTGGAAAGCCCCAATGGCTAGAACCAAGCGAGATGGTCAGGCCGAAGCCCTCTTGTATGCATTTCCGACAAAGATTTCAAAACTCAAGATTGACGTACATTTTACGGAACAAAACTTCATACATTAAAAAGTTACGCCTTATTGGTTTTCACCATACTTCAAATATCAGCTATCTTGTTTTTACCATACATCAAATGTCAAAATGCCCCCAAAAATCTCAAAAATTGGGCCATTTAACTGGAGACAGTTTTCATCTCAACATGCCTCGTCTATAACTTAACAAACCCCGTGGGCGGCCGGAGACCAAAGTTGATAATGAAGAATATTGGCAAATTGGCAGAAGGCTATTGTGGAAGCGGATCCATCGCAAACCACGTCCGAGTTAGCTGCAGGCTGTGGTGTTAGTGATAAAACTGTTTTAATCCACTTGAAGTAAATTGGAAAGGTGAAAAAGCTTAAAAGGTACCTCATGAATTGAGTACACCAAACCGACAAACGCGCGTCGACTGCTGCGTTACATTACTCATCAATGAAGGGATTTTAAATCGAATCATTACCTGTGATGAAAAGTGGATCCTGTACGATATATTACTCAAAAAACCTAACCCAACCAACCCAGAAAAAGGGCATCAATTGATTCTACTTTTGAAATTAAAAAATAATAAACAAACTAATATGTACAGCGACAATATTTATTAGTTGCACAAAAATATGGAATGTTCTCGCCAATTTTTTTTACAATAATCACTTTTACTTATTGCTAATTGACTAGAACTAGACCATCCATGTAATAGTAATTTAATCTAAGATATGTTTTGACATATTTAGTAGTTTGAGATTGTAGTCATACTATACGCCTACGCCTAGTGACCGATGTACCAATTAACAATTCTTGAACAAGACAATAAGAATGAATGGCTGCGTTCTTTGGGATTTTTTTATGCAATGTGCATGACATACTTATTAAAAGCGCCTAAACTTTCGAAATTCGAAAAGTTATGCGCATGTATAATGCGCATGAGCCAAAAAATTTATTCCCAAAGAACGGACCCATTTATTGTAACCGTTTCATTGGTTAACGTTTAGGGATAAAGTTGGTACACCTAGACTTTAAGCAGATTGCATACTTAGTATTAGATCCTAGACTGATTTTTAGCAAACATGCTTATTAAATTTAATTAAACCCAAAACCATTAAGTACAACAAAAGTAGCATAAGTAAGCATGGAGCAGTTAAGAATTTCAATTTTTATATTTACTCATACACCTTTTGCTACTTTACACACATAAAATATTATCTAGGATCTACTGTATATTTTGCTACAAATATATCTTACACATTACATAATAAAATATATTGATAGAAAAATTAATATTTGGCATCAAAAAGTCTAGTCTATAAATGAAGAGTAATTTATTAATCACATATGAATAATTTCTGTAAAATAGAAATTAGCGGAAAAACAACAATGGAATTTTTTGTTGTAATATTATGTCAAAAGTTTTAATATTTTATACGTGATTATATATATTAATTAAGTGATAATACACAATCGCACACATTTTATTAAAAAAATAAATGCACTATTCTCATAATGTTACTATTATTGATAATAATTTATTAATTAATTTTCGATGAAATGGAGGGTATTTTATATTTTAGACTTACTTTATTTCTACAAGTTACTAGAAGTTTCACGTTTAAAACAGCAATATTACACTCAAAGTGAACAAAAATTAACAACAGTACAACAGTAAACGGAAACAAAATAGTATAACATGGTACATATTTGTAGGTACATCTCAGAATTCATTTCTCATTATAGCAGTATTGCTAGCATGTTTGCTAGTTTGACAGCCAATAATACAGTCTGTATTTTTAAACAAATAACTTATAATAATTATATGAGATCATTTTCACGACACCTATATTGCACACGTTTGTACTATTAAATTATAATATTGGCACATACTAAGTATTCCTTTTGAAAGTAATACTGCTAGTACAATATTATATTTATATTGTATATTTTATTAATGTTTACATAATTAGGACGCAGCCATCTATCGCAAAAATTAAGAGCCATACTCACAGTCGAGCCTGCAAATCCGCGGCTGGTGCAAGGCCGCGGACTAGCAGGCAAAAATTATAAATGTTAGACACTATTGAGTCTAATGACGGCTATTAATACCGGTGTTGGATTTGCAGGCTGGACCGTGAGTACGGCGCTTTACTAGTGGCCAATTGTGTGTGTGGCAAAAACAAAAATCGAAGTGTTGCCAGAGTTTAGCGCAAAATTTATATATATATATATATATATATATATATATATATATATATATATATATATATATATATATATATATACACACACACACCGGCATATTTAGCGGAACATAAAATAAAGGTTTGATATCAGTATCATATAAGGTTGCTGGCTGGTTTATACGTCATTTAATTTAAAAAGAAATATTTTCAAATTAAGAAAACAACTGAACATCACATTTTATGCAATTGTTTTAATTTTATTCAAATACACCTTATCTGGAGCGAACTTCGAGTATTTCTTCCTTCTGAGTTTGATTTAAAATTTCATTGAAATACTGTTTTTTGTAAGTTTTTTTTAATCGCGTATCTTTTTGGAGTTGAGGACTGAATTATGCTTGACTTAGCCCCAACGGAGATTGCCAGGGCACTCGAAATGCGAAAAAAATGGTCAAACCTACAGAGTGATATTCAGAGATCTTCGTCGACCAGTTTCAACGATCCATCGCAGTATCCAACGGTTCAGGGAGACCGGTACTTATGTGAGAAGAGCAGGACAAGGCAGAAAAAGACGCACTTCGAGTAGGGATGATCGTTTCATTCGGCTTCGTGTACGTAGGAAGCCCTGTTTGACGGCCGTCCAAGCCCGACATGAGTTAGAAGCAGTGCGGGGTGTAACCGTAAGTGAGCGTACGGTACGAAGAAGGTTCGAAGAAGCTGGTTTGGGTTCATTTGTGCCCGCCAAGGCTACAAGGCTCGAGGTAAATCATCGTAGAAACAGGTTAACTTTTGCTCAGGAACATCGACTTTGGTACGCGGACCAATGGAGTAAGGTATTGTTTAGTGACGAGTGCAGAATTATCTTAAATCAAATTGACGGCAGGCAAAGAATATACAGACGCAAAGGAGAACGATACATTCAGACAAATTTTGAAACTACAGTTGCATACGGTGGTGGATCAATAATGGTTTGGGCGGGCATTTGTTTGGGAGCTCGCACAGACTTGGTAGTGCTTGACCGAGGGAGTCTGACTGCAGACCGCTATATCAGAGAAGTTTTAGAAGAAAATGTCGTACCGTTTGCCCCATATATCGGTGACGATATATATCGATTTTGTTTTTATGCAGGATAATGCTCGGCCGCATACCGCTCGGGTAACTCAAGCTTATCTTGAGTTACCCGAGCGGTATGCTAGCGGTAGCGGTATCTTAATTATATGAATATCACTGTTATGGAGTGGCCGGCGAGATCACCGGATATGAACCCAATAGAGCACGTTTGGGACTTGCTGAAAAGAAAAGTTAAGTCCAAAATTACAGCTCCTGCCGACGTGGGTGAACTGCGAATCGCCGTAGTTGAGGAATGGGCGGAGACTATCCCAGGAGACCATCGATAACATCATTCTCAGTATGCCTAGACGGGTAGAAACTTTAATAAGAGCACGTGGAGGAAATACGCGATATTAATCACCATTTTTCTAATTTAATTAATTGTTATTTTAATATTAATTTTCACTTTTCCCGGTTACATGAAAAGTTCAAAAATGTACCATTTTTCACAAAAAGCCTTTACTAGCAAAATCTGTTCTTAATGTGATCTCATTTTAAGTAAAACAAATGAAACTTTAAATACAAAAGAAGTGTAGTAAGTAGATTTTAAAATAAAACCATATTTTTTTAGTTATGGACCTTTTTTTGTGTTCCGCTAAAAATGCCGGTGTATTTCGATATATATATATATATATATATATATATATATATATATATATATATATATATATATATATATATATACACTGGCGGACACATAAACTGCATCATACTGCAAGAACACATTCAATCAAATTTTATTACGAAATATGCAAACTTTTTACATTCATTGGTATTGGAAAATAAAGTCTGGTTTATAAACACAAAAAACAAAATTAAATTTAAAAAAATAAAAGAAAGAAAATATTCTATAGAAGAAATCTTGCCAATTTACTAAAGATTGATTTATTGTTACGTTAATGTTGTGATCTGTTTTCATATTAAACACGTTTTTCTCTCACGAATATGGACGTATCGTCCAAAAAGCCGCACAAACTGTTGCTCTAGTGCAGCAAAGCCTAGACCAACGAACAATTGCTGCAGATTTAAATGTAAACCAGTCTACGGTTTCCAGAAGACAGAGTTTTATGGTGACAGGTTCATTCAAAAGAAGACGTGGAACCGGCAGAACTCGGGTGACAACGTCTCGTCACGACAGGTTTATTCTGACAACTTCCTTGCGAAATCGGTTTTTAACGTCTATAAGCATTAAAAATGAGCTCCACCAGATACATGACGTAGCAGTTATTGCACGAACCAGAAGAAGAAGGCTAAAAGAGCCTGATATCACACCTTTCAGACCCGCAAATGGACCAAAATTAGCTGCAGCTCACAGGTAAGCTCGACTAAGATTTGCTCGTGAACACTTAAATTGGACTGAAGAGCAATGGGCTTCCGTATGAACTACACTGATGAGTGTAGGACTTGTCTGTACGGTGCTGATGATCGCAGACTAGGCTACCGTAGACGAGGAGAGCGATATGCAAAAATTGCATTGAGAGGGTTCTATTTGGAGACGGGTCTTTTATGGTTTGGGGCGGCATATCGATGGATGCTCGAACTGAACTTGTGTTTATTGACGCAGACACACATGGCCTTGGTAACCGTCGTTTAACATCACATCGCTATATAACGGAGATATTGGACCCTCATGGCGAAAACTTCATTCTGATGCAGGATAATGCTCGTCCGCACGCCGCGAGACAAGTTGAGCAATACTTTACTCAGGTTGGGATTCGTTCCATGGATTGGCCAGCACGTAGCCCGGACCTCAATCCGGACAACCTAAAAAGAGCTGTATTTACAAGAAATCCGGTCCCAACAACGATTGCGGAGCTCAGAGTTGCATCAATGGGACAATACTCTTGCAAGATCTTTTAAAAACACTGATCAGGTCGATGCGAAACCGACTTGAATCATAATAGGGCAAGAGGAGGTAATACACCTTATTAAAAACAAAAAAAACTTTCTTTTCTTAGTATTGTAAAATTTTCATAATAAAGCCGGTTTTGTTCTATTCTGTTTCATTCCAAAAAGCTGGAAAAGGAGTAATTTGATTCTTTTAGTGAGAAAAGTTGACCTATACACAGATGAATTGAATTTTTTATCAGATTAAGAACCAGTCTTAGCATTATCGTTGAAATAAATCAAAATAGTTTGCACTTTCACGAATTATATTTAATTGAAAGTTATCTTGCACTATGATGCAGTTTATGTGTCCGCCAGTCTATAACCCACAGAAATTACCTTTATAATTGGGTATGTCGAATTTCGTTGAAAATATAATATTTTTAAAGATTTTCAGGCATGAAAGCGTACCAAAAGAAACAAAATATAAGATTTTTTTCTTTTGGTACGCTTTCATGTAAAAATAGATTGCAATTTAATTGTGTCGCTAAAACTAGAGAACGGCTGGACCGATTTGGTTAATTTTTTTCAGCTTACTTTTTTAAGAAAACTAAAACGGGAAATTATATTCGACGGTACAATGTTCTGCTGATCATTCATTTTTCTTCACAAATTAAGTTCTTCCTACGTCACTCTGAAACAAGACAAATATACAAATTCAGCGAAAGAAATTAAAAAGAAATTACACTGACATAATCTATATTTCGAGGACCTAGCTCCACGCAGAATAGCTGTAAATTGAAATATGTATATTGTATCTCATTAAAAATATAAATGTGAAATGAGAGACAAGTTTAACATTGCCTTGGTTGTTGGTTTCAACGACAAAACATGTAAATAGGTGCCAAGTTCATTAGTCAGTCGTAAGGTCTGACTTGGCTAGTTTTCATATCTATAGATCTAAAGCTGTAAGTTCTTGGCGCCGTTTCGTTACTACATGAGCAGTGGTATAACAGAATATATATATATATATATATATATATATATATATATATATATATATATATATATATATATATATATATGATCATTTCGGTATTCAAGATAAAGTCTACCTTTTATGCATGCCATTCACCGTGGATTCCACGCCCTTACCCGGTCAGTTCTTACTGATCAAAACGGCAGCATCATGCCGATTGGACGATAGGAAGCATGGCGCATGGCCTGCATTACTATTTAATCTATAATACTCACTCAATACTTTAAGCAACTTACACTATACGAGATCTTCTTGTGGAGTTTCTGGTATATAGACCCTTTGTCGAGCCCAGCAGGCCCTTTAGCCAAGTTGGAGGCGCCTGTAGGTGTTGACACGTTAGGTGTCCTTGGTTCTGGGCCCTCGGGCTTAATGCTTTTGCCGTGACGGATCTCTGGGTTAGGACCGTTCCATGTCATGTAGTCTTCCCTGTAATAGGATATTTAAAAAGAGCTATGAGATGCAGTGTCATGTAATGAATTTGGTATTTAACTAGGGTAAATTTTAGTTTTTTAATACATCCAGAAATAATGAGGTATTACAACTTGATAAAAGAAAAAACAATAAAATTTTATGTTAGTTTTGTAATACACCCGGCATTTCAAAGATACAACATAGAATATTTTTTTATAATTTTATTTAAAAAAAAACCTACATAATTAGGTTAGTTACAGTACAAAAATATTTATTTTTGTAAGTATTAACATAAACGCACAAACTTCGGAGATACCTATTATACATTTTGTACCTGTGACAATACATTTCGTATTTACTCACGTCACATTACAGTACGACTTTTGTATAGAGCGTTTTCGCAAGCGTTGAGAATATTAATTGGCATGTATTTAAACTTGTGACAAAACAATAAAATTTTGGGTGTGATAAAAACGAATATTGAATACTAAATTCCCAAGTTGGCGAAAGAATATAAGGAACAAAAAATTTCAAATCTGGTGACTAATTAATAGCAGTTTCTTTCACTGAATATTCCAAACTGGCAGACATATTATTTTAGCGTACAAATAATCATCTTGGCGACAATTTGGGGGTACACATACGTGTAATTTATGAATAGGCACATATATTTTCCCTTGTGTAGGTAATTCAAAAAACATAATAGACAGCAAAACGAGCGCACATAAAATAAACGTAAAGGAGCGTAAAAAATTCCCATTTTGCATGGGGGTGCTGGATACGAAAATGACGTCCATTTTGAAATTCTGAGATGGCGGACATATATAAAAACATTACATACAAAAATTAATATGGGTGTTCTTTTGTAGGTTTCTGGGGGTGCTGATTATAAAAAAGTCATCCATTTTGAATTTCCAAGATAGTTGACGTTAAAAAAATGGATTTACCTGTCCTTTTCTAAGTTTACGGAGTCACTGATTACAAAAATTCATTCATTTTGAAATTTAAAAATGGGGAATATTTATTTTTCTGTAAAATTGATACGGGTGTCGTCTTCGAGGTTTTTAGGGGTGCTGAATACTAAAATTATATCCATTTTGAATTTCAAAGATAGCTGATATTTATTTGTAATAAAATGAATCAAGGTGTCCTTTTCTAGATTTAGAGAATGTTATTTAAAAAAAATAATTTATTTTGAAATTTCAAAATGGCGGATATATTTTAATTTCTGTAAAATTCTTCTTTCTCAAAAATGGTGCGTTCTATTGGAGAAATAATTAAAATTTCCTCTCCCTTAGTAACCTTGCAATCACATATTTTCTTCATGATAGGAGAAAAATAAATTTGAAAATCCTAAATTTTCCAAAATTTCTATAGCTTTATACATCAATCGTATCTCAATGTAGAGCATTTACATTTTTTTTATAAAACTGCTTCTAACTCGGAAACGGTGCATCCTACTGAAAAAATAATGAACATTTCCTCCCCCTTAGTAACTCTGCAACCACAAATTTTTTTCGTGATGGGAGAAAAAGAAATTGAACATCCAGACCTGTCCAACATTTCTATAGCTTCATACATCTTTCGTATATCAAAGTAGAGCATTGCCAATTTTTTTTCTATAATCGCTTCTATCTCGAGAACAGATAATCCTACTGAAAAAATAATGAAAATTTCCTCCTCCCCAATAACCCCGTAACCACGTATTTTCTTTATGATAAGTTTTTTATTTTGAAAATTCTGAAATTCAAAAATTTTCTATAGCTTACATAGCTGGTACTACATAACATACTGTGTTAATAATCATCAATCCTAATCAGCATCCGCAACAACTTTTCAATAGTACTCATGTAATTTTTACGAAGAATGAAAATTCTCCATTTTAGAAATTGAAATTGGCAGACAATTTTATAATCAGTACCCCCAGAAACCTAGACAAGGACACCCATATTAATTTTAATGAAACAAATGTACGCCATTTTGGAATTTCAAAATGGATTTAATTTTCATATTATTCTGTACCCCCAAAAATCTTGAAAATTACACCCATACCAAAGGAAAACAAACTCCAACAGTATGCAAAAATGCGATTTTCCGTACCCTGCAAATTGAATTTTTAGGAGCCATTAATTTATCAACCCAATCTGGTTTTATAGCTGCTTACATCGTATAATAGGCACCAACTCGGAAATGAAGTCGCCAACTTAATAAATTTCGGTGCCAATTTGGATTAAATTTCGCCACTTTTTTTTTGCCGATTTTTGTATTTTTTGTCAACTGAGTGCTTTCGCCAGTTTAGTAATTTAGTCGCCAATGTATTAATTCGCTGCCAAATTCAGTAATACAGTATGCTCATGTGCAGTGCATTTTATTGCATGTGCATTTTTTGTTCGCAAGGTTAATTATATCCCATATTAATTTTAATTCTATTATATTTACTTCATAAAAAAATATTTTTTAATCAGAGCACTATACATTTGTGTTATAAAAAAATTACAGTCAAGACATACCCTATTCTGCTTTAATATTTTGCTCCAAAAATATTAATTAGTAATGTTAAAATTGCATATATCCGCGGATACGAAACCGGATATTTGGTGTCAACATCTGCGGGTACGTATATCCGACACATAACTAGTATTAAAAACACAAAATATTATAAGTACTTAGGAATACTTACAACAACAAACTGTCTTTGGGCCCGTTTCTTAAAGATGGATTGGGACCATTGGACGGCACAGAATACTGAGACTTGTATTTGTTCTCCACGTGTTTACTCGTTTTTAAAATTGGCCTGTAAGTAAAAGTTTTAAAATTAGTAAATGCAAGAACTATTGCTTTTCACCTATTTGGACAAACACGTGGCATTTTCTAATGTTACTGGTGTAGTTTTCTATATACAACAAGAAACACATGTTACAGCTATGACAGTCTCACAAATCCGCTTACCATGTGGAACCTACCTGCGACACTATTGATATAAGCCTGTGCGGAAATAGCGAAAACCCTTTATTCTACGCATTACATATACTAGCTAAATAAAACAGTTTACATCCTAAGACCTATGCATAGTCTATAAACAGGTCCATCAGTCACTAGAAAAAGTGAAAATGATCCATGGTTTTTAATACTTGCTTGTAAATAAAAACCATGGCTAATCTACATTTTATGGATTAATTGATGTATGTCTCGGAAAAAGGACAATATTAATTTATTATTATTATTCCAGCTAGACAACTTCCATTCCTAGCTAATATTAATATTATAATTTTTGCTTATGCTGGAACAATTACAAGAACAGTTAACATTCGAATTACAAAATAATATGTAAAAGAAAAAGAACACTTTCCAATAGCTAAAACAAATAAAATGAATATGAATGTGACCTAATTCTAGTCTAAAATAATGCACGTCACACATTAGCTAAATCAAAAAATAGAACAAAGTAATGATATTTATGAAGAACATAAAAATAATATACTTATGTTTATAAATTTAAGTACATATGTATACGAAACCAAATTAAAAAATATATCACAAATCTTATTACACAGTATACAAAACATTGAGAAATATAACAATATTGAGACTAAAAAAAATTAAGCAAAGAAGACATAGTATAGATCTATAACATACATTCAACAAACTTATATTATAAAGCATAGAATATATTTCACTCACATTTATCACACCATAATTTAAAACTGTTTCACATGTTCACAACAAATTAATGAACATATAATATTAGGAGTCAATTTTAAATTCTCATTCTTAAAAATTATGTACGGTCGCCGACAGATCCGGTGTACCTTATTACTCGTAAATAAGGCTCAAAAGAGGTAAGCCGGACCTGACGGCGACTGTACATACATTTCAGTGTGCTGTGTGTTAGTTTTTGTCACTGCTCGCCGTAAAGAAACTAACTACAATTTGTATGGCATCGAAACAACGCCTCTAGTGGGCAAACAATGGTAACTAAATCGACGCCATACAAATTGTAGTTAACTTCCTCACGGCGAGTAGTGACTAAAACTCGTACTCAGCATACAGCTTAGTATACATTTTTTTATTGAAAATGTGGAACAGTAATAAAAATCCATGCCTAATAGATACATCACACCTTACTAAAGAAATCCTTTCAAACGACGTCTAATGTGGGTCCCATTAAATTAAATACTACATTTTCCAGTTAGTTATTATCAAAATTACATTTGATTTATTAATAAAAATCGAATCTTGAATAATATCAGGTCCACATATGAAATTGGCGGTTTGTCGTACTGGCCACTTTGATCAAATATATTCTTTGGGTAGGAATTCCAATTTCAAATTTATACCGCTATTTACTCATGCATTTGTTTCAAAAACCGTAATTTATTTGTTTTTTCTTTGCGTCACTCTGTTTACAAAATTGGAAACTTGAAATATCGTATTATTTTCGAGTACGAGTTCCACCGTGGCACCAGTGCTGCAGAAACGGCTCGTCGTGTAAATGATGTTTATGGCGGCGGTGTCGCAAAAGAAAACACAGTGCGTTTTTGGTTCCAACGTTTTCGTTCTGGAATTTTCGACCTGCAGAACAAGCCCCGTGGACGGCCGGAAACCACAGTTGATAATGAAGAATTGAAGGCTATTGTGGAAGCGGATCCATCGCAAACCACGTTCGAGTTAGCTGCAGGCTGCGGTGTTAGTGATAAAACTGTTTTAATCCACTTGAAACAAATTGGGAAGGTGAAAAAGCTTGAAAGGTAAAGGAAAGGGTACCTCATGAATTGAGTGCAGCAAACCGACAAACGAGCGTCGACTTGTGCGTTACATTATTCAACCGGCACAATAATGAAGGGATTTTAAATCGAATCATTACGTGTGATGAAAAGTGGATCCTGTACAATAATCGGAAACGCTCATCGCAATGGCTGAACCCTGGCGAACCAGCCAAAGCCTTCCCCATGCGAAAATTGACTCAAAACGAGTTACTTGTGAGCGTTTGGTGGATTAGTGCCAGTGTCGTTCACTACAGCTTTCTTAAATCTGGCCAGACGGCAGATGTCTATTGCCAGCAACTCATGATAGAAAAGCTACCTGCTTAACAACCGAGGTTGGTCATTCGCTCTAGGCCACTGCTGCTTCGGAACAACGCTAGACCACACACTGCACAACAGACAGCTACCAAATTAGAGGAGTTTCAATTGGAATGTCTAAGACATCCACCGTACTCCCCGGACCTTGCTCCAACAGATTACAATTTTTTTCGAAATTTGGATAACTTCTTGCAAGGGAAAAATTCAACTCCGATATGCAGTCCAAAGCGCCTTCAAAGATTTTATTGATTCCTGTCCGAATGTTTTTTTTAGTAAAGTATGAGATAGCAAAAGTGCATAGATAGCAATAATATATACTTTGCTTAAATAAATATATTATGATTAAAAAAAACGAAATTATGTTCCTCCTTTATAAAACGCCAATTTCATATGTAATGACCTAATATAATACCTACTATTATATTCAGCAGATTGTTGGTATTGACGAACCTTGATATTAGGAAAGTCTCTTTTAAATTAAAGGATTAATTGTTCCTCCATTTTACTTGAAATCACTGCCAACAATTTAACATAACAATGTCATAAATTCTTTTTAACTTTATACTCATTAACATTTAACATGTTGTATGACATATTTATAGTAAATAGAAAGTAATACAAACCTACGGATACAGTGACTATCCACAGACAAAACTGCACTTTAAATATTTATTTTTTTATTTTGAACCTCCTTATTTCCTCAAGGTCTAATTATTATCAATAAAGCTTCAAGGATTTTTTTTCATATTCAGCTAGTAAGCTCGACAGACGTTGTTTTGTCTTGACTATATATTAGAAGAACTATAATATATAGATACCAACACTTACAACTGCAACTACAACCTACACCAAGAGTAGTCTGGAAAATTTCAATCGACGTTATTCGACGACGACAATTCTCCGCAATATTTCCAATATTTCTCATCGTTTAAAGTTTAAACCTTCTCTGAACTTGCATAATTTTTTCAGCACCAAATTAACCAAATCGGCCCGTCAGCCGTTCTCGAGTTTTAGCGAGACACTGGTATTGCAATCCATTTTTATTTAAAAGATTTAAGAATAGGTTTATTCATTTTAATAGGACCCTTCGACCGTCGCGTCATGCAACATACTTCAGATGCTCCGTCCAAATCTTGAGGCGGCGCGCGACGGGCGCGGGCCGCGGGCTCGCCTCCCTCTCCTCGCCGATACTAGCCACGAAACCAATGAGAATGACTGATGCTTATGCTTACAAGGCGAGATTGATAAATCATAATCCAAACGAACAAGTCATTTGGGTACTAAAGTTAGCTTATTATATGGATTATGTCTCTAGTATCCATGGATTGTTTGACCACATAACAGAAAGTTAAAGTTGACAGCTCTTCTGCGGGTAGTTTTATGTATACAAAGATTTTATTGTTGCCGATATTAATAAAAGAGAGTGTAGAAAACATGAACTGCATTAAGACTTCTCAATTTATTTGCACTATACAAAACTATACAATATTACCCCATAATATTATTATTTTATCCCCATATTTTATCAATCTCGCCACTTAAAGTAAAATAACTTAGGTTGCACAAGTAATATTTCATATTACTTGTGTTACTATTAATAATTAATAAGAAATAAGTAATATGAAATAAATAAATTAAATCTGTGTTTGAAAATTGTAATATATTTAAAAACAAATTATATTTTTAAGATATAATTGTTTACATACTTGTACAACATCTGAATTCAAGCAAAAGAAGCATATCAGAGTGTTATAAATTTGACCTAAACAAAAATGTTTTATGACTTAATTTTGATAAAATTTAACCAATTTTGAAGGTAAAATTGAGTATGACCATATGAGAATGAAATTGTGTTGAAACTAATTTGCGTATATTGTCAATTTATGTAGTAAGAAAGAAAAAGTGCATTATGTTATATCAGTAGATTTTTTTTGGAAGGAAATCAATAAAGAGGTTACAAAATTGTGTCATAAAAAAATTAACATACCCATTTTTTGGCTCAATGATGATTTTTGGCTTGTTTTCCTTGATGTCTGCCTTAATAGGTTTTGGATTCTCTTCTTCCATCAGCACAGCGGCAAGTATTTGTTCTGCCCGATCTTCATTGTAGTCAACACTTTCTAGAGCAATAGCCACTACCCTCTCTGCCACTTTACTGTACTTCTTTGTGAGTTTTTCTCTTACTAAAAATTATGACGCAAAATAAATAATTTTTTACGTCTGGAAATTGTATCAAGATTAATGTTAAGTTGTAGCTATTTGTAGTTAGTTAATTAAGACATAATATCAAAACTGAGCATAGTATACCTTTTAAAATAATATTTTGTCTTGCGAAATAACTTACATTCATTTTTTTCCTCTAAAGTCTTCATGATTGTTACAACTTTTTTAGGTGGCTGTGGTGACTCCTTTTTTTTTTGTGCACTCACTAATGTTTCTCTCTTATTGAATCCCATAGTAATCAGTTCTTCACTTGCTTTTTGCACATTGTTATCTTTGTTGGCAAGAACATCCAATATTAATGTTTCCTCTGCTTTTGGGAATATACTCTTCAAATATCTGAATGAAACAGTTTTTATCACTAGATACATGTTTTATCTCACACTTATTTTTTGATAGATCAATAGGTCTGTGGTGTGGTTACAAATATATTCTAAACAGAACAGATTTGAAAGATGGTTAGATTGAAATATCAATATGAGGTCAATTTGAGATAGAAAAAATATTTAATATACTTAGCATATGAAATATCTACCCCCTTACTAATAAAAATATTTACCCAATGCATAAGCTATACTTACATTGTTTTGTTCTTGTCTGATACGTTGGAAAAGTCGCTTGACAGACAAGGACAAAACATTGCATAGCTTATCCAATGTGTATATATTTTTATTAGTAAGGGGTTAGTTTATAATAATATCATACAATTCGCTACCTCTAAAAACCAACTACAAACGATGATTACCGATTTGGATAAGAAAAGTAGAGAGGTAGGGCAGACGATGAACACCAAAAAACGAAAGCTATGAGAAACGCGGCTGAAGATCCCATTGTAGTAAATGGAGAGTCAATAGAATACGTGAAGGAATATGATTTCAACTGAAGACATAATGGCCAAAGAAATATATAAAAGGATAGGTAACGCATGGAAAAGCAACTGGGGATTAAATAACGGAAATAAGTGCACTTATTAAAAAGAAATTATATAACTCATGTGTCCTACCAGTACTCACTTCTGGCTGCCAAACGTGGGCACTTACCAAAGCACAAAACACTAAATTAAAAACAAGCCAAACTTCTATGGAAAAAAGTATGCTAAACGAAAGAAAACTAGACAAAGTAAGTAATAAGAGAATCAGAAAGTGCCCAAAAACAGATGTCGTAACCACAAAAATAAGGAAACTCAAGTGGAAGTGGACAAGCCATATAGTGAGTGGTGAGGAAAAGTAGAATTAAACAGTAATGTTCTGGTACCCGAGACAATCAGAAACCGCGGACGGCCAATAAGAAGGGGGAAGACGACATAAAATCAATAGGAGCTGGAGAATCGTGCAATAATACAGATGACTTTTTTCAAAAACTACGACGATTTAAAAAAAATGAGCAGCTAAAACCGTTTTATGATGGATGCCAAAAAATCGTGAATAATTGGCACTAAACCATATGTCAGGATATTACGGTTAAACTTGCCGTTCTTGAGAAAATTTAATTTTTCACATACAAGTTTTTGTAAACAAATTATTACTTACTACTCGATTACTTCGATACTTATTATTGGATTTTCGACCCACCGTGCGACATTCACAAAGTATATAAAAATACCAATTTTAAATAAAAAAAAAATTTACTTTTGACTTGACTTTTGGTAGTCGGCGGATAAAATGTAGCAGTCAGCATTAAATATAATATTATAGTGATGATGATGATCATGAATATAAATTTGGCAATAGCAAAATTTCATATACATCAATATCGGTGTACAAAACTAGGAGTACCTATCTCACCATAATAATATGTTGGTTATCGTAAGAAGATGGTGGTGATGATTATTACTGTAAGTGGGATATGCTTGCAGTTATTTAAACAATGCCAAAATTTCTAAACGTGTATCTTTAAAGACCGAGGAGTTCTGTTCAGTGCTTTTGGATCTATGGTACACTTTGGCACAAAATTATACTTAATCGAAATTACTATAACAGCTGTCCTTATAATTTTTTTGATTTCTCTCTATTCTGCATGGATGCCATATCAGGTCTCCACCTTGGTGACTAAGGGACCAATTTCGAATTATATTCTTCACAACAAAAGAATTTTGAAAATACAAACGGCAGAGTAATGTTCAAAGATATCCGTGTCGGTGTAAAATACTATGAGAATCCAGAGGGTGTTAATCCAGAGTCTAAACGACTACCATACCAAATATCAGCAAAATCCGTTCAGTACATTCTGAGATTGTGCGTACAGATAAAACAGTTAAACAGACGAAAATTCTAAAAATCATTGTTATGGGTTCTATGTCGTTTATAAAGCCCCCCTGTAATAGCTTATCTTATATATATTCCATGTATAGACATCGACCAGTTACAAATTTATTATATGTATAGATATAGATTTATATATTAGACTTACTTTAATTTCATTTTTGGTGATTGGTGCTTAGTTTGTCCATCATATGATCTTGTTGTTCCATAATAACTGGATGCACCAGATGTAGGTCTTAGTAGAAGCGGAGAACCTTTAAAAAAAAAGTAACAAAGCATCAGAAAATCTAAAGTAAATGTTTTATACTTTTCTATACAGCGAAAAATAAAAACAATATAGCATTTAGGTTTTTCTTACCTTGTGGAGTCCCCGTCATTGGAGTCAAATGGTTGGAACTGTGCATAGAACCTGAAACCCCCTTTGCCAGCTGTATCGCTGAGTACACTCCCATAGCTCCTTTCTGCAAACGGTGCACTGACGGAGACATTGAGAGTGGACCAGGTGTTGTGATTGGATGCTTCTCAACTTGCAATGCGCTTATGACCACGGCTTCACGATTGTAATACCTAATAAATACGACATTATTATAAATGGCTTGAAATCAATTATTTAAAAAAGCAAACTTGCATATATAGCTAGCCACTAATATAATATACAATTTATAATAATAATATAAAGTTACAATTAACTATTGAAACTTACTTTTTTAACAAAATTTTGATGTGAGTTTCACTAACAGTTGGAAACATGGCACTTATTTTAGCAACTAAAGCATCAGTGTCTGAATTAAGTGTGAGGGACTCTTGAAATTTCTCATTTAAATGTGAAATGCGGCCTGGCAGTGGACTTCCTTTTGGTGTGAGACATAGTGCTCGTCCCAGGATTGGGCTATCACTGGGAGTAGCATATGCTCTGTGGTCCTAAAAATTATACTTCTATAAATATGATTCTTTATACTTTATATTATTGTGTATGTATATTGTAGGTAGTTAGTTATATTTTATTTATTCCAGTTCACACTTCATAGTTAAGACAGGACAATGTCTGTCGGATCAGCTAGTACTGTATAAAAGGGTTTTCATTAAGAGCTCTTGAACTTTTAAATGAAATAAAACATCATGTTTAGGAATATCTCCTTATAACATTACAATTTAAAACTATTATAAAGAAAGTTCGATGATATTATATACGGAAAATAATTTCAGCCAAATGCACGACGCGAGACCATTAGAGACCAATTATCGACAGTGTCCTCCCGTAAATGGTGCTCAATTTTATGAATTGTGTTATGTAAGCAATGATTGACTGTGGTTTGTCTGCATAGACTAGAGGTTTAAAGTAGTAATCAAGCCGTGTTAAATCACAAGATTTCAGTGTTTCAGGCAAGTTCATATCTCTACCGCACAAGATGTAGACATCGAACTTCTCATTCAATAAATTTATTCTTTTGCAAGCAGTAAGGTAAGTGGTGCCGTCCTACAGGCATAAATTCTTTATTAAAAACACCATAAATTTAACCCAACACACTGAAGATTAGGCAAATACACATTAATTTTGATAACAAATGTAACCATTTTTACCCATTGTTTAAGCCTGAGGATTTCCATGGTGAATTATTGTGACTAACTTTTAACTAAGATAGTCACTATGCACTATCAAAGTTCAAGTGTTAATATCGAGAAACCCTTTACTTATTACATTTACAACCATTTTGTTATAAGCTTGTGCAATTATTGTGCTATTAAATTTATCAGTATAATTCTCATTACATTAACAAACAATTTTAAAGAAATAATACTTACAATATGTGTTTTAAGTCCCTTCGGGTGAAACATTTGTGGACTGTGCTGTGCTTGAAACGCATGCTGCAGGCGGACGGGGGAGGGATAAGGATGGACATGGTATGGGGAGCCATGAACTGACTGTTGAATCCATTGGTACAGACATAGTGAATAAACCACACTGTGAACAAGTGCTAGTGCATGTATTTCTTATAACATAAGCAATATACAAACAAATAAATATCTTAAAATATAATAGTTTCATTGGCTTTATGAGTCAATATATACCCCCAGCTGTTGTCATTGAGGAGAAAAACTGTACATCATTGACTAACCTAAGCACCGTAATATGTTTCAAAACAATTTATCCCCGGAAGATTTCTGCACAAGTAATACACCACTCTGTACATATTATATTGTATTGGTAAAAGCAGTTATTTAAAAAAAATTAAAGCCAACGCTAAGATAAAGTATAAGTACCCTTTATCTTAGGCAGAAAGAGTTAAAATATTCTTACCTGAGAGTGGATACAATCCAAAGCTATGTGGTGTGCAGAATTTTGTATAGACTTATGTTTGGAACGTAATTCCTCCATTTGGCATGTATTTACTTTTTGAAAATATAACTTAAAACAATTTGTATTTTAAAATATTTACACTAGTAGCACAGATAATGGATAATTTCAACAAACTACCATCGATTTATATTTTAAATTATATTCCCTCCTATAATTTTGTTTGGCATTCAAGGAAGCACATCGGCGAGCACTGCTATGATAAATAAAATATAGGTTACATTGCATTGATTCCTTGTGTTTGACTTGTATCCCTACATTTGTAGGATAATACTGCGTATTTGGTTGTTGAAATCAATAATTATTGGTCGAATGAGGCTAGGAACCGACCATAGATTATAAGTATGCGAGTTATGCGACTGCAGTCGACCAGTCGAGCTTTGAATTACGAAAGGCTTTGAATAGTGATGTACCAATATGATTTTTATTTTTATTAAATGGCATTGGCTTATAACCATTTGCCAGTGTCAAGTTAAAAAGGCGGGAAATAGAACTTTCGTTTCAATTTTCAACACCGTATTCCTATATCGTCAAGTCTAAAGTCTAATCAAAGTCCAAATAAATAGTCAGTACAGTCCATGAGTCATGTCAGTCGATTCAGTAAAGTGGTAGAAGCTTTACTGAAAGTTCCTAGGAAGTTTTGGCGGAACACAAAACAGCACGTTTTTAGAAGTTGTACCACTTGCCCACACTTGTGCACGTTAACGAATATTTAATGGTTAATATTCTATCAATATTATACATTAAGAACCGAAATAACACAATTTTATGAGGAAATACGAATACCACAACGTCATCCATTGACTCCCCGGCAAAACTCTCTACTGTCATTCATAATGATATAAATGTTTTATTTTTTATTTACGTAGGTACCTACTACAAAAATCATAATTTGGAACCAATTTTTTTTTTATTGATTGTGTCTAGTAAATTACAGTTGCTAAAAATTTTAAATGCTCTGATTGGTATAGACATAGAATCGATT
The DNA here is from genome assembly GCA_037179445.1 of Phengaris alcon alcon. Lineage (NCBI taxonomy): Eukaryota > Metazoa > Arthropoda > Insecta > Lepidoptera > Lycaenidae > Phengaris > Phengaris alcon. Next base: position 451,213 of record JAYRCH010000120.1, read on the forward strand.
ATTGTGAGTCAATAATTCGATTTAGATTCAAATGTTATTTTTATAAATATTAAATTAATAATATAATAATTATTTACATATAGTATTTAATAATATAATAATTATTTACACATAGTATTTAAGAAATAATATTTTTACTGACTACATATTTACGTCTGAAAGCAACAAGATTCCGGTCGTTCCTCTGTCAAAAAATATTATGTGGCTGAATGTGTCGAGTTTTATGCCTATATTTGTAAGTGTATTTAGCGACACGTAAAAAAGGCAAAAAATCATTTCATCGAAAATGTTTCTAAAATTTTGCTTTAAATTTGATAAAAAATTTGGATAGGACACGATAGGTGGACTTTTGGGGTGGGCGGAAAAGTAATGGCAGAGAAAAGTTCGGACAACGTCGTTATGCCGGACATTACCGAAGTATCCGAATCCGATCCCCTGGCGACGGCAGCCGAGCATGACACCGATCGTGCTGATGGCGGTACTGTTTTGACTACTGGGGTCAAGACGGCTAGGATCACGACCGATTCAAATGGTGTTGTTACAGTGCCTGTGCCATTCCCAGTGGGAACACTTATCACCGGTACGACATTCAACGTCATAACTTCAGATCAGCTACAAAATTTCAAACCAATGCTATGTGTCGACAACGGATTCATATCAGGTGGTCCAGTTTCAGAGGACATAAAACCAACCCACATAGTAATTCAGAATCCACAGTCACCTCAGTCTGTTCAGGATCCTAAAGAACAAAATACTACAACAACAACCACAACCACAAACTCACCAGCACCAACAAAATCAAGTAACAGGTCTTGGACTGAAACTGCTAACATGCCCATATTGCCTATTAGATGCAAAAATACTTCTGCAGAGTTGCACAAGCAAAGGCTAGGTTCTGGGGGTCGAGGGAGGTGTATTAAATATGGAATGGAATGGTACACTCCAAGTGAATTTGAGGCTCTCTGTGGAAGAGCCTCGAGCAAAGATTGGAAGAGATCTATCAGGTTTGGAGGCAGAAGCATACAAGCACTCATTGATGAAGGAATACTGACACCTCATGCTACTAGCTGCACTTGTGGGGCTTGTTGTGATGACCAGACAGGTAATAATAATTGTCAATTTTTTAAATAAAATTTATCGTTTTCTGTAAATTTTTGCAAAGTTTGTAAAATTGATAATGTTGAACAGTCTGTAAGATAAAACAAAAAAATCAGTCTTTTTACAATGAATAGAATATTTCTTACTTAATAATAAAGAGTTAATTCTGTCAGCAGCTATGGGTCCAGTCAGATTATTCACACCATACAAAAGAAAAAGAAGAAACCATCAAGAGGGTAAACATTTTTATTGTATAACATAAAACACCTTTCCAGGCACTGTATGTAAAGAAACAACTGTGTAAAATTTGGTCATACATATTTGGTGGCCATGAATATAACTGAAATTTTGATTAAATGCAAAACTATGTTTTTTTACAATAACATACTGAATCTCTTTGGAAGCTATTTCCTTATCTTTACATAAAGCCTGAAAATGTATTCTAATGCTTTTTTCACCTAGGTGGAGGCGAAGAAAAAAAACCAAAGATGGAGCGGGAGAATAGTCTTATTGAAGTGGAGGTTGATAACATGCACCAGACCAGTAATAATAGCAACTCCAAAGAAGCATGGCAAGCAATCACCGAGGGCTTAGAGAATAATAGCGACTATCACCTGCTAGCAAACCCTGAACCTGCCCCGGACCCCACTGCTGGTAATCATATTATTTGGATTAGGATCTAGGTAAAGCTAAAAATAAGAGGCATTTGAAGGGTCCTGTAATAACAACAAGTAACCCATATAGTTTCGCTCTGTTTGTCTCTGTGGAGTACTGTCGAATAGAAAAAATAAAAAAATAAAATGAATGTGAGGTTTCATACATCATGACAACCTCTGTGGCTGTCTTCTTAGGGAGTTGGCACTCAAAGTGGAGGTTGCGGGTTCGAATCCTGTAGAAAGGAACAAAGTTTTCTGTATTTCTGGGTCATGGATGTGTTTTAAAATATGATAAAATCTTAAATATATGTAAAGTATAGAAGTAATAAATGTACTTCCCATTGTCTGGTAGAACTAGTTCATCATGGGGTCAAATTTACGTGGTGTGAAGAGTCCATAGATATTATTATACATGAATTTTTACCCTCCATAGATATTTTCTGAGTCCTGATATGCTCTTGGTTAGGTTTTTAATTTATGATATATAAATAATTTACTTTTTTTGAAAAAAAAAAATAAAGAAGCAATAGCGATTTGTTAATTCTAAAATCTACATAACATTATTATAGTCTTTATATGAATAAGCTACATGCGTATTATGTACACAAATTTAATTTATATGTTACAAAAACATTTGCTTCTGTAAGTAATTAAAAATAAAGATGGCTGGTTAATCTTTACATAACAAAGAAGCAAACATAAAAACTACACTGTATTATTAACTGACCATGCGAAAGTTGTTTTGGCAAAAAAAAAACCTAGTTTTAGTGACAAATTAGCACTGCAATGTATTTTTAAATTGTAAAATTTTCAATTCAACTATGTGCAATGTTTTGTTTTATAAAAAAATGCTAAGGTATTTGTGAGTGCTAATTGCATGCATTAATGTCTGTTTTTACCCAACTACGGCGAAGCCAAAAGGAAGGGTAGTCTAAGTATGTATGTATGTAAGATTTTGTTAGTCTAAGTACCATTCTAAAGAATGAGGTGTCAATAGATTCATAATAATGGTCCGGGTAACATAGTCTATATTATAGTTTGTGCATTTGGGATATAGATTTTATCTTTTGGTTATTATTGTTCTTGGAAATATAAAAAGGATGTTATTATCCCTTTTACACAAGTGCCAAAGTAAGGATTGTAGTGTATTTGTATGGATTTTGGATGGATTTTATTTAAACAATATTATGCATTGCAGAAGTTTTACAGAATATGTTGCTACACTATAAGATATGCGAATGTGAGTTTGTTTGCTATTTCTATCTTAAACCGACTAAAAGATTGAGGGGTTTGGTACACATATAGTTTATAGCAGGCATAATAGGTTATTGGAAATTATTGTTCCAACAAAATGTTTGGTTTCCGTGGGAGGGACAGATTTTTGGGAAAGTGTTGTAATTATACTACAAGATAAATAAATAATAATTGTCCTAAATAAAATGCTGGCTGTTAAATAAAAAAAAAGCACCAAAAGCTGTGAGAATACTCTAAAGTGGGTAAGAACAAGCCCACAACTTTTTTTTTTCATTATTTGTAAGGCATTACAGCTAAGTTGCTAACTGAAGATACGATAAAATTAGCCTTAGCTTGTGTAGCATAATGTATCATACAAATGCTACATAAAGCTTCTGTCTTGTTAGAAAATATTTCTCTGTAATCTTAGTTGATCAGTCATTGATCAGCCAAAAAAAAAACAAAAAAAATGTTTTGTTCAAATGCGGGTATCAAATCCTGTACAAGTACAAGCTGCCTCAACACATACCACTACACCGCAGAGGCTTAAGTAATTAGTTAATAAAGAGGCTTAGGTAATTTTAATAAAAATAAAAATTAGAATGTTCTGGTAAAAGAGCTACAGCTGTGCTATCTAAATTGCAAAAGCGAAGTTGTAAGTTGAGTAAAAATGTGATATGAATTAATAATTAACTGTAGTTTTAATATGTATTTGAGCAAATTTGCAAAATTCTTAAATTGGATAATATCTGCATTTTTAAGATAGCGATTAAAATTGAACATAACTCACTACACAAGAAGATACACGTTTCACTGCAACATAGAAATTCGAACTCTTGCTATTAAACGTGTATATTCTTAAAAATACAGCGCCGCGTCGCGTCGCGTCTCGATGTAAACTGAAGCTAAATTTCTATTGTTAATCTTTAATTTGTATATTTTATAGGCTAGCAAAAAATTGTGTCAATTTTGCTACTCTAACTTATATGATCACAAGAAATAGGTATGCTTCACTTCAAAATATATTCAAAACTAATGTTTTGAATACTTATTAATATGTGAGCTTAACAGTTAAGTATTTCATAAGATTTACTACTAATGTATAAACCATTGGACGTATTTAAATAAAAAGAGGTGTACAAAATAGCCTGGATCAAACTATTACGAAAACTATTTTATCCTGAACAAAATGAACCGTTCTTGTTTTATCATTTGTGCGAATGAATTTTATAATTATATTGAATGCGAATGTTTTATATCACGATTTCACTGAAAAACGCGATTTTAGAATTCTCTTTACTGTTAGTATCTAAAAATAACTTATATACTTAGCCTGGATACAGAGCAAAACAATTGTTAATTTTTTTTTTTCACAAATATGTAAATTTCCGTTTTACGCTGAAGCTGATAGTAGCGAATGTTTTAACGAGATATAACTTTATAATTTTTGTTTTATGTGCTGTAGAAAGAAAGTATTATATTAATTTTTACTTGTTATTTTTTTGTTGGACTAGAGCCGGGAAACGAGCATACGGGTCGCATGAAGGTAAGCGATTAACACTGCTCATGGATACCCGCAACACTAAGTGCGTAATTAGTGCGTTCCCAGTCTTCAAGGCAGTCCTCCTCGGCGAAACACAATGCACTGGTTTTCATTGAGGCCGCGATATTTATCAGATTGCGCTAGCCTATTAAAAAGCCAAAACATTGCTCTCCAACAAAAAAAAGTTACCGATCTTTATTGTAAGCGAACTATTTATTTGCTACGATTCTTTTGCGATTTATTGATTTATTATTATAATAATTGTTATAAGTTAATATGTTTCATGCCCAGATTCTAAACTGTCATTAGCTCTATTGGTTCGGTAACCTGTTTATAAACAAGAAATTACAATATATAAAGTTTAACATAATTAACTGACTAATGAGGTTCGTTTAACTTCCTTCCGCTTCCATAACTCGTAATTGACACATCAGCGACATAGTGACATGTCGCTGGAACCAGAATGGAATTGAAAGAGTAGGGAAAAATATTGTTTTTTTTTTGATTAAAATAGTTTAAAGCTCCATTTCACACCCAAAGTAAAAAAAAACATTTATCTTAAAACTTGTTACATTGCCGAATTATAGCAAAAGAAAATACTTTATCATTGAAAAATATTCATCTAGTGACCACTAGATGGAACTTGAACGAAATAAGTTGCTTTGCGAAAGTCTCACAGTTGAAATTACAATGTCTTCCAAAATGGTAATAAGATTTTATATAGGTTTTACGCTTGAATTGATTAAGACAATTATATTTAAATATATAACTCAATATGGATTTAGGATTATTTTTGTAGATCCATGTTTAAATGTTGTATCTTATCAATCAATTGTTCACAGGCCTTTCAGATATAAACAAAGTACTTAAACGGTTGGAGGACATAGGTCAGTGTCTGACCCGTCTGGCCACCGACTTAAAGCAATGTGTGGAGGATGTCAGATTGGTGAGTTCGAGGCAGCTCGAGAGATACGAACAGGAGAGGGCTTCGGCCATCCTCGCCGCCAGTGTTGACGCTCAAGTCGACGCGGAACAGGTGTCGTTGCATAATGTCGACGACACTGATGCGAAAAAGGTGAGGATTCCCCCTATCATTAGCGAGTCATACACTAACGTTATTTTCCGTTGAAATGTATGAAGAAAGAAAGAAGTGAATGAGTAACAGTGAGAAAGAATTACGACATTTAAGTCCCTATTCTCGTTTGATCATAAAACGACGCGATAGCTAAAGTGAAGTTAGCCACGTCTACACCCTGCCCAGATTGTACAACAGGTCGATATGAAAGAAACGACATTGGTGGATGGTGCCCTATTTTTTTTGCATAGTTCAGGAATCATTACAAAATTTTACTCATCTCAATACAAGCTAAGCTTATTTTCGTCTAAAACTACATAGATTTTGAAGCACACTATTCTATTTTTGAAAAAATAAGTTAGAAAACTATTACCCGACTACGTAAAACCGGGGTCTAAAAACGCGGAAACAAGAAAATAATTCAGATAAAAATCCAGAAATGCATAGGTATAATTGGTCAAGCTAGAGCCGTGGTCGCACCTACTAAACAGCGTCAATTCACACCGAGATGCGTCGCGTGTACCTAAGCATTTCTGGATTTCTATCTGAATTATTTTCTTGTTTCGGACTTTTTAGACCCCTTTTTTTACGTAGTCGGATTAAAGTTTTTTTTAACTTATTTTTTTATTTCTATTTTTCTGTTCCAACGGAACATATTTTTGAATAATATTAATAAGTAATCAAAACATTTGAAATGAAGAATATCTTCACGAGCGCGGAGCGAGTCGAATTTTCATCTAAATTGAAAGGACGATAATTTTAATTTTATGATATTCAAGAAACGCAATAAATACCATTAAACATTTATCACACTTCATTGATCACTTATTCATCGTTTATTACATGTAGTCAGTATTTTATTATCCTACTGTCAAAACACTGATTCAGAAATATGTAAGCAGTAAGATCCGTAGTCTATCGAACGAAGTAACAAAAGTGCTAATAATTTATTTCATATCTGCATCTTCTAATTAAAATTATATATTTATAGTCTTATATTACGTAATGTTCGAAAATTAGGTTGTACGAATTGTACGACCGCATTTTAAACGTATATATGTAGTATTATACGTATACATTTAAACGTATGATTTCTGACTTAAACAATATGACATAATATAAGATATATACATATTTGCATTGTGCTCGTCAATACCTTGATTTTGAAACCAAACACGTGATGATTAGGTATTTCGGTTTAATATTTTTAGATGTCAGAATTTGAGGTACTATTTTCAAAATTTTGTATTCACCCGCGACATCATTACGAATATATTAATACGTCGTTGATTAAAATCGGACCAGTAGTTTAGACGCTACGATGGAACAAACATACATACATAGACTGCCAAAATCATTCCCCTACCTTATGGCTTCACCGTAGTCGGTTAAAAACTAAACAAGTTTCAATGTAATACTAGTAGCATTATTTCGAAGTCATTAATTATTGGTTTGTTAAATATTACTCAGAGCCAATTTTGACCTTCAGACTGTTATTTACCTGTAATAGCAATATTGAATGGTTATGTGTGTTTTAGTGTGCCAATTGTAACCGGGAAGCATCTGCGGAATGTTCCTTGTGTCGTCGCACGCCATATTGCTCAACATATTGTCAGAAGAAAGATTGGGCTTCACATCAAATAGAATGTCTCCGGTCCGTGCCGACCATACATGCGGACGGACAACAGCATCAGTCCATCATGTTGATCGTAGAAAGCCAACATCAATAGTATTTAGAAGGTAAGATTCGTTTTCGTACAGTAGTAAAATTGTCAAATAGTACTAGACAAAAAAAGTATGCAAACTGGCCTTTGAAAAGAGATATTCGTGTAGTTTTATCTGGAAAGTTATGCGGGAGTTTTGAAAATTGATAATGTGCTATTTTCGAATTTCAACTTTGCCACCTCGTAACTTGGCCGCTAGCGTCGCCGTCTTGCAAAAATGCATATTTATATAGTTTTTTAATGCGAAAAGAGTTGTGTTATAAGTTTGACATGTCTGTCTGTCTCTCTGTGTGGTTGTCCGTAGCATCGTAGCTCCTAAACGGAAGGTCCGATTAAGATGCTTTTTTTTTGTTTGAACGCGGGCATTATCGATAGTGTTCTAGTAAGCTATATTGTTTTCGACTCATTTTAATATAAAACATGTACAACAAAAATAAAGTATATTCCCTACAATATGTTTAAACAATGTTTTTGTAATGTCGGTAAAGTCGTGTAGTGTCGTACAGGCGCCGCTAGAGTTACCTATTACGCATATTCGCGGAAAAACTCATTACAATACTTTCTTCATTTATTGATGCAAGATTTGTGATATTCTCTATCTGCCTATGACCACAACATAATTTATAATAATATAGTAGTTAAGTCACCTGACGGTAGTTAAAAGAGCATCGTTTTTTTAATATTATTTTTTATATTATATAATTATTGCGTAAACGACACATAAACTAAGGCGTCACGCGCTCTGATTTCAGTCCTCATACATTTTCATACCCCGCAGGCTACATATGAGAATAGATTCTTAAGGAGTAAACTGAAAAAACTGTTTAAGATGTTTTTTTTCAAAATAACGGCGCTAGCGGTCAAGTTATGAGGTGGCAAAGTTGATATTCGAATAGAGGACATCAAAATTTATAAAACTAAAAACCTTACACCTTACCTTTTTCTCGATCAAATAACTGGGGTATAGTATCGGATATGTAGATCGTTTTATTCTTCGCACAAAGCAGTGACAGTTCGCGTTGTGCGTGCGGCATATGAAGTGTAGAGGAAAGGAGGACTACCTCTCTAAGCCAGAAAAACTAAAAAGTTTCCGACAAAAGTAGCAAATAACAGTTCCAAAACTGGTCATAATGGCGCTAGAGTCTTATAGAGGGTATGATATGAAGTTAGCAATAAGAAATGGAGTGCAGTTAGTTGAGTTAAACAACTAATCAATGACTAACTCTCCACTAACTTCACTCCATCCCTTATTGCTAACTTTATTATATAAATTATATAAAAAAATTATTATATAAAAATAGTTGCTACTGTGGCGCCACCATAATTTGACGCATTTCAGCGGCCGCTTTTTCTTCTTCTTTTGGCATAGCCTCCCCTGTAATAGGAGTTGCCAACGTCATAGTGATGGAGCAGATGTTCAGTGAAAAGCTGATAGCGTACAGTGCAGGGAATGACTCATGCAGTGACTTCATGGGTACCTCATGCAGATACAAGTTATAATTACTAGTATAAAAGCAGAATAATATACAAAGCCAATGTTTCTTAGCCTTTTTTTTATTTTATTAAGCCCTACATAATAAATAAAATAAATAAATATATAAATAAAATACAGTCGTAAATAAATATAAATACGTACATATATAAATAAAATAAAAATTATTGAAAATAAGTTATACTTTAATCAAATATACATAATCAAAGTTTTATGTGATTTGAAGCTATAAATGAACATAAGAGTGTCTACAAATGGAGTAAAGGACGTAGGATAAAATAGTCTTAAGGTTAATGGGTCGAGGAATGTGTGTAGGAAGGAAGTCGTATAAAGACAGCGGACTCTTTTTACAGTGCGACAGTGAAAAAATATGTCACATTGGCAGTGTTTGACTCGTAATACTTTTCAAAGGTCGACGTGCATTCTTTTTTCGGCCGGGTACTATACATATGTGACAGTCGTAACTAATCGAACTCAGATCATCGACATATCAGTATTGTCTTTTACAGTATAATGATGTGACGCTCATAGCTTGGTGCCCGAATTAATGCCAATGTAATATTCGACTGAATAAAATGAATACCTAAGTCAGTTTTTTAACAATCTCAATAAATGTCATGATAAATTTATAAGTACCGTTAGATAAGGTTCATTTAGATCGGTAAAGTCTTGTATCGTGTACTAGTAAAGTGTAAGTGTACTAATGCAGAAAAAACAGCAACCTTAAGAATAAGTGCACTTATGCAAAATCTAGCAAGAAATAAAGAATAAATTTAGTCTTTCAGCGTTATGGTTAGTATATAATATTATGTTCTGATCTTTCTTTTGTAGTTTAGTTTTTTTTTATATAAGAAAGGAGTCTTATTAGGTAAAAAGTATCTAATAAAAAAGTGCTTTTTCTAAAGAGTACCTATCTAAGTATACTTGGGTGTCGTTGGAAATATTGTATAGTGAATTAGATCATAACAATATATTTTTATTTATTTCAGGCGTTGAACAACAACGCTATGAAAGGGTAGGTGTGATAAAAGCTAACGAGTATTTCAAAGGAAGGAATGCAAGAAACGCCGAGGCACCTAAATAAACGTTATGAAGTGATTACCAGAAAAGACAATAGTTAAATTATAAGCGTTTATTTATCTCAATGGCGATATGTGTTAGTTTATTTAGTAGTGACGTAATATATCTAAGGATATCTCATAAGAAGACTGGAATTAAAATCATTATGAGGCTCCAGTTGATACTTGACCTCAGTTTAGTCATTTCAGTCAGTGCACTAAGAGTGAAGTGAAGACAATATCTTGTAATACATATAGTATTATGAACGCTAATTTCTTGGATATGATACGTCAGTATTTTTTAAGGTGCATCCCGGTTCTAAGCGATCGCGAATACGGTCGCTAATTACAGGATGTTACCTTTAGATTTACTTCATATACACTGGCGGACACATAAACTGCATCATAGTGCAAGATAACTTTCAATAAAATATAATTAGTGAAAGTGCAAACTATTTTGATTTATTTCAATGATAATGCTAAGACTGGTTCTAAACCTGATAAAAAAATCAATTCATGTGTGTATAGGTCAACTTTTCGCACTAATAGAATCAAATTACTCCTTTTGCATCTTTTTGGAATGAAACAGTGAATAGAACAAAAACGGCTTTATTATGAAAATTTTACAATACTAAGAAAAGAAAAGTTTTTTTATTAAGGTGCATTACCTCCTCTTGCCCTAATAACTGATTCAATTTGGTTTCGCATCGACCTGATCAGTGTTTTTAAAAGATCTTGTGGAGTATTGTCCCATTCTTGTGACAATGCAACTCTGACCTCCGCAACCGTTGTTGGGACCGGATTTCTTGTAAATACGAGGGCTGATTGATAAGTTTCCGAAACGACAAAGAAAAACTTCAAAAATCTATTTAAAATAAATTTATTTCTCAACGTAGTTTCCTTCTACCTCGATGCATTTAGTCCAGCGCTTCTCCAATGCCGTTACACCAGTTTAATAAAATGTTTTCTCCAACCCCTCAAAATACTCGTCCACGGCAACAATGACTTCTTCATTTGATGAAAATCTCTGTCCACCTAACCATTTCTTCAGGTTTGGGAATAAGTGGAAGTCGCACGGGGCCAGATCCGGGGAATAGGGTGGATGCGGTAGCAATTCGAACCGCAATTCATGGAGTTTGGCGACTGCAACCAACAAAATTTTTTTCTTGGCCAGATGTGGTCGTTTCTTCTGGATTTCTTCACTTAATTTTTGCAGCAAGCTTGCGTAGTACTCTCCATTTATTGTTTTTCCTTTTTGCAGATAATCCACTAAAATAATCCCTCGAGCATCCCAAAAAACAGTCGCCATCACTTTGCCGGCCGACAAAACCGTTTTTGCTTTCTTATGCGCAGGTTTTCCGCTCTCAGTCCACTGCTTAGATTGTTCTTTTGTCTCGGGAGTATAATGATGTATCCAGGTTTCATCGACTGTTACATAACGCCGCAAAAACTCATTAGGATCTCACGTTCACAATCGTCCACTCGACGTTGCTTTTGGTCTACAGTGAGCAAACGCGGCACCCATCGCGCGCAAAGCTTTTTCAGTCCCAAATGTTGGTGCAAAATATTAAAAACGCGTTCAGATGAAATGCTCACCATCTCTGCTATGTCTCGCAACTTTAAGTGACGATCATTCAATACAATTTTGTGAATTTTTTTGATCATATCCGGATTCGTTACTTCATTTGGACGGCCAGACCTGTGGGCGTCTTCGCAGCTCTGTCTTCCACGTTTAAAATCAGTTATCCAGGTGTGAATTGTACTCAATGCAGGAGCAGAATTACCTAAAACACTGTCTAGCTTGGTTTTAATCTGGGTTGCTGTTTTCTCTTTTAAAACGTAAAACTTTATCACCGCACGAATTTCGTTTCTTTCCATTGTTAATATTTGTTAAGAAAAGTTAAAAGAATTGTTAAGAAAATTTACGACAGAGAATGTTCTACGTCCTCTCAAACAAATTCCATCAGTTCGATTAAATTCAAATTTGGCGTTCTATTTTCAAAAAGATGCCAGAATATAATGTAATATTCCTTTTTTGCGTATAATTTTTTTAAGTTCGTCGTTTCGGCCAGTTATCAATCAGCCCAGGTACAGCTGGACCTGTCTCCATAAACCTTCCTTAAACTTGGGAAATCGTAGACTGGTTTACATTCATATCTGCAGCAATTGTTCGTTGGTTTGAATTTGTGTTTTTGTGTTTAAAAATTTGGTTGGTTGGAATTTGTGCGGCTTTTTCGGACGATACGTCCATATTCGTGAGAGAAAAACGTGTTTAAAATGAAAACATATTAGCAATTAAACAATTAGTAACGATGATTCAACATGTAAGAAAAAAAAAAAATTATCAATCACAACATTAACGTAACAACGAGTTAATCTTTAGTAAATTGACAAGATTTCTACAATAGAATATTTTCTTTCTTTTGTGACAGTACCATATTTAAATTTGATTTTGTTTTTAGGTTTATAAACCAGCGTTTTTTTTCCAATACCGATAAATGTAAAAAGTTTGCATATTTCGTAATAATATTTGATTGAATGTGTTCTTGCACTATGATGCAGTTTATGTGTCCGCCAGTGTACCTATCAATCAGTGTTTCTGTGTAATTCAAATGTTATTGGTGTTTGTAGATCATAAACTTTATTTAATTATAGCTTGGCGCAGCTATAAAAATTCAATATTAAATCCAAATGTAACTAGACGAAATATTTTGTAAAAAAAAGAAGGTTTAAACATTTTTTTGGTTACTTCAAGATTTTTTGCTTTAACGACCAGTAGAAACAAAAGTTTTTTGCCAAGCTATTTTAAATATTGATAAAATATCATATTATTAAGTCGATGCATTTTCAGAGCCTTTTCACGCTGCCCTTGCATAGTATTACTTAAGGCCAGATTCTTTAATGTACAGCAGTCATTATTCTTAATGTTACTAAGCCAATGTTAGAAAAATGTTTAGGGTTATTTTTAATGATACGTGTAAATATTTTACTAATTTTATTTTGTATGAATGTAGTTATAATGGTATAAAAAATGAAACTATTACGTTAAGTATCTACTGTATAAAATAAAAGTACGAACATGATTGAGTAATAATAGCACCCATTTTATCTTGACATTTATTTATTATATCAAATCATTTTCTCTTTGAGAGCATAGCTTTTGTGTTTTAGTGCCCCCATATACGGTCCAGTCTACCTTCAGTTCGGCCTGAACGCATCGTATCGTCTGTGTGCAATTTCGAGATCGCATTAGTCGGCCGGATGGACTGAGCGATTCGTTCGAACTCTGTTTTTGCAAATCTACTAAACTCGCGTCGATTTCTACTAAAAACTACTAAAAGAATACCAAAAACTATGAAAAGAGCTACTAAACTTAGAAATCCCTAAAAAAGCAACAAAAACCATTGCATTATCAGTTACTATATTGAAAATATGATCATTTTACCGTTAAATAAAAAAATATACCAGATAGGAATTATTACGTCTATAGAAATTAAATGAGATGTTTTAAGCGACTTAGGCCAGGTTCACACGGCATTGTCCTGCACGTTTTTTTGTATTAGTTTTTTTAACGTAAAATCAGCATGTACCATATGAACTCCCAGTTCATATGGTACAGTTTTATTCGTGTAAAAAAGAAAAGCCGCAGTTATCACACAGTTGCCACAGTGAGTTGAGGTCGACGGTGATGAATCCACGCTTGGTTGTACTTTTATATTGGTATCGAAGGCGCCAACGGTCTTGCAGCCGACCAAACAGATTTTGGGTACATACGAAAACCTTAAAAAAGTTTTTTAATTACTGTCGGATGTATATTAAAAGTTTTGAAAACTTATTAAATCGACTAGAAAAATCAAGCCTACCAAAAACAAATACGAATATGCGGAAATGCATTAATACTAAAATGAAATTAGCCATCTGTATAAGGTGAGTACACAAATAAAAATACACAGGTTGAAATTATTTAGGTTTTATTAATATAATTAATTATTAAAATAAGTTTTTTTGGCCAATATATGTATTCGTATTTCGTATTAAAACATAATGCAATCCATATCTGTGTAGTTAGAATAGGAGGATTCGACAGAGGCCGGACTTTGAAGAGAAGCTACTGTAGTCAAGTCTACAGAGGCTCGACTTTGAAGAGGAGTAATTGTAGTCATGTTTGTGCTGATAGAATTTTAGCTTCTTTTATATTATTATTTTGGCATTCCTGGGTAAAATATCCTCTGTGAATTGATGGGAGATTGAAAGACGACGACTCACGATTTTGGCGACCTGTTTTGAATTTTTTTCATTAATTGTAGCAATCCCATTTGGAATTCGAGGACTTCATTATTGTCAAACTTATCTAATGATTGTAATACCCCATTAAAAATGAAAGATGCCGATTCATTGTTTTAGGTTCATTATTTGAATAAAAGTCCATAAATTTCATCATCTTCGCGTCTATAGGACTAATAGCATTCTAGCAGCAGAGATAAATAAATGAATAAAATAAAAATAAATAAAAATCTTTTTATTCAGAATAAAAAACAAGGTTTTGTTTTCTGAACGTTAAACAAAGAAAGAAGCAAAAAGGATTACAATTACCACCGGTTCAGAACCCTAACCCGGCGAGAAGAACCGGCGTAAGAAACTCGCGCGGTTGCCACCTTTTAGTAAAAAGTATAGCCAAAATTGTTCTTTAAAAAAAATGGATCATATTATACAACAAAAACAAAAATATATAAACAAAAATAAATAAATATTAAATATTAAATTACAATATCTACAATATATTACAATACAGAAGTACATTGTGCCCAGTACCCAGGGTGTGCTGTCCTCAATTAAACCTTTAACCTTTGGCACACAAATGTCTTTTAAATACTTTTTTAAATTTATTTATTGACAAATTTTTTACATTTTCTGACAGTTTATTATAGAAACGTATACACTGACCTTTAAAAGAATTGCTTATTTTACTGAGTCTAGCATTGGTAAAGCCAGTTTGTGCTTATTTCTAGTATTTATGTTTTTTACATACATAACATTATCAAAAATGTATTGAGAGTCAGTATCCCTATTTAGGGATTATATACGTTTAGGTATTGTACTCTTTGTCTCTATATCATCGTGTGTCTCTATAGATTTTGTTTCCAATATTTTGTTTCCCTCAGAATTGTTTTTCTGGTTTTCGGATTCTGTGTTATTATCCGATTCTGTGTTGTTATTTTCGGCAATAACTTTGCTTATTGTCTCTTTAGGTTGTATTACTTTCTTCAGAAAAGATAACTGTTTACTATATACATGTAGTATCGGATTTTTTGATAGGATACTAGTATTAAATGATGTTGATATTAAGGAATCACGGGGCGGTTAAAATATTAAGTGAAGTGTTTATTGAAAAGATTAAATTACATCGACAAATGGACAGAGGTCTGTCTTACAGCAAAGTTCGTCAGGGACTGCCTCTTTCAGTCCCATACAATTCGTTCCTTACTTGCTACCTGGGTTTCTCACCCCCGCATCAGTCATACCCCGGTCATACAGTTCCCACGCACACTAATATTTTGACACATTTAAACAAACGGACATCTGTTCGTTGGTTTTTTTTCTTAATCCCTAAATTTATAACATTTTCCTAAGAATGTTTACGACTAAGAATATACAAAGCCAATAAAACAATAGAATTATAAAAAACGTAAACTTAAGAATGACCCTTCTACATACATAAGGCTTTGCTGTTTTGGGACCACTTCCCGACCTCTTCTGATTTTGTATATTTTTATACGATCGATTATAATTATCTCTTATATTAATCCACTTTTGAATAATCAGTTTAGCTGTAAAAGACAAACATGGTAAGTTATACGTTGCATATATACTGATTTAGGTACTAACACAGTACTACTACTTACTTTCCAGGTATTTAGCATCAGGGTGTTCCATAAAAGATTTTGTACTATTCATATAAAGTTGGAGTATCGACTATAAGTGGTATCATCTGGGATGTTTGCTGGACTCTGTAGGGTATCCTTCAGGGAGAATATCTTTAAACGCCTTCTACAGAAAACAAATGGATGAAAATAGTGGAAGGTTTTGAAAGAAATACTAATTTCCTTCGTTGTCTAGGTGCAATTGACGGGAAACATACAAATCTTAAAGCCTGCTCATAGTGGAACCAAGTACTTCAATTATAAAGTTTTTTTTTCAATTGTGCTACTTGCGGCGGTTGATTCGGAATACAGATTTATATATGTGGACATATGATCCTACGGTAAATAGTGTGAATCTATTTTGAAAAACTCCGTGTTATGGAAAAAACTGAATTACGGAAAAATGAATACTTTACCCAAACCAAAACCATTATTAAAGGGCGGAGACAGTATGCCTTACGTATTTATTGGTAATGAGGGATTTACTCTACATAATAATTTACTACGTCCTTTTGGAGGAACATATTTAGATTTACATAAAAAAATCTTTAATTACCGCTGAGCTGAGCAGAGCAAGAATATAAATGGACTGTGCTTTTGGTATCTCAGCAAGGAAATGGAGAATCCTACGTAAGGCTATTGATGTTTCACCAAGTTTACTTATACAAATCATAAAAGCAAGTATATCGTATTACACAATTACGTTCGTGAACATGATGGACAGAATAGGCTACTTGACTCATATTTAATTTCATACATTGAAGTATACTGGCGGACACATAAACTGCATCATAGTGCAAGATAACTTTCAATGAAATATAATTAGTCAAAGTGCAAACTATTTTGATTTATTTCAATGATAACGCTAAGACTGGTTCTTAATCTGATAAAAAAAATCAATTCATGTGTGTATAGGTCAACTTTTCTCACTAAAAGAATCAAATTACTCCTTTTGCAGCTTTTTGGAATGAAAATGTGAATAGAACAAAAACGGCTTTATTATGAAAATTTTACAATACTAAGAAAAGAAACAGTTTTTTTTAATAAGGTGTATTACCTCCTCTTGCTCTAATAATTGATTCAAGTCGGTTTTGCATCGACCTGATCAGTGTTTTTAAAAGATCTTGCGGAGTATTGTCCCATTCTTGTGACAATGCAACTCTGAGCTCCGCAACCGTTGTTGGGACCGGATTTCTTGTAAATACAACTCTTTTTAGGTTATCCTACACGTATTCTATCGGATTGAGGTCCGGGCTACCTGCTGGCCAATCCGTGGAACGAATCTCAACCTGAGTAAAGTATTGCTCAACTTGTCTCGCTGCGTGCGAACGAGTATTAACATCGTGCCGTGTTAAGGAGACAAAGATATACTATATGACACTACAAACCGAATACGTTTATGTTAATTAGATTTGCTTCACTAGTCCGGCGAGTATTCGTTTAAACGTATAAACGTTATACGATTTTTTGCAGTACAAACGACGTGTGAATGGTTCTATGTACATTGTATGTGCCACTATTTATTCGTTAAGACGTATACTGCAAAAAAAACGTGCAGGACTGCGTCGTGTGAACGAAGCCATACGGACCTGTGCTACTATATGCTAGACTACTAGAAATATTTTCTACTAAACCGCTACTAACAACTAAATTCCTACTAAAGAGGGAATAAGATACTAAATTTAGTAGTAAAACTTTGTAAAACAACTAACGGCCGATTTCAATAACCTATCTACCAATAACTATTTGTTAAAAACGTCGTCATTCAGTCATTTGCCGGTTTTTGCGATACAAATTTGACGTTTTTAACAAATAGTTATTGGTAGATAGGTTATTGAAACGGGCCGTAAGTTGGCAATATTACATCTGACGAAGACGAGAACGGTAAAAAAATCGAGTGTAAAATAAAACCGGCCAAGTGCGAGTCAGCGAGAGGGGTTCCGTTCATAAGAAAAATATCACGTTTGTTGTATGGGAACCTCAAATTTTTATTTTATGCTTTTTTTAGTATTTATTGTTATATATATATATATATATATATATATATATATATATATATATATATATATATATATATATATATATATATATTATAGAAATACCTACATCATTCGTGAAAATTTCAACTGTCGAGCTAACACGATTAAGGAGACACAGCCTGGCGACAGACGGACGGACTGCAAAGTTTCAGTAGTAGGGTCCCGTTTTTACCCTTTGAGCACGGAACCCTAAAAATGACAACGTGGACATTTATTAGAATAAATTAGAGTTCATTTAAGTATTTAAAACTTAAGAGTCACTATGGTTGATAAAATCTAAATAAGACTTTTACTATAAAACGAAGAGAAATGATTTCTACAACATATTGCTGGAAAAATGTATAGCACAATAATTCGGTTTCGTCGATAGCGTGACTGACAGTTGCAGCAAATTACAATTAATAAATAAATAACCTAACCGAACCAAGAGCATGTCACGACATGTCTAACGCCCGAAATTAATAACGTATCTAAAATCTTAGATTGACTTCAATCTCAGATTATCAAACAAAAATTGACGTAAATTGACCGTGTAGTAAATCCTAGTATTGTTGAAATGTATTGAAATCTTGATATCAGATAAGGTATGTTGGGGTAAGTTCGGATGCTTTTTTGCAGGTTTCGACAGGTTCGACAAAAACTAAAAAATATTCATATTCGGATAGATTTCTTGACTTAAAACTGAATTTGTATGAAAAAAGAAAGATTATATTTTAGGAAAACCTAGAGGTAAATATCAAAGATGGAGTAGGTATTGATTAAAACTGGGTTTGAAGTGAAATTTTTGTTTTATTTCTACCAGGGAAAGATCGGACTAGTATGGGGAAAGATCGTACTATACATAAAACTGAATCTTATTGTCATACGCCCATGGTTCATAGACAAACATGATTCGATCTTACCCCTGATTAACCATAAAAAAAAACTATCTCGAGGGATTCATAATTCCAGTGCTAACTTTAAAAAAAGTATTGTACGTCCGATCTTACCCCTAACAAAAAATAAACAACAGTGTGTTTCTCAAACTTTTAAAAACTTTATTATGAAGTAAAAAAGTACATACCTAGTAAGTTTACGAAAAGAAAAATACAGTTTGATAAACAGAAGAAAATTATCGACGTACAAGAGCATAGTAATCAACGCCTTTAACAACAGCTAGAAACTTAAGTAATTTACCTTAAAAAAAACAACGGAAAATATTCTGCAACGTACTAAATAGAAAACTAAACTCCGCCTATCTTCCTGTAAATGGGAGATTTTACTTGCCTATATGAAAGACTTTTAGTAGGTATGGGCAAAACTGTGCAAAAAAATATATTAGCTGTTCCAAAGAATCAGTAACGTACGAAATGAAAAGCAAAATGTATGGGACAGCTGATTTTTAAGTTAGAACCCCCATTATCGGAAAAATATGCGAATTTTATTACGCTCTTAACTTACGACAAAATATGACAAACTTACTTAAGTTTGTCATATTTTATTAGTTTATCTACTTAGATAACGATAATTAAACTTAGATAAAAAAGAATGGAACATTATGAGATCGACCATTAACAAGTACACATTATCACAGGAGCAATTTCACCTACATTTTGTAACAATAATAATATAGTAATTCTAAGTTTACAAACATTATTATATTTTAAACATTCACTTAACCTAATATTAATATTTTAACCTTTTGTCGATAGCACTAATTTTATTATGAGATCGTAATTTTTTTATGTAGCCTCTGTTATGGGGTCTGCCGAATTAATTTTTAAAATTGGGTGGGACCTTTGCCCTACAGAGGGACATCCAAATAATGGAGGCTACTTAAAAAAATTCAAAAATAAACCAGAGCATCAGCTTTATTGCTCAATACATAATACTTTATATTTTCTGGATCTCTTGTTAAGATAACTTTTTTTACAATTGAATTGTTAGTCACCTCATCTTTGTCCAATTTTTTTGGCACAGTAAATTTCAGCTTTGGTTTCTTTTGCGTTTTTAGAAATCTTATTGTATAATAGGTTGATTCATCAGATGTTTGAATTTTTTCAACGAATCCTATAAAATATTTCCATGAGTTACAATTGTAATATCTGACGAGAACAGAGTCGTTCAAATTATGTTTCTTCATATTTTTGTTCGTTATTTTCTTTGTCAGTCTCATTATTATTTTCCTTTTTACAAGTTTTACTGTCATTTTCTTTCTTCAGCTGCTTCTTTTCTTTCCTTTTCAACGTTTTTTCTTCAAATCCTTGCAAAATATTCATAATGTCAGTGTCATTTAATATTTTATTTGAGTTGTTTTGGTATGTTGTTTCAAAATCCGAGCCAGAAAAACTTTCATCTTTCAGTTGACACTGATCAAAATTTATATTTTTCTTGTGTATATATTCTTCGTCGCTAGGATGTTCACTGTGTTCATCTTCCACACAATCTAAAATGTCTGAATCACTATGATGGCTCAAAGTTCCTGACACTTCTGTGTCGCTCGCATCTTCAAATTTTTGTTGTTTTCTAGTCTTTTTTCTCTTCTTTTTTTGTTTGTTTGTTTTATTGGAATCAATATTTTGACGTTGACTGACCAAGTTTTTCTTATCATTATCTTTTATTTTACTTTTCTTACCCACCCCTTTGTTTTTTATACTAATGTTTTGTTCTGCTCTTGTGTTCTGTTCTGTTGTTTGCTTTTTTATGTTGTTATTTTTTCTGTTTTAATTACTTTCCTCTTTGTGGTAGTCTTTTCTTGTGAACATCCTGGTATTGCAAGAATATCTGGATCATCATGATCTACCGCATTAGTTTTTGTTCTAAAATTTGCATCCACACTATTGTCTTGTTTCTTTTTTAAATATGTTTTGGTCAGTTCTTTCTCTTGCACAAGGCTTAAACTTCTTTTCTTTTCTAAAAAACTGCGTGTGATCACTTCTGCTCCACTGGCTATGCGTTTGAGTTTAACGATATTTTTTTTCCATCATTGCAATGATGGCGTTGTAATTTTTCAAGCGATAAATCCTCGAAGCTGGTTACGTAACGGGCTTTATCTTCTGGATGCACTATCGAAATATTTGAAATAATATCAATTTTCGGACCAAAATCATGCCCATTTATGTAAGGAATGTGGGGGTTAGATATTTTGTTTCCATCAGTTTCAGTGCCTAAAGTTGAAATCACTTTAGGAGTATGATTTACTTCCAAATTTGGAATGCGGATTTCAGCTGCAGAAGGGACTTCATCATCAAACATGGTTTCAATCGTGGGAGTGTCAACTGTTGACAATGATGCTGCCGGGAACGGGGAGTTCATTTCTCGGGAAAAGGTAACTTCAGCAACATATTCTGTATCTAACGCAGACACAGAAATATTGGGAGTGTAGTCAGCTTTAAGAGAAGGTACCTCAGCAGACGCCAATTTTGCTTCATTGTTAGAAGCCGCACATGTCATGTTTTTATTAAAGAAATCAAGGCTCAGCTGATTCAGAGTTCTAATATCTCTTTTTTGTGAATTTGGCACAATTTGTGTGGTATGTTGCAACCATCTCTTGTAAGCTGCTGGTTCATATTTCTCCGTTGGTATGACGTCGGCATTATATGGGAATATGTCTGCTTTTTTAAAGCCATTCATTATTACTTGGGGATTCGTTTTGTGCCAAACGTCAGCAAACATTTTTCAAGCAGAGTAAAGTATTCGCTAATTACGAATGGGTCGCTCATTTTTTTTGCGTAGGTATTCGACAGGTTGTGGTTTTTTTATTGATAATTGGTGACGCTTTCGGAATGATATGAACCAATCTGGACCCGGTGTGTTAATTTTTAATGGTGTTTTTAATTTATTTTTTTGGACAAAATCTGAAACCAATTCTAGAACTTCATCTCGTGACAAGCCAAAGCCCCATTTCTCTAATGTCCGGATGCAATTAGCGAGCCGAAATTCTGCTTCCGTCGGTAATGCAGTTGTGTCACTGTGTCACTGTGAACACGCGTTTTAGCGTGGACTCTGTCATTGAGAGTTGAAGCAGGTATGTTGTACAATTTTGCGGCAGCATAATTAGTTAGTTCCTTGCTTTTTACTTTTTGTACAGCAGTTTTTAATTCTTCTTCAGAATATTTAGTGGCTCAGTCTGTTTTTCGTACATAATTTCGGGGCATGATGCATCTGAAGCAAAAAATATATTTTGAAGTGTTGTCAAGACTTCAAGATGCCAAGAGGTCCTTAAATTACCAGAAAGTTTGAGTACCACTGTTTTTTTTTTATACATTCCAAAAAGGGGGAAGTTCGGATGTAATTTAGTCCGATCTTACACCAATGGGTGTTACACCAGTGGTTCAGCGCTTTGGTGCTCAAGCCGGGGGTCGCGGGTTCGAATTCCGCCGAAGGAACAAACTAGTTTATCTGTGTTCCTGGGTCATGGATGTGTATTAAATATGTGTATAATATAATAAAAGTCCTAAATATATGTATAGTATTAAAGTATTAAATATACTTCCCGTTATCTGGTACCTGTAACACAAGTTCTTCGGATACATAGCACGGGGCCAGATTGACTTGGTTTGAAGCGTCCATAGATATAGATATTATAGAAATTTATTTATTATTATACATTATTAACACATTGATAAAATATTTTAATATCTACCCTATCCATGGTATAAAAGAAAGAGTCTGTGTTGTCTCCAGCCTATGTAGTGTATAGCTTTTATGAGCTTGTAAAGCCACAGGAATTTGTGAATTGTGTTAAGTATTAAAGTATTGAACGTTTTTACGTGCATGTAAGTTCGCCGACAAGCCTATGTACCTTTTGTTGACCTTATAATATGGCAAAACAGCCTCCGTGGTCTAGTGGTTAGGGCTTGGCTCTCGACTCGGAGTTCGTGGGTTCGATTCCCGCATTGGAACAACAAAAAATGCTGCTTCCAAGTTTGGTTAGGACAATGCAGGCTGATCACCTGATTGTCTGAGAAGACAGACGATCCATACGTCGGATGGGCATGTAAAAAGTCGGACCTGCGCCTGATCTCTCGCCAGTCGTTTCGATCATCCCTCCCACTTTTTTTGAGATTTGATTTGATAGGATTATGAGAGTAAAGGAAGAGAGTGTGCTCTTGTGTACTGAGCACACACTTGGGCACTATAAAATTACTCCTGCGTAACTGACCTGGTTTCAATGAAACCGACCACCGTCACCGAAATCGGTGTGGGGAGTCATTTTTTAATTTTTTTTAATATGGCAAACAGGTTCACAAATGGTTGTCGGCGACCGTACCTACATTGTGAATTCTACAGGAATATTGCTCCAGTCATTTGATCGAGAAAAAAGGGTGTTACCTGGAAAGTATTAAAGGAGTTCTGAAATACGTAGTTTTGTAAATTTTGAGGCCCTCTATTGGGATTTCATTTTTGCCACCTCGTAACTTGGCCGTTAACGCCGCTATCTTAAAAAAAAGAGCGTCCTAAGAACAGTTTTTTGATGCTACTTCCTAACTCATTTTGCTATAAAAAAATTACGACAATATTTAAGTAGAGAAAATTCCCTACAGTTCATGTCTTATAAATGTTTTTGTAAGTTCAATATAAGTTCTCCGCAAACAGTGCTAAGTGGTCGTTGGTGTTTGGCCGCAAAATCACTTTAATTTTTAATTTTCATAATTTATTGATTTACTTTTGCCCATATAAAGCATATCATCGGAAGCAGTATTAACTAGAGATTTACTTAAAATGTTTCATTTAATTCAATTAAAAAAAAAATCGAAGCTTCATTAGTTTTTCTGAAAACCCATTAAATTTTTTATTGTTTTTAAGCATTTTATGTCTTATAATTTGAGAGCTCGGGAAACAATTTTTTTAAATAAGAATTGTATAAAAATATAATTGATTTAGAAGGAAACTTATCCTAGAATATTGTTTTATGTTAATAAATCTACTCTCCTCTTGGAAAAGTAAAATTGTATACGATTTTATTAACATTAATATTTAATATATTTAGTCTAGGTATACCTACATTTGTTGGGTTGTGAATATATTGTAAGAACATTAAATTGGTGTTTTAAATGTCTAATAACGTTTATATTAATGATCTTGGTGTTGTAAACAAATTACATTTATATGCTCATTGCTCACAATAAATATAAATATAGTATAATTCAAACAGACTCTAATGTTAAAATAATATTTGCTTCGACTTTTTTTATAATAAAACCAGGTTTATTATATACTCTCAAAATAGGTAACACATTTGAAAGCTCGAGGTCATAAAATGCTGTATACGCAGAAATAATTTAAACAGAATAATAGAAAAATACACAATACAGGCTACCGCAGTTGAAAATGTTGGGAAGATTATAGAAATTTCATTTTATTTACGTAACTACAAAATATGTACCTATATCACTGTTATAGGAAAAAAAAAGTTACTTATAACATAATACTCGTAATTTGAAAGGTAATATTTGTTTTTCAATTATCTATAGCGAAAAAATTAATCGTCATTATTTACTTTTTTTTTTACGTTACACTTACATTATACTATACATATTATATATATATATATATATATATATATATATATATATATATATATATATATATATATATATATATATATATATATATATATATATATATATATATATATATATATATATATTATATTATACTTTTTGCATTTTTCAGTCCATATTTATGTTTCCTTTCGGAAATACGCTAATGCAAATTTCCTACCTTTTACTTTAACTTAATAATTTAAAATATTAAAAAAAAAATTTTAAACTGACCCAAATGTTTAAGTTTCATGAGTAAATGCTTAGTTATAATCCGATCAAGTGAAATTACTTATTGCTTTCGAATGACACGTAAGTTATTTTAAGTTGATTGAATGTAGGCATATTTATTTCAGCAAAAATCGTTTAAAAAATTTCTTAAATTATTATTTAATATACAACATTTTTCCATTACATTAAAACTTACTTTTGTAAAATATTATGTAGGTCACGTTGTAATTTGTATCCATAACAACTAACAGCCTACCTACATTCTTGCAAAGGAGCGGTGATTATTATTTTTATTATAAAAGTAGGCGCTTACTAAATTATCCATAGAAATAAAATGTGGTTACCATATATGTAATAATATTGTGTAAAAAGTAGATTGAAATGATCTTTATAGAATTGCTTTTGTTGCCAAATTCGTATGTAACATTCTTTTAGTTGTTTTAGTATTTAAATTTGTCTTTCCATATTTAAGTTAGTGTATTTTAAATTTGTGATACCTAGTAATATATATAAATTTTATTATTTATGAGGCACTTTAATTCTTAATCTTTTAACTGCATAGGATTGTACACTTGTATACTTAGGGCCTGCTTACCCATCTGCTGTAGCAAGTTGGATTACTTATTAAGTTTTGTGTCTATCACTTAATATAATTAAAAATCCTGACACAGAACGATGTGGAACTGGCGCTGAAGTAGACATACCTAACCTAACCTATACAATTTTATATTAATTAATATATTAAAATATACAATATACATAAATACATACTTTTACTTAAATCAGTAAAAGTTATTATACCTTCAAACCTTACGTTTGACTAAAGTAAGGCCAACCAGACGAGATAAAGAATGTAAACAAATTTTCAGGGGTTCAAAACATTTTTATTTGAATAAATTATTATAAAGTTCGAATTTTAATCGCTGTCGTCTGTACTAGACAAAGATGATTCGTCGGAAGAGTCCGAGTCAGCTGTGTTTATGATAAAACTATCTATTGTATTATCAATCATGTTGTCAATATTGCTATAAAAATTGTCCTCGACTTTTATTACATGATCCGAAAACGAAATAAGTTTTACATTACCAGTGATATGCACTGCCGAAAATTCTGATTATTTTAGTAAGTCATCTTCTTATTTTGTGGGCTGCAAGGCTTATCGATCCCAGAAACCCAACGAGAGAACAAAAAATAAAGTGACTTTTTAGTATGTGTGTCCCCTGCGGGAACCGAACCCGCGACCTCCAGATTAAGAGCCCACGCTCAGCCCACTCGGCAACGGAGGCAGTAAGTAATGTATGGGCAAAAGCTAGTATTTATTAACATAATAAAGGCACAATTATTTGACAAACCTGCATTCACCCATGTTTCATCCATATAGAATATAGAGCGATTCTCCGTTCGGTATTTTTTAATCTTTCTTAAGTAATTCATTCGCCATAGTACGAGGGCTGCACTAAAAGTATCGGGAATGGAATATTGCCACTGTTCCTGTCATATTAAAATCTTTTTAATTTAAAACTCCTTGGTTTTAAAAATCGAATACCGTTTATTTATTTAAAAAAAAAAATCTCGGTCTTGTCACAAGGTCTTGTCAAACTTGTTTAGTCGTTAAGAAAATGGAATTGACTCGAGAAAATTCTATAGCGATGATTTATTATGACTTTCGAAGTGGTTTAACACAAAAAAAGTGTGTTGACCGGATGATTTCTGCATTTGGTGATGAAGCCCCATCCAAAACCACAATTTATCGCTGGTTTGCTGAATTTCAACGTGGACGTGTCAAGCTCAGTGATGATCCCCGTCAACGTCGTCCAAAAACTGCAGTCACCCAAGAAAACGTTGATGCTGTGCGTAAGCTGATTGAGGAAGATCGACATGTGACATACCGCGAAATTCAGGCAACTTTAGACATTGGCATGAGTCAAATACAAATAATCTTGCATGAACAATTAGGTGTAAAAAAGTTGTTTTCCCGATGGATACCGCATTTGCTCTGTGAAGAGCAAAAAGCGGCTCGCGTTACTTGGTGCGTCAGAACTCTCGAAAGATTCCACGCAGGATCCTCAAATGCTGTATACAACATCGTATCAGGTGACGAATCCTGGATATACGCGTACGAACCCGAAACAAAAAACCAATCACGAGTTTGGGTGTTCGAAAATGAGTTAAAGCCAACAAAAATTGTTCGTTCACGGAGTGTTGCA
Organism: Phengaris alcon alcon; assembly: GCA_037179445.1. Lineage (NCBI taxonomy): Eukaryota > Metazoa > Arthropoda > Insecta > Lepidoptera > Lycaenidae > Phengaris > Phengaris alcon. Next base: position 478,014 of record JAYRCH010000120.1, read on the forward strand.
AAAAAAATGGTGGCCACGTTTGTCTCCAAAACCGGCCATGTTGCGACTATTCCTCTTGAGGGACAAAGAACGGTTAATGCAGAATTTTTTTGTTTGCCACAGGTCGTTTCTGAACTCCGTAAAGAGAACTGCAACCGCCGCATCATCCTCCATCACGACAATGCGAGTTCTCACACCGCGCACAGAACTTAAGAGTTTTTAGAGCAAGAAATCGGGGCTGTACGGCGGATGGTCTAATAATTCTATAATTATTAGACCATCCGCCGTACAGCCCCGACCTAAGCCCTAATGATTTCTATACTTTCCCTAAAATAAAGAATAAATTGCGTGGTCAGAGATTTTCATCACCTGAAGAAGCTGTGGACGCCTACAAAACGGCCATTTTGGAGACCCCAACTTCCGAATGGAATGGTTGCTTCAATGATTGGTTCCATCGTATAGGAAAATGTGTCGAACGCGGAGAATACTTCGAAAAGTAATAAATACATTTTTAAATAGTAATGTTGTGTCACTTCCTTGATTCCCGAAATTTTCAGTGCCGCCCTCGTATAATGTCGTCTCTGTCTATTAAAGCATTGTTTCTTTGTCGTTTTATATACTTAAATTTTAAATGTTTAAGTATTTCCTGAAATATCGATCTCTTAAAGTTAGGTAATTCTTCATCATCATTGACAGCTTGGAGTACTTTTTTTAATGTAGGTAATTCGCTTTTCAGATAAAAGCTATGAACTTTCTTTCGTATGGCCTGTTTATCAAACTCGTCCACTTTTTCCGAGAATGTGACCCTTTTTTTGGTTGTTGATGGGCTTTGTACATTCCCAGTTGTTGCATATTCTTTTATAATTCTATATACGGAAGCGACACCGATGCCCAAAATCGCTGTTTTCTCCATTATACTTGTTTTGTACGGATATTCATCAGTAGGCCAAGTTTGCTTCACGTATTTGTGCACATTAATGACCATTCATTTTTCATTAGATTTAAAATACGTCCGCTGTAAATAAAAAAAATGTGAGGAATAGTAAATTTTAGACTATTTTCTTATTATTATATAAAAATAATCTTTTTTGGTATGGAACCATAAAAATCAAAATTATGGTTATGGTAAAAAATTATCGTAAAGTGCAAATGAATTAATAAATTAACTTACCTTTTGACGCTTTTTGCGTGGTGAATTGATTTCTTTCAAAGGTTATCTAGAGCCGCCAGGCTGTGATTCCATAATTAAAATCAACAACTAAGCACTCACAATAACAACACCAATCAAAAATAAAACTAACCGAAACGGAATAATAACAACAAAAAATCAAGTAAATACGGAGACGAAAAAATATGTATCACTTCGAACGCAATCCAAACAGGAATGAACTTGTTCAAAATTGTTTGGCGGACCAAATGTTGACAACTGCGGCACTGGCCGCTTTCCTGTACCACGAAACACGTTACGACAGCTGTCGTCGACCAACTGACGTCATTATTGCATACGAGTGATAAGGACAGATATAATATTAACTCACTTTCATAATGCAACTCAGTAGCGGTCCGTTTATTTACGTTTTTTATCTCGTCTCGTTGGCCTTACTTTAGACCAGGGGTCTCCAAACTACGGCCCGAGGGCCACATCCGGCCCGCCGACAGATTTTGTCCGGCCCGCGAAGAGCTAGCATACTTGAAAACTCCTTTTAGAGAACATATTTTTATAGCAAATTAAATTTAGTTTACTGAAGTATTCTAATTTTATGTTGAATAATTATTAATATGACATCTACATTGATATGGTCATGGGCTAACTACTCATAACATTGATTTCTTAGGTTTACGCGAATATTGTTAATTGTTTTAAACACTTACGGATTGTGTCGCGGTGCACTTTTCTTTTTCCCGACGTTGTCAGTCCTCCCGTGTCCACGGCTGCTGGAAAGTAGCCGAAACGTCGGGAAAAAGAAAAGTGCACCGCGACACAATCCGTAAGTGTTTAAAACAATACTCATAACATTGTTTTAGGCTTATTGTTATTGTTTTTGTGATAAGTTGGATAAAGAAACACAGAATTGTAATGAGTAAAGACATGTATAATATGCAGAAAATTTAACTTCAGTATATAATAACAAATTATTGAAATGAATCCAACTAACATTTTAAATAAAAACATAACTTATAACAAGCATAATGACATATGAAATACTAATGAGATTTATGTAATTGAGATTTTCCACTGACAATAGTTTGTAGTTGTGGACTAATTTTACTTGTACCAATTATTAAAAGAGATTTAAGATGCTCATCAGTTAATTTAGACCTGTAAACATTTTTTGTGTACTTCATTTTGGAGAAGGTCTTCTCACACAAATAAGTAGTACAAAAAACAGATAACAGCCCACGGGCAAATTTATGCAAATTATCAAATTGTGTCAGTGGAAGACCCTTATAAAATTCCAACAAAGATGAGTTTTGATATTTGTTCTTAATTATATCACTGCACTGTAGATCAATCATTTCCATTTGAAGTTACGGGGCTAGGGTTTCAATGTCAGTATCAAAAGGATTCTTAAAAATCTTAATTTGATTCGCAATGGCATCAAAGTCCGAGAAACGAGTATCAAAATTTATTTTCAAAGCACTCAAAGTTTCTATTGCAAAATCGATAGGAAACTCAGTCTCAGTGGTGTGGCTGAATATTTCACATGTTTTAAAATGTGAAAAACATTTACTTCATAGTTGTGATTGAAACAGTATCAATTTCTTCCGGAATTATTTGATATTAGTGTATAAATCAGGAAGATGCTGGTTTTCTCCTTGCAATCTCAAATTCAGTTCGTTCACATGTTTTGTCAAATCAACATAGAATGCTAACTTCCACAGCCATGCGTTGTTTTGTAATTCAGTAAGAGGGCGATGCTTTTCATTCAAAAAAAATTCGATCACTGCTCGAAGTTCAAAAAAGCGCTGAAGGACTTTCCCACAACTAAGCCAACGTACGGCAGTATGATAAGGTAAGTCATTTTCTCCAATCTCTTCAATAAATTGTCGGAATTGTCGGTGATTCAGCCCAAAAGATCTGATAAAATTAACAGTTTATATGACTGGTTTCAGAACTTCATACATATCCAAACATTTTCCGCACAAAGACTGTTGATGAATGATACAATGTAAGACTAATGGTTTTGAACCACCGTCATTTTCTACAGCCTTTGACACAAGAGCGACCACTCCTCTATCTTTCCCACTCATGTTTTTGCCTCCATTAGTTGTAGTACATTTCAAGTTTTTCCATCGAAGGTTCTTTTGATTAATGGCCATTTCAACTCCTTTAAAAATATCTGTACCAGTAGTTGTGCTATGAATACTATACATATCAAGAAGTTCTTCATGCACATCATAGCTTTAACTACTCCTCGAATATAAATCAACACCTGAGCAGTATCTGACACATCCGTTGACTCATACAAGGCCAAAGAAAACCACTCAACATCTCCATTTTTGTCGAACAGTTGAGAGGATATATTTTCAGCGATGTTTTCTACCCTTCGAGCCACAGTGTTTGCTGACATACTGACAGTTTTTAATAAATTTACCATTTCAGGTCACATTTGCATTGCATTCTTTGCATTCTTGCATGCATTCTTTGATAATTTCTCCATCGGTGAAAGGTTTTCCACGTTTTGCAATTTCAAGAGCCACACGAAAATTGGCACGAGTTGCAGCCTCTTGTTCAGTTTTGAGTTTTGTAAATGAAGATTGCTGCGATTTCAATCCGCGCTTCATAGCTTCGAATTTTTCTGTCCGCAAACTTCCTGTATATTTTGAGTAATTTTAAAAATGTTTTGTTTCATAATGACGTTTAATGTTATATTCCTTGAGAACGGCTATGCTTTCATTGCAAATCAAACATAGCGCCTTGTTACTGGACTCAATTACGAAATACTGAATGTTTCACTGATCTTTGAATTTTCTGCATTCACTATCAATTTTTCGCTTCTTTTCCATACTACTAAATCACACACAAAAGCAAAAATTCAAATCAAAATACTGTTACAAAGATGTCTTAAACTTAAACACGCACAAACACGTTTTAAGGAGGTACGCACTATTTTATTTCACAACAGTGTCATAGGAACTGACTTGTGGTTGCGCCAGTAGCCTTCTTATATATTCCAATTACTGCCATCTAGAAGTGAGTGGAAGACACCAGATCTTTCTCGAACCAACGAGATTATTCTGTACGTGCTATTAGCGCCATCTGTTAGCGATAGAAGGTACTACCTATTTCCGCTTGTGTCCACCAAATGTCGTGTCACGTTACTCCTCATGGCTCGTACTCTACGACTAATCTAGAAATTACAGATAATGACAGGAAAATTAATAATATGCAGTGTTGCCGTTTTGCGGACTTTAGTCCGATTTGCAGCCTTTTTTAAACGTTGCGTACTTTTTCGGACTTTTTTTTTCATCAGTGGACTATTTCACTTTTTACCACCGGCAACAATGATAATATGGTTCTGGCCCTCGGAACTTACTGGACTAATCAGTATGGCCCTAAGGCTGGAAAGTTTGGAGACCCCTGGTTAGACTAATGTATTTACAGACCAAGTGATACTTGTAAGCTGGAGGAGGGCCAGGGAATTCTTTAATTCATCCTTGAGTAGTTTTATATTTTATTAAAGATCGCCTCCGAAATCCATGATATAATTTTTTATATTATTATGCTATTTTTAATTACAAAGAAACTTTGTTAAAGTTTACTACCCGAGGCTCACTTCCCACAGCTCTTGGTGTGCCATTTTTGAGGGCACCACCTAATCACTAATTTATATTTTAATATTGTAATTTGTAACGCACAAGCTCAAATTATGCGTTGAATACGACCCAATATTTAATTATATAAGTACCGAGATATTGTTTGGTGTTCTTTGGTGTATTTGGAAATAAGTCCCAACTGAAAATAAAAGAAAAGTTTTTATTAAAAATATGTACATGTGAGTGATTTGATGTTTCATATAGAACTTTTGTTACCATGTCTTATTTTGGACGACTTTTAATGTCTAGAATCACTAATTTTTTTTAAGGGAAATCTATTGGAAATATGTCATGATCAATTCTTGCATAGATTTGAGAACTTTCTAGAAACACGAAGCGATGAAATAAAGTTGTAAAAACGTAGTCAAACAGATACGTATCACTAGGTACAGTCGCCTCAAAACCACTAAAGAGGCACTGGTTTCATCTGTTTGTTTACCTGTAGGCCGTGGTGGAGGTTATGGGGCTATGTGTGAAGGTTTTGGGGGGTATGAGATGTCGAAAGACTGTAAAAAGGATGTTAAGTTTGTTCGAAAAAAGACAATTAAATTGAATTATGTATGTAGTTATTGTAACGATAGAGTATTATCATTATAGGACTTTAAAAGTTTGTTGTTTTAAGTATATTTATTTAGTTTATTAAATAAGTTATACATACAATACATACAACCTGAATAAGCGAAACATTTATTATTTTTCCTTTATTTTTTGTTTTTACTCCGTAGGTACAATCGCACTCCGCGCCTACTTGTAAAGCCTATGATAAATATTAGGAATTAGTTTCAAAAGTTACGTGACTTCTAAGACCTAGGTACTAATTAGTACGTACTACGTACCTACTAACTTAAAGTTCTGTATATAGTTCGTACTTTAATATTTCAATTTGTCTGTCAATGTAAATAAAGTTTTAGACTTACTGAGTATTGAATATTGATGTATAATATTGTAAACGTCTTTTAAATAAACTGAAAATAAATTCAAATTAAACGTCATAATAAAACACAATAGGAGTTTGATTTATATTTAATTTATGTACTGCAAGAAGAAATTCTTTGGTAAATATACCTACTTACTATCTATGTATTGTATGTGCATTACTGCAAAATATGGTAATACAAAAGTCATTCTTAAAAATTTAATTGCTGTTAAAACTCGTACTAAATACTTAATCGTGATATAATTAAGATAAATTTATAATCAATTTAATTACGTACATTATACATAAATTGAAGTTTAAAAAAATATAATAGATCGGAAAATGTACAATAGTAAAAAAAAGCCTCTTAACTTCCAAAACTCTATCTCTATAACCTATTTATAAGTTTAAATTAACGCTTAAAGTGACGTAAGTAAGTGGTATATATTTTTTACGTAGTAAATATGAATATAAAAATTGAAATAATCATAGTGTACTAGAAGTCGCGCTGTGGTCGAAATTCTCCCATAATAATTCATATAATTTTAAAGTTTGAACTTTATAATTGTAGCTTTTGCCTCATAAGATAGAGAAATAAATATAAATGTCGTTACAGATTGACAAACGTCAACGTGTAACAAAATTATAAAATGCATTGGGAATTCACGACAAAGTCGCGCGCAAAATCTAGTCTAGTAGTGATGATTTCTATTACTTAGAAAATAAGATTTACTTTATACTTTTTTGTGTATTTTTTACTTTGGAAGTCGGCTTAATGTGAAACCTGAAAATTACGCGCGGACGCCTAACTTCAGCGTTAAATTATAGTTATAAACAGTGGATATAGAGTTTCGGTAGTTAAGAGGTTTTTATTGTAACTTATCTGCTCTTGTAGAATATTTTTCAAAATTTCATAAATATTAATAGTTTATAAACTATTAATGAAAACCAAAAACAATTTTTGTCATCTTTAATTGTCCTAAAAAAATAAATATAAGTATTCATCAAAAAAGGGATTTTTTTGTTTTTTATCAATACAACCCTTCAGACAACAATATCAATTCAGAGGTTTTACATTAAAACATTCATAGTAATAGAATTTTTACATTTCTACATTTTCGAGGTTTTTACATTTCAGACGCATGAGCCACTCCACCAATAATGCTAATAATTTATGAGATTTATATTGAAAATATAATTGTTGGATAAACCTCTACACAGTTAGGTTTACTAACTAACTCGAAACCTAACTGTAGACAGTAGTTAATTTTTGACCCAGTAATGAACATTTCTCTTTTTAATGGTTAAATTAAAACTAAATCTTGTAAATTAAAATAGCTTGTTATGAATAAAAACTTTATTATTAACATTATAAAGCTGGCGATTTTCACCGAATCGTTACTAGGTCTTTACAAATTTTTTAATCACTGGGACAAACGCCAATATGGGTGTTTCTTCCCGCTGCCGTAAGCGGTATTTGTATTTGAGTTTCTTTGATAACAATGTTTCTTATACATCCAGTGAAGCCTCTCTTCGATCGTACACCTCGTACTTTAGATATTGGGCGTTCATGGCCACCGATGTATAGCGCTGAACGGGTGTCAGTAGAACCTGACTGACCCAGGCCGGCGTCAGAAAAGTGACCATCAACTCCTACAGACACCACGTGACGTGACTTGACCGCTAGAAAAAAAATGGTTGTCTGGTAAGTCGGTTAACGGACGATAATTTTACGTGATAATGTCGTCACAAGCAAAACGCTCATGCCGATCGTGTCTATCTATCGCTTATTCCGCGCTCTCGCTTGCACGCTCGGCTCAGGCGGAACGGCGATTTATAAGACTTTATCACGTCAAAAATTGTAACCGATTAAGTATTGTAATTATAGAAAAGCGAAACATTCCAGTCTGACATGTAGGTCACCTATTAGCTAATAATCATTTTTTAAAACGTAATTATAAAAGCCAACTACACTGGCGGACACGTAAAGTGCGTCATAGTGCAAGAACACATTCAATTAAATTTTATTACTAAATATGCAAACTTTTTACATTTATTGGTATTGGAAAATAAAGGCTGGTTTCTTAACACAAAAACAAAATCAAATTTAAATATGGTACTGTCACAAAAGAAAGAAAATATTCTATGGAAGAAATCTTGTCAATTTACTAAAGATTAACTCGTTGTTACGTTAATGTTGTGATTGATGGTTATTTTATTTTCTTTTGTTACATGTTGAATTGACGTTACTAATTGTTTAATTGCTAGTCTGTTTTCATTTTAAACACGTTTTTCTCTCACGAATATGGACGTATCGTCCGAAAAAGCCGCACAAATTGTTGCTCTAGTGCAGCAAGGCCTAAGACAAACGAACAATTGCTGCAGATTTAAATGTAAACCAGTCTACGGTTTCCCGAGTTTACAGAAGGTTTATGGAGATAGGTGCATTCAAAATAAGACGTGGAACCGGCAGAACTCGGGTGACAACGTCTCGTGACGACAGGTTTATTGTGACAACTTCCTTGCGAAATCGGTTTTTAGCGTCTATAAGCATTAAAAATGAGCTCCACCAGGTACGTGATGTAGCAGTTAGTCTACGAACCATAAGAAGAAGGCTAAAAGAGCGTGATATCACACCTTTCAGACCAAATGGACTAAAATTGTCTGCAGCTCACAGGCAAGCTCGACTAAGATTTGCTCGTGAATACTTAAATTGGACTGAAGAGCAATGGACTTTCGTATTATTCACTGATGAATGTAGGACTTGTTTGTACGGTGCTGATGGTCGCAGACAAGTCTACCGTAGACGAGGAGAGCGATATGCTTATAATTGCATTGAGGAGAGGGTTCCATTTGGAGGCGGGTCTTGTATGGTTTGGGGCGGCATATCGATGGATGCTCGAACTGAACTTGTTTTTATTGACGCAGACACACATGGCCGTGGTAACCGTGGTTTAACATCACATCGCTATATAACGGAGATATTGGACCCTCATGGTGATACCTTTTAGCGGATTTATAGGCGAAAACTTCATTGTGATAAAGCTCGTCCGCACGCAGCGAGACAAGTTGAGCAATACTTTACTCAGGTTGAGATTCGTTCCATGGATTGGCCAGCACATAGCCCGGACCTCAATCCGATAGAATATGTGTGGGACAACCTAAAAAGAGCTGTATTTTCAATAAATCCGGTCCCAACAACGGTTGCGGAGCTCGAGAGTTGCATTGTCACAAGAATGGGACAATACTCCGCAAGATCTTTTAAAAACACTATCAGGTCGATGCGAAATCGACTTGAATCAATTATTAGGACAAGAGGAGGTAATACACCTTATTAAAAAATATATACATTTCTTAGTATTGTAAAATTTTCATAATAAAGCTATTTTTGTTCTATTCACTGTTTCTTTCCAAAAAGCTGCAAAAGGAGTAATTTGATTCTTTTAGTGTGAAAAGTTGACCTATACACACATGAATTGATTTTTTTATCAGATTAAGAACCAGTCTTAGCATTATCATTAAAATAAATAAAAATAGTTTGCACTTTTACTAATTATATTTCTTTGAAAGTTATCTTGCACTATGATGTAGTTTATGTGTCCGCCAGTGTATATATATGTAAGATATTATCGCAAGGATTAAATAATAAGCTGATCTGCGTTATTAAAAAAACAACTTACCATGAATCCTGTGCCAATTTCCATCGCACAAGGAGAACTTATTGCCAAGTTTGTAGCTCGCATGGAAAGGACCTTTCCCGTTCTCTACGTTAGCAATTACTTCATTTTCCAGCAATTCTAGGATCATGAAGTCTCTCTTTCCATGTACACTCAATAGAAGTCCAGTAGAATTGCGCGGCTTCACTTCCATTGAAATGGAAATCTCGTAACCTACTTTGAAGTTCTCTTGCAGCTAAAATAAGTATCAAATATGAGTAATAAAGTATAATATTCATAACTTACTACGTATAACACATTATTTCGTATCTTACAACGATGATGAGTATTAAACTTACTTTCAAGTAATTGCTATGCATGTTGTTCGATGGTCCGAAGTATACGCCGTCTTCAACGTTATCTGAGCACCGAAGAGAATTGACTCTGTTCAAAACGTCTGTGACATATTGACCGTTCATCATAAGTCCCTTAAGGCAACCCATGAAAGGCTGATAAAAGTTCTGGAAAGGAGAAAGGTTTGCTTAGTCATGTTCTCATGTTATGTGCCATTTCGTTTACTCTGTGGGCAATTCTCGTAATTTTTGTCGGTTAAATCTCATTTGGATTTACAGGCTATCCTACTCGCACACGTGCGTGTTAATCGTTTAAACCAAAACGAAATGCAACTAGGCTTCTGTTTAAAAACTTACATTTAGATTTTGGCTCATACTGTTACTGATGTTTCTTAAACCACCGTAATAATATGGGGGCGCCAGCACAGCGGGTGCGTAACACGAGACGCTGGCTTCACCGATTCTCTCAGAGTCGACCGTAAGCTTGCCATGACCACCGTTTCTAACCAACGTCACTGAATGCCATTCAGCACCGTTGTACGTTTGTGTGGATGACACCAAAGCTGTTTCTCCGCCGCAATTGAAGCTAAAGTGGAGCTGCAAATGTAAAGATTATGTAAAAGATACATATTTAAACGTCTGTTACTTTATATCTCATAGAGAAAGAGGTGTTAAACACAAAACAACTAAAATAATATAAACATTTAAGGACCGGCTCAAACACCGGCTACTGGCCGGGTTACCGGTGACCTCCGCTTCACAACTTGCATACATTGGGTGGTGGCTGTCATAAAAATGTATGAAAATTCTATCGCAATATGTACAGCGTGACACACACTGGTTAATGTAGTCGTTTGTCCCGTGCTTTAGTCAACTCACCCTTGCATCTTTCATGTATAAAGCTAAGAATTGACTCGGGTTTCGATCTGCAGCGGCATAGAAAATCAGTCCACCATTCTCATCAAACGTTCTGAACGTTATGGTCAAGTCAAATCCTTCTAGTTGTCTGCCCGGTAGCTTGGCGTATTCTATACGGCTGTCGTTTCTGGTTCCTGTGATCAAAATACAAACAAGTTTATTTTTTCTTCATCCGAAAGAACATTATAAACTTTTATTTTTATATCTTACCAAATCTATATCCCTCTTCTGGATCTCCGATGCCATATTGTGTATCATACGCCAGTGCGCAACCCGATTCAGGTTGCGGGGGTGGTCGTTTGGTTGTCGTTGGTGTATGTTTTGTTGTTACAAATGGCGCCCTTGTAGTGGTTGGAGCGTATGTAGTTGGTGGCAATGTTGGTAATGCGGTAACAGGCTCCTCGGGTTGATAAACCTCATTCTCTATAATTGCAAAATTAAAAATTACTTCGATTTTTAGAATCACTTAAAATCCTTGTATAATATGGGCATGTTGACTATAGTAAAAAATCACTTAAATATGGTGATTGTCAATTATAATATTAAATATTTAGAAATATTTATAAACTGTCATTTATAATGAAAGATAAATACAACTCCAAAGTAAAAGAACTAACATTCGTAACCCTTAAGGCAACCACAGACGAGAGGCCGATGGTTTCAGACATAACTGATGTCAGTTCGGCCTCAACTGATTCGAGCACATACACGGAAAAAATCGCGTCCGACCGAACTGACGTCAGATCGGCCTAAACGGATTCGAGTACAAACATGGAAAATCGCATCAGTTCGTTCTGGTTTGCCGCGAGATACGGTCGTGTTTTTAGGGTTCCGTAATACTTAAGGAACCCTTATAGTTTCGCTCTGTTCGTCCGTCTGTATGTCTGCCTGTCTGTCCGCTCTCCTAGCTTCGGTAATTATGAATATAAATAGATATAATTTGGTATAGTTATAAAATATGTATAGATCTCGGTTTTGACATCATAAAACAATGTTTTCAAAACTATGGATCGGCTAGCTCGTACATTTGACAGAACAAATCTTCATACAAGAAAAAGTGACGTCATCTTGGTTTCACCATACCTCAAATAACAAAATAAACCCAAAACCATACCTCAAATATCGAAATGGACCCAAAACCGCCAAAAGTGGGGCCATTTAAGTGAGGACAGTTTTTGCCTCGACATGCCTCGTCTATAGTATATACGTCTATGTCATAAAATCATAGATGTATTATATTAAAAAGAGGTAGATATGGTTTGCGCGCGCAAAAAGTGACGACTCGAAACTGAGCTAAGTCGGACAGTTTTTGGTTAGTATGCGACGAGCCGGTTGACGAGTAGCACGTCCTACGCATCCCGTGCACCTTGCCCAAAATGCCATCGTGTGTCTATAAAGATATAAAGAAGAGTGACAAAAAAGTGACTAAAAATCTGAAACCAGTTTATTAAAGAATTTTACTGAAAATGTTTAAAAATTTGAAAAACGGCTTAATGTAGAAAGTTGCCAATACTTTTGTTTTTCGAAGTAATCTCCGTTCCTCTCTACACATCGTCGCATTCGATGGAACCACTGAGAAAAGCAGTGGGCCCATTCTTCCTTAGGGGTCTCTTCTATGGTATTTTCGTACGCTTTCAACGCATCTTCAGGACTCGTAAAGCGAATACCTCGAATTTTATCTTTAGTTCTTGGGAATAAATGAAAGTCGCAGGGCGCCAGGTCAGGACTGTATGGAGGATGACTCATTATCTCGACACCTGCCATAGTCAAATATTCAACAGTCCGTTTTGCGGAGTGCGCTGAAGTATCGTCGTGGTGAAGGAGGATCCTGCTTCGAGGGCGCTGCTGTCGAATTTTTTCCAAGACAACAGGCAACCAGCGATTGACATACCAGTCTGCAGTTATAACTGTCCTTCCATCTTCTAGCACAACTGTCGCGAAATGACCTTTCCTACCAAAGAATGAGGCAATAATCTTTTTTCCTTGACTTCTTCCTTTCTTTACCTTAGTTGGCTGATCCTCGAAAGGAAACACCCACTGAGCTGATTGTCTTTTGGTTTCGGGTTCGTAGCATTATATCCAGCTTTAATCACCTGTGACGATGTCAAATACAGCATTTGAGGCACCGCCGTTGAACTTATCTAACATTTGGCGACACCAGTCCATGCGAAGGTGTTCTTGGTCGTCGGTTAAAGTATGGGGAATCCATTTGGTACAAAGCTTCCTGACGCCTAAATGTACGTGTAATATTTTTTGAACTTGACTCATACCAATGCCTAGGCTTGCCCGTATCTGCTGATAGGTCACTCTCTTATCTTCCTCTATCATGCGTCGCATAGCACTGATGTTATCTTCAGTAGTCGCTGTTAAAGGACGTCCCTCACGCGGATCATCATTGAGATTGCTACGTCCACGCTTAAACTCGTTAAACCAATTGTAAATAGTGACACGAGATGGGGCTTCATTAAGAAATGCTAATCGCAGCCTATCATAGCTTTGTTGTTGAGTAAGCCCACAACGAAAGTCATAATAAATCATTAACTGAAAATTTTCTCGCGTTAGGTTGATTTTCACGTGTAACAAGAGTTTTAGATTTGCCGCCAATTCACAAAAACAAATGACAAATGAATGCAATATACTACATTAGGTTACCAAAGAGTTCTAAAATAGAAATTCAAAAAAAGTTTTCATTTTCATTCTTTTTTCAGTAGGACGCACCATTTTTGAGATAGAAGAATTTTACAGAAATTAAAATATATCCGCCAGTTTGAAATTTCAAAATAAATGATTTTTTTTGTAATTAACATTCCCTAAACTTAGACAAGGACACCTAGATTCATTTTATTAAAAATAAATGTCCGCTATCTTTTAAATTCAAAATGGATATCATGCACCTGGGCCAATGCTTGATATGAGGCATGCTTAATGCATGCCATTTAAATTTATCAATCTTAAATTTTTCTTCAAGTTTTCCAAAACACACAAACTTTCGCCTTAATAATATTTGTGTGATATATAAAGTGTGAGAGGACTAATAGTAATAATAAAAACTTATTTTATTTATTTTTTCTACAGTGTTACCGTTTATTTAATATTTCTTTGTTTTTTTTTTAATATCTTGATTGTAAAAATTCCTACGCACCTAGATTTTAAATCCCGTTATAAAGAATTTGTTGATTTTCGTGTAAATCGCTAATCGTCAAAAACATAGTTTTTTTTTCTATTATTCGAATAGTGCTCATAAAACATCGAATATTCGAATATAAAAATTTTCGAATGTTTGCAAGCCTTACTTTTTACTCTTTACATAAAAATATATTGATAGTAAGTTTTCCTAATGAGAAACGAATTCTGAAAAATACGTCATAAAAGTACATACTTTTTTGACGTTATGTTTACACAAAGCCTGGTTTAAAAGGAGTTTCTTGCTAAAAATATTTTTCTTCATGTGTGTCGTCTTTTATTACTTTGCGGAATTAAAAAAATGCATTAAAACAACAAGACAGTGTTTTTAAATACCAGGTTTCGATTCCTGTTTGGGACATTAATAAAAAAAAACGTAATATGCAATAGTATCTAAATAATAGTAGGTATTTACGCCATTATATATTCGCATAGTAATACAAAATATTATGTGTTTTTAAATAGCACGTTTCGATTCCTGTTTGGGACATACATTAAAAAAACAAATATGCAGTTTTATCTAAATAATAGTAAGCATTCACGCCATTATAATCTTGATTAATCTTACATAAAATGGTTGTCAAATTACCGAAAACCCAAAAAATTGAAATTGTAAGTATGTCCTTAAAGGTAAGCTATAAACGAATAGAATTTTTACGCATTTTGTACATTCTGTGTCAAATGTTCTATGCCAAAGATTCCAAACTTGAATATACGCGCTTATTTAATAATGGGATATACATAATTGATGTTGGGAACAAAAAATAAGTTGGCAACTGCACACGAGCATACTGTATTACTGAATTTGGCAGCGAATTAATATGTTGGCGGCTAAATTACTAAACTGGCGAAAGCGCTCCGTCGAAAACAAATACAAAAATCGGCAGATAAATGGCGGCGAAGTTTAATCCAAACTGGCACCGCAATACTTTTACAGAAATTAAAACATATCCGCCATTTTGAAATTTCAATATAAATTATTTGTTTTTTGTTCCTTAAATTCTTTCGCCAACTTGGTAATTTAGTATTCCATATTCGGTTTTTTCACACCCAAAATTTGATTGTTTTGTCGCAAGTTTACATGCCTTTAATAATTTGAGCTTAATTGGTAGTGACAAACGCTAGTCATCTTTTTTGCTATTGAATTAAGCATGACATCCCTATCACGAATTTTTGCTGTGTGAGTGAAAAAAATGTCAATGTGTGTCGCGGCACAAACATTTTGTCAGTTTTGTAAGGATATAACGTATCCATAGTAAATGTTATCAATGAATAAAATAATAATAATTTGTCACCAGGCTGTATCTCCTTAAGCGTGGTGGCTCGACAGTTGAAATTTTCACAAACAATGTATTTCTTTTGCCGCTTTTTTTATAACTACAAATACTAAAAACAGAATAAGATAAAAAATTGAGGCTCCCATACAACAAACGTGATTTTTTCCGTTTTGTACGAAACCCCTCTTGCCGACTCGGACATGGCCGGTTTTATTTTACACTCGAATTTTATTACCGTTCAGTCCATCCGTTCAGATCAGAATTAATGTTGACAACTTAGTTTTTTTACAAAGTTTTACAATTAAATTTAGTACCTATTTTACTTCCGCTTTAGTAGGAATCTAGTTGATTGTAGTGTTTTAGTAGAAAATAGACAGTAAACATAATAAAATGGCCTATTTTAGGCAGTGGTTATTTGTATTTTTTTGAGGGATTTCTAAGTTTAGTAGCTTTTTTGATATATTTCCGTACTCTTTTAGTAGTTTTTAGTAGAAAACGACGCGAGTTTAGTAGTTTCGCAAAAACAGAGTTGGCAACATTGGAACGAATAGATTCATTCCAGTGTTGCCAACTCTGTTTTTTATATCTCTGATACTCGAAAATGGTATAAAAGTCATGTGTGGAACCTCGCCATTGTTTAAAAAGGCCTATTCGACGATACGATACCCCACATGCTGGGGTAGAATATGAAAAAAATAACCATCTTCTCCTGTATCGAGAGCCACACCATCAATATAAAATTATTGTTATTTTATGATGCCAAAAATAAAATCTATACACAATCTATAACTTCACCAAAGGATAATGGGATCTGGTCAAACTACTGAATACACACAAGCTATATGACGTATGAAAGGTGTCTTCTCAAACTCTATTTGTTTATATGGCCATAGAAGTGTCATTAATAATAATTAGCTTTTACACAAATAACCCTGTTATTTGTGTAGACGCTAAAAACAAAAATGAACCGTTTTTTCTTGTTTATTATACATAAAATAACGTGGGAGAATGAAAAAGTGATTTTTTGTCGCCGAAAATCCATGCTTAGGTACGAATGTGCCACACGACCGGAAAAACAACAAAACCTCATAGAAAACCGGCGGCGTAAAATCGACTATTTTGAAAAAAAATACACACTGTTTTATTACACCATTTAATAGTGTTGCTAATAAGGTCAAATTCTGAAAAGTAGTACAATGCAAAAAAGGGTTACATAGTATTTTATGAAATTGCTTCATAATTTAAGAAACGTTTGAGAATAATTGGTATGCTTCAATGCTGTTTTTTTTTTCAATTAGGCGAAGATGTCAAAGTGTATCTTGGTGTCAAAGTAAGTTTTAATCAGCTCAATAAAACCTATGTACCCAATTACATATCTTACGTAACCGGTAACTATATTATAAACTTTTATTGAAACCAAAATTTTGTATGTTAGTTTCATAGTGCCAAATTGGGTTTTCTAAATAACAATATTTCATGCGTACACGGGAATGTGTTTGATCCTACCTCACTCGTTGCCCGCTCCTCCGCAAATACTGACAAAACAGGTATTAATAAGATAATGTAAATTTAGCACATAGAAAAGGGAAGAAAAATCCTGTTTTTTTTTTGTTTGTTTTTGATGTGTGGTTGTGTTTTGTACACAAAATCATAATATACAAGAAATGACCTTTTCAACGACATGTGGCTTGTTCGTATTGAGTAGGTAGACCAGCGTTCATACATTTCAGCTCATCCTCCCTTTAATAAAGAAAGCGATTCAAAATGGAACCTTATTTAGTACACAAAATGATACATGTTTCATTGCAAGAGCGGCGCCGTACTGCGCAGCAATTCGAACTCTTCTATGTCAATGAAACTTTGGGCCCTATACATTCTTATGCTCGATACTGTAGATAAAATACCAATTGGTTGTTCGTATTGGGCAATATTAAAGTTTAGTTCAATAAACGGTTTATAAGAATATAATTGTGCTATTTTACCTTTGTCTATCGGTGTTTCTGGTACAGGTAACAACGGAGGTAATTTTGGCGTTGGTAGAATGTCATCTTTCGTTGGAATTGCCCATGACGCTTGATCTAAAATGTATTACATTTAATTACAGTTTTGACTATAATAGTTTTTAGTACAATGAATTTCAGTTGCGCTTTAATTGCAGCGCGATTGTTGATAAAAGTTAGACTTAAATAAAACAGTTCAAAAGCTTATAAAACGTGTATATGAATTTCTAGTTTTACCTGGTGGTACACCGCCAGTGCTTATAGTTGTACCGCATCTTCCAAAAGTAACGCTTTGGTTGCTATATGGCTCCAAAAGATTTAGTACTTGTCCATTCAATGTAGCGTCGGCTATACATCCTTTGAATGGTGTTTTGGAGCCGACTTTTCCTCCTACAACGTAACCTGGTTGGACACCACCCACGAATAATACCCCACCGAGAATGTGTAGCGGGGCTGGTGCTGAATCCGTGCTAAAAGAAATAGAAAAACATAGATATTAACAAAGCTAATATTACAATATTAGTTGAGGTATTATTAGCCCATTGCTTGAGCAACTTACCTAAAGTAATCAAAGTCGTCTACAACTAGACTCAAAGCTTTTTCGCTGTGTACCACAGTTACTACGTGCCATTGGGAATCATTGTACGTACTTAGACCGGTGTCTAGTTGTTCTCGTTGACTCATTAACACCAGTTTTCCTAAAAAGGAAACAAAAACATTTAAAACTATATCGTTTCTATTCACATTAATATATATTTTTATATAAATATAAAAAAATATTTTACCTTTTATTAAAGACAGCGATATACTATCCGGCATTGATGTTGTTTGCGTTCTACTAACGTAAATAAATAAGAGACCATTTGGATCTGATGTCTTAAATTTGAGAGTCAACTGGAAATTTTCTGTTGGTATATCTACAAAACGTAGATAACTCTCTTCTCCAGACAATGATACAAGGGATGCGAACTATATGGAAATAAAAAATATGTTATTTTCAATTTTTAAACAATCAATTAACTCAAAAAAAACATGACGTTTACAGAGTGAAAAAAAATTCATTGTGCCTAAAGAACATCACTTCAAAAAAGAATAGAATAATGAAAAGTTGTTATGTAAGAAATATTCTGACAGATGGCGTTATATCGATGGTCTAATATCCAAAACTATGTCGTGACGTGATGCGACATTAAAAATTTCATTCTAAGGCTGCTAAAGCAGTTATAAAGTTATTATAATTACCTGACAACCGTAAGCTATTCCAACCGATTCAACATTTTCACTTAAATCAATGTTTATGCCGTCTATACTTATTTGCCTTATACATCCATCGAAGCCTTTACCAGTAACTTGACTTATTTCTTTATTATCACCACCGAAGTTCATTGTCTCTAATACTAGTATTTCTTTAACATCAGATGTTGACATCATTTTGAGTATTTCATTATCAACTCTCAAAGAACATGAGCCAAAATACCTTCCAGCATCGAGCTTATGCCATTTACCGTCATTGTAAGTTTTTGTGGTTGCAATAATAACCATATCGTCAGGATTGCCTAATGAAACCTGTAAAGAATAAGAAGCAAGAAAAGTCGAATAATTAGTATATGCTACATCTATTTTTATCTAGTCGCCTTTTGAAATATGAATCTATGTACCTGTAAGTAAACTTTGCCGTCCTTCATTTGAATAGAGAAAAAGTGTTGATTTTCTCCTACGAGGTATATCAAACCATCTGTAGCATACGTTCTAAAGAATAGCAATACTTGATTCTTCTGTGGACTGAGGTATCTCTGACCAGGCATAATAACGTGAGAGCGTCCATTAAAGCGGTATTCTTGGGGTCCAGATTGTGAAGTTATTAGTTTATCTCTAAAAATAAAAATAGCAAAATAAAGTAAAATAAAAATTAAAAGTAATTTCGTATTAATAAAAACATATTATACCTTTGTCTGGCACCATTCAAATTAGCTGAGCTTTCGAAGTTCCACAATCCAACTGGAGTGTCTCCAATCATTAGTTCTTCTATTTGCCCCTCGAAAGCAGGGAAACTTACGCCTTGCAATTTCGCATCGGATGGTACTCCTCCTACATATAGCTTAGACTTTTCGCGATCCAAGTTAAATATCGTGTGTTGTCCGGGCAAACTGTCGGTCTTCACGTGCACAATTTCTGAGCCATTGTCAAGGCTCTCTCGTATTGATAATTTGACATTCGATCCAACCCTGTACATTTTTTTTACAATTGATACAATGCAATAAATCTTAATTGTTTAAATCTCAATTTCAATTGAATTTACCTGTCCACAATGACTTGATACCAGCGATTATCATCAACTAATTTGTCACTGTTTATTCTTGCTGGCTCTCTGGCAAATTCCGCGCTATCTCCAATATCCATTACTAGGTAGGGATAACCATTTTGTATTCCAACAACCATGAAGTCGTCCTATAAGTTTGGAGCGTTAATTTTACACAATGGGCATAAATAAAAGGTTTGCTGAGCAAAGAGAATTATGCACTTACTGATTTGGTTCTACGCAGCATAGTATCTTTCGGGTTTCCGAGGTATAATAGGAAACCATCCTTTTCTTTAGTGCGGAAGTAAGCCGAAACGTGAGTTGAAGTAGACATTTCATCAACGGTTTCTGGTAAACGAGGTTGGAGAGTTGACCAGCGATCGAAAGTTACTCCAACTTGAATACGATTGGCTACAGTACGTGCCTAAAAATATATTTTAAGATAACATATTATCTTCTTTCTTTATATAAAAAAAATAGTAGTTCTTTTGTTGCACTAAAACTCTTTAGTTTTAGTGCGGCGACACGACAACGGCTGGACCGATTAGGCTAATTTCGGTCTTGAAATAATTATGGAAGATCAGGGAAGGTTTAAACGGATATATTGAAAAAAAATGCAAGAAAAATACAATATATGATTAAAGCTTTTAGCACGTTACGTTCTTGGCTTATAACTGTTAAGTTAAAAAAAGTGATATTCTTACCTGCTCAATAACACTTTTAAGTTTTTGTAATTTTTCATCAGCATCTTTGCGTCTGTATTCTAAGTCTTCTTGTTTCATTTTTACAGTGCGATAGGTGGATGAAATTTGCGGGTTCATATTATCAATGTTTTTAACTGTTCAATGAATAAAAACAAATATTAAAACAAGTTTATTAATAGAAACTAATGGCAAAATAATATATTACAATATTCTATTCAATACGATTGAATACGACGAATTATAGGAATGCTTACTTAAATTTTCTATATTGGACGTCATTTTCTGTGCATCATCTGCAAGTTTTGGTAAAGATTGAGCCCAATCTTTACTTGCAGCTAAATCGCCTCCTAGACCGGACATAATATCTTTGGCAGCTTTTACCATTTTGCTTACTCTATTTGCCTTTTCAATCTCGTCATCTAGGTTAATTGGGGGTGGCGAAGGGAGAGATCTAAAAATAAAGCATTAGTTTTATGGTCAGTTAATATTGCTGTAATGTTTTAAATATTTGGGTATAACTCATTCTTAAAACCATACTCACAGTTTAATTGCATTATTTTCATCATCAGCGTAACTAAGATTGAATGATGCATTCTTTAGAGCAGCTTCTGCCAGTGTAAGATTTGGTCTCAATTTTTCTTGTACTGTGTCTAGGGCTTTTGACGCACTGGCAGAAAGGGTTATTGATCGATCACGCGAAGGGCCCACTCTACCATTTAGGTCATTTTTCTGAAAATTTATTTACAAGTGTCAAAATAATATTTAAATCTACTAATAAATGATTTACACCGCATTCATTGTACTTACAATATTTGTAGCATTTACAATGGGCTCCTCCGCATCGTCACACGCTTTTTGAGCATCACCAATTTCTTGTACGATTGATGAATAGGCGGATGCAGCACTATAAGCATGTTGGGTCCTTGTGTTATTGTTTTCTCTTTCAGCCAGAGCTCTCAAGTTGTCAGCCTAAAATAATAAATTGTTAAAAGTCTAAGCAAAGAACTTAATATTATGTGTTATAACTGTGCAGTGTTATAAAATTTATTAACTTACTCTATCCCTGAGGTTACGTGAATGATGTAACGCTACATCAGTGAAATTTGTTAATTCAGGCATTTCATCTTGGAACCTGTCTAATGTGGCTTTTATTTCATCATTTATTTTTGTGATATTGTCTAAATTTTTAGAAGAATTTTTAACAATACCATCAACAACTAGCGTATAGAATGTGGCATTATTAATGTCCATAGCAGCATCAATAAGATCTTTCATTGCTGCTCCATTTAACTTCGTTACAGACAAAACTTTTGTACCAAATTTAGATTTTCTGAAAAAGAAAGTACCATTATAAATTTTCTAAATTATTCCCCAGTTTTAAGATTAGAAAGATAAGTTTCACAAAGCTGTGTACGGTAGCCGATAGACCCGGTGTATCACATTTCGATATTATTGCTATTGTCCATAAGGTCCAAAAGTGGTAAACTAGGTTTGTCGGCGACCGTATATGAGTATTTTTTTACCTGTTTTTTTCGTTAAGTTTTTCAGCGTCTGAAGCTACATGTTGTGCCTGGTCAGTGTATTCTAACATTTCATCCAATTTCTTCTTGAGTTCACGGGTGTCATTAGCTATTCTCTCAAATTTCTGTGGATCATAATTTTAGTTATTAGCATAATATAATAAAAGTAACTTAAAAATAAAAGTTTTCATATACCTTTGCTTGTTCATTGACCGGTTGTACGAAAACAGTCATTCTTTCTATTTGTTTAGATGCATTTGT
Organism: Phengaris alcon alcon; assembly: GCA_037179445.1. NCBI lineage: Eukaryota > Metazoa > Arthropoda > Insecta > Lepidoptera > Lycaenidae > Phengaris > Phengaris alcon. The sequence continues at coordinate 499,898 of JAYRCH010000120.1, forward strand.
CACTGCACTTAATGCATTTTCTTCTTTCGGCTGTAGGTTCTTTGCTAAAATTAAATAAATGTTAATGATAAACGTCTTGAACAAATAATATTGATTTAGCTTGAAATTGTTAAATCCTTCTTAAAACATAAAATAAAAATAAAATCTATAGTATCGTCAAACTGTTGTTAATAAATATTATTAATGAAATCACTTTACACAGTACCTTTGATGTCATTCTTAATTTGCATTGCCTCTGTTAAAGCGCTATCCACTTTTGGTTGTTGACTAAGTTCAAGTCCTGTAGCTAGTTCAGCTATGTGTTCTACTAAATCCTTTGCTTTTTCGCTATTTTCTCTAACCGATGCAAGGACTTTATCTGCATCGGCAGTCAAATCAGCTGCCCTTAAAATTTGTTTATCACTGTCCGTCGCTGCAAATTCAGCCTGCCACAAGAAAGTGCAATATTTTATATTAGTTTTTCTAAATAAACTAAAGTTACACAATTTTGGTCAACATCTAATACACAGCTTGTCTTACCGAACGTAGTAAATTTTTCGCACTGGATTCTAAGCCTTTAACTGAAGAAGTAACTGTATCAAGGTCAACGCCTTTTAATTCAACAATTTTTGGTTTTAGTGCTTCAGTTTGATTCGAAATATAATTCAACCGTTGCGTTGTAAAGAATGAGTCTGCCTTGTCCTGTATAGAATTGATTTGATGCTGTTATTAGGATTATACTTTATGGAATAATCATACCAAAGACTTAAAAAAATACCTTGAATTCCAAAGTTTCATTTGCTAAGAGGTAGCTTAAGTCTTCCACAGAAAATATTAATGCGTCTGTACATGAGTCACATTCAAGACAACCCTCTTGTGGGATGAGAACCCATCTGTAAAATGATAGTTTAATATGTGTAATGACGGTCGTACGTAAGTAGAAGTTTAAAAGCGACCATTAAATAAACAATGAAAATAGACATGAGGTTTCCATTACCTATCCGGGCAGCGGTCACATTTCTCACCAATGACGCCAGGCAAACATTCACACTGCCCAGTTGCATTACACATAAACCCAACAGAATATCCAGTATTACAGTTACAATCTGTAAGAAACACAAACATCATGTTTTTGAGAGAAAAAAATCGTAATTTCTATCTTTATTACATTATTTGACTTACGGTCACATCCGAACTTTGTGTAGTTCCAATACCCAGCAGCACATTGATCACAGTGTTTCCCGGTGACACCTTTAGCACATCTACAACGGAAAAAATTCCAAATAAGTTATTTGACTTATGTGGCGTTGTAAGGCATAATTTAAAATTATGAATACCTGCACTGTCCAGTATTGTCGTCACATTGTGATGATTCAGACGCAATACCACAATTGCAAGGCGTACAACCTTCGCCAGAGCTTAATCCCCAGTGGTCTGGCGCGCAACGATCGCAGCTCCCACCGATGACACCAGGTCGACAAATGCAAGTACCAGTCGTCGGGTCACAACGCTCCATACCATATTCATCACAAATACAAGCTGAAGCAAAGATGAAAAGTATTTCAGAATGTGGCGAATTTTCTTATCTCACGGATTTTTTAATTTCTAAAAAATTAAAAAAAAACGGATAAAATAGCCATTTAAATCGTAACATTACCTGTGCAATTTTTGGAGAACACGGCATCACCGTAGAAGCCTGGAGCGCAGAGATTGCATGCTATACCGGATGTATTGTTGACACACTTCAGACAATCTCCTGATATACTATCACACGAGCTGGGATCGTCGGCATTTATATTTCCAGAGCAGTTGCACGGTTTGCAATAATCTCCTAAAATAAAAATAATCGTCAAAGTACCTACTTTTCTTTTTTAGTGGATACTAGATACATAGTAAATTATATTTATGATAGTTATTGCAGTTACTGTTGTTAGTTACTGTTACAGATACTGTTATAGTACCATACCTAATTCCTCGGGAACGCCGTAGTATCCTGCAGCGCAAAATTCACATCGAGGCCCACCATAACCAGGCTTACACATGCAAGATATTAAAGATCCATTTTCACTTAAATTGCATCCTATGGCAAAACTAAAAATAGAAAAATAGTCTGTCAGCATACATACTAAGACACTAGCCGTGCGTCGTGTCGATTGGAAATAAAGTTAATATGTATACAATACTTACTTGTTTGAAGCATATGGTATTGGACAAGCACATATCAAGCAATCCCTCGGTGTTCCAATAGTAGCGTTGCCGTGATATCCTTCTATGCACTGCTCACAGTGATCACCCATTGTGTTATCTGTGCATTCCTACAAAGAAAATGCTATGTTAGTTGGTATGCTAGTTGTTTATCAAACATATAATATTATTTGTAGAAACATTTAGAAAAATAATCATCCCGTTTCTTATTAAACATCTTTAATCTTTATAATATAATTTTGTGAAGATCATAAGAGCTATTACGCACTGCCGACAAGTCGCTTACCAGCCGCCAGCGACTCAGCCCCTCGGCGACCAAAACAAGGCAACTAGAGCAAATAATTACTCGCAGTGTGCATGCTTACATTTCATACCGTGCTCCTATTGGTCACCGGCGTTCGGCAGTCGCTTATGCATCGCCACCGCGCGGAGATTCGCCCGGAAAACCGGCGACCAAGTGCATAAACACCTATTTAAACTATAGAAAGTCACAGTCGCCATCGACCGAGCCGCCGGCGACCAGTCCACTGTGCGTAGCACATGAAATGGCATCTAACAAAATCTTAAACAAATAAATAAAATAGCTTCTATTTGTCTCGAGATAAATAACTAAATAAAAATTCTAAAACAAATTTAAAATATGTATTGGCACACTAAAATGAGTGAGAGCCTCATAATTAACTAAATCTTACTCAAACAAAAACTTACTAAACAAATTCCGGTGTTAACATCGCATCCTCTGGAATGACCATTACATTGACAGGGGACGCAAAGTCCAGCGTGGGGTCCAGAGCTTAACCTATAATATCCCTCTGCGCATTGTTCGCAAGAAAGTCCTTTGTATGCTTTTGGGCACTGACATTCTTCAACCGATAGAGCTCTTTTTGCTCCCTCTATATATTCGTCAACAGCAATGTCCAATGTAACTGCCGTTAATCTATAAAGGTTGTGTTGTGAGAAAAATAAAAAATATAAAAGGAATGTTACGAGAACTAATGAAAACAAACCTTGTGGTTACAGCCTCGTGCCAGTATGTCGCTCTTATGTATATGCTGGTCATATTCACTAGAATATTCATGAACTGATCCCTCGTAACAGGTGAACCATCGAGGTGAGTAAACTCATCTTCAGATAGTCGAACTCTATGGAACCATTCTTCTCTAGACGGAGGTTGTTCAATGCTGTTATGTACTATGTACCCGTTAGAACCACCTAATATAACGTCAGCTGCTGCGATAGCATGACCATTGTCATGAGTAGTGTAGAATATGTAGTACGAAAGATAACCACCGTATGATGTTAGACGTTTTCCTGTAATTAAAGATTGTGTAATTGTAGATTGTGTAATTGTAGATTGTGTTAAAATTACCATAATGTGAATTTTAAATTTAATAACCATCTGTGTTTTAAGTTATTCTTTTGACAAAAAACAAACAAACACTTTCACACCTCATACTCATAAACACGAACCCTAGTGGAACCAGTTTCTGAACCCAAGACTTGTCGTAGGGTTCTCTAAACAGACAAACATACTACATACCACACAATACACACCGCAACATACACTATACACCACACACCGCACACATACACTATACACCACACACCAATCTGGGATCCACGCTCCAGTATCCTATGTATCTTAGTAACTTAGATAAGATTTATGAACCTTTAGGTCTATTCTTAAGAAAATGTTTGTATATGTAATATTTAAAAAATACTGTATGTGTTCTAAATAAATAAATAAAAATAAGAAAAATAAAAAACTCTTTAAACTCACCTAAGTAATAATCAGGTGCTCCAAAATAAACAACTTTCTGGCCTTCCTCGTCGTTGCCTGCTAATTCAGCGCCAATAACAGAATCATTAAGAACGGTTGGAGATATTGTTAACGGGAAAATGTTGAGCGTTTTGTTAGCTATCACATTGACTAAATACCAGTCACTCATACCATGGATCTGAAAGTTGCATTTACATTAAGACTCATTAGAGTATCCTTACAACTTGCAAATGGCAGGGAATATGGCTGACTTAGCGAAAATCGAGATTGAGTGTATACTAAGTCAGCATTTTCCCTGACAATCTTAAAATAACTCTATTTATATTTATTACCTCTACCCATGATGAATATGAGCTGGTGCATCTAGTTGTCTTTCCGAAACAGAAACATTTTGTGCAACCTTCTGGGTTATTTCCTTGTAGATTGAAATATTCTTCTTTACAAGTGTCGCAAGCCTGTTAAATATTTTTCATGAGTATAACGTTTGTAGCTACTAAAACGTAAGTTTTAATTTTTTTATTTTGTATTTGATAAAATATCGTAAAATCTCACTACCTCACCTAGCCCTCACTAGCTGACTCACCTATCAGCTGATTTCACAACCGTTTTTCGATGTCTTATTTGCTGTTATATATTATATTGACATACTGCTTAGGATCACAGATTTCGGAAAGAAAAGCAGAATTTTTCTGCAAAGACTTGTAATGAACTTATTCTTTGGCCATAAAATAAAACGCGGATTTGAATTAGTTAAAACTAATTATACACCCAGCATAAATATGCTTAGAAAATAAATGTACGGACTCCTACAGTCAAATTATTTCCCCATCTAGAAAACGACTCTAGTCAATTTTAGCTTGTTGGTTTTTAGGGTTCCGTAATACACAAGAAACTCTCATGGTTTATAATATAAATGGATGAAATTTGGTATACTTATAGATATAGTGTACAGATCTCGGTTTTGGCATCATAAAATAATTTTATATTAGGTCATTACATATAAAATTGGCGTTTTGTAAAGGAGGAACATAAAGTAATTTTTTTTAAAACATAATATATTTATTTAATCAAAGTATATACCATTGATATCTATGCAATTTTGCCATCTCATAGTCTCATCTCGTAGTTCATTGATTCCTTTACTAAAAAAACATTCGGACAGGAATCAATAAAATCTTTGAAGGCGCTTAAACTGCCCCATCGGAGTTGGATTTTTTCCCTTGCAAGAAGTTATCCAAATTTCGAAAAACATGGTAATCTGTTCGGTAAGGTCCGGGGAGTACGGTGGATGTCTTAGAAATTCCAATTGAAGCTCTTCTAATTTGGTAGCCGTCTGTTGTGCAGTGTGTGGTCTAGCGTTGCCCTGAAACAGCAGTGGCCTAGAGCAAATGACCAACCTCGGTTGTTTAGCAGCTAGCTTTTCCATCATGATTTGCAGTTGCTGGCAAATCTGCCGTTATCATCTGGCCAGATTTAAGAAAGCTGTAGTGAACGACACCGGTACTAGTCCACCAAACGCTCACAAGTAACTTTTTTTGAGTAAATTTTCGCTTGGGGCAGGCTTTGGCTAGTTCGCCAGTGTTCAGCCATTGCGATGAGCGTTTCCGATTATCGTACAGGATCCACTTTTCATCACAGGTAATGATTCGATTTAAAATCCCTTCATTATTGTGCCGGTTGAGTAATGTAACGCAGCAGTCGGCGCGCGTTTATCGCAGCGTTTACTGCACTCAATAAATGAGGTACCCACCTTTCAAGCTTTTTCACCTTCCCAATTTGCTTCAAGTGGAATAAAACAGTTTTATCACTAACACCGCAGCTTGCAGCTAACTCGGACGAGATTTGCGATGGATCCGCTTCCACAATAGCCTTCAATTCTTCATTATCAACTTTGGTGTCCGGCCATCCACGGGGCTTGTTCTGCAGGTAAATTTTTCAGAACGAAAACGTTGGAACCGAAAACGCACTGTGTTTTCTTTTGCGACACCGCCGCCATAAACATCATTTACACGACGAGCCGTTTCTGCAGCACTGGTGCCACGGTGGAACTCGTACTCGAAAATAATACGATATTTCAAGTTTTCCATTTTGTAAACAGAATGACGCAAAGAAAAAACCAAAAGAGAAAAAAAGAAATGAATTACGGTTTTCGAAACCATTTTCGATTATAAATTATAAATTTGAAATTGGAATTCCTAACCAAAGAAGATATATTTCAAATCAAAGTGACCAGTACAACAAAACGCCAATTTTATATGTAAGGACCTAATATTTAAGGGGTAGCTCTCCATACATGTGAAGTTAGGATGAAAAATATATTTTTTTCTACCCTATCGTGTGGGGTATCGTTGAAGCCGTATGTATACATATAATAAATTTTTAACTGGTCGCTGTCTGTCATGGAAGATAAATAAGAAAATCTATTACACGATATAGAAACAATGATTTTTACAATTTTTCTGTTTGTCTGTACGTTTGTACGCGCTAATCTTAGAATCGACTGAACGGATTTTGATGAAATATGGTATGGTAGTAGTTTAGACTCTGGATTAACACATAGGCTACTTTTTATTGCGGAAAAATGTACGGTTCCCGCGATATTTGTTTTGGGACGTACGAGGTCAACGGCTTAACTGGTTATCACTAGTGCGTTTTGGTTTGCTCCACTAAAATTTTGTTTCATTTCAATTGGTTTATAAATATAAAAGTTATGTCAGTGTAAAGAATATATCATATAAAATGCTATAGAATAACTGATCAGTTGAACTGGCTGAAACTTTACGTAGGTATTCATTGATATATAGGTATTAATACCAGAAGTAATAAGTGAGAAGTTATATTATATCGTAGCCCTAACTAATGTTAAGCAACGCCAGTCATGGATTCAACTCGGATGCGTGACCACAATACCAAATATTTTTAAGATCAGAAGTCTATACGCCTAATACCTACTAACGTTTTCTTATTCAAGGGATTTTCGAAATCATTAAAACTCGACGACGAACATATCCTTACTTATTATAAACGCGAAAGTTTTATGTATGGATTTATGAATGTTCGTTACTCTTTCACGTATTAAACAACTGAATGGATTTTAATGAAATTTGATATGGTATATATAACCAGGTAAAGCTAATATTATAAAGAGGTAAAGTTAGTTTCTTTGTGAGTTTGTGACTTACCGAGGTTGTAAGGGCTAATCTCTTTTTTATATATTATATATATAATTATTATTTATATATAGTCGATTATTTAAATTATTTTACCAATAGAAAGCCACATTATTTGTGAGAAATAATAAGTATTTTTCGTGGTAATCGGATTTGCAAAATAAATCGAAAAAATAACGAGCGATTGATTATATATATTTATATAGAAGAAATATAAGCCTATATAAGTTACAAAAACATGATTATTATATATTAGGTCCTTCCATAACGTCAATAAACTTATATTTCTTAGTGTTTAGAACCAACCCGGAATCATATTATGACCATTTGCAGATCGCATCGAAGTCTGATTGAAGGTAAGATACAGCCAATGCAATATCCTTATGAGCAACCATTAGGCATGTATCGTCTGCGAATTGATAGACGGCAGAATATTTAATGATGTTAATGACATTATTCACATAGGCTAGATAATATAAGGGCCGATTACCGAGCCTTGTGCAGTGCCTTCCAGCACACTAACCAATACCACTAAGCGAGTCTGCTACTTTGACTTGATAGCTTCGGTTGTTTAGGTAATCTTTGCACCAGTAAAAAAACCGAATGCAAATCAATGCTCCTGTTTTTGCGTGAAAGTAATTATTTTTGGATACAATAGAGATAAGACGTAGGTATAAAAATAGCATTTACGGTTTGTTTAAACCATTACTCTTTCAGCAAAACAACACCTTTTATTTTTATTCGCACACTACGTAGCTACAGCCTAGTTAGTAAAAGCTTTTTATAAAAAAAAAATTTGAAATATTTTAAAGTAGGATGCATTTTTATTATTTTTACCTGTCCTCGTACGTGCTTCTTACAATAGCATTGTGCTGTGTTTTGGTCACAAACATCTTCTGTTGTTCCTTCAAAATCACAGGAACATCTGACACATTCTGGGAATGCATAGAACCCGGGCACACAATGGTCACATGTACGACCAATAATATTTACTTTGCATCTGTAAAAGTATACTTAATATTTTAATACATACAAATTGAGTTAGGTTAGGGTAACTAGGGCCCTATCGAATTCGGCTAAAATTTTAACTGGGTATTTCTCTTTACAATCTTCATTATTTTGAAGTCGGTACCAGCCCAAACAATATCCTGATAAAACAATATTTTATAGAACTCATGTTTCAGTTGACTTAAAAATTATGAAGATTGTGTAGAGAAATAGTTAAATTTCTTAAAATGTATTTTTAATAATACATTTTAAGAAAGTTTAAAAGAAGCGTTCGAATGTATGATTGCATACGCGCCAAGCTTTCATTAGGATTGTATATAAGATAATGATGATGATGATGATTACAGTAAGTTACCCAATCGCATATGCTTGCAGTTCTTAAAACAACGCCGAAATTTCCAAACGTGTATCTTTAAAGACTGAGGAGTTCTGTTCAGTGCTTAAAGATCTTTGAATATTACTCTGCCGTTTGTGTGCCGTTGTAAAATACTATGAGAAGTACCTATTATATATTGATAATGTGATGATGTATGGTGTGATGATGATGATTACTGTAATTGACATAGTGGAGTATGCTTCCAGTTTTTTAAACAACGCTGAAATCCCCAAACATCCAAATCTATAAGGAGTCAGGAGTTCTGTCCAGTTCTACTGGATCCATTATACCTTGGTGCAAAATCTTACTTTTTGGTAGCATATGCTTGGGTTACTTCAGAAAAAGTTAAAATTACTATATGTGTCCATAGCAATTTCGAGGAGTTTCGTCACCACTTTGTAACAAGGGGAACTTTGAATTATCCACTTTACATCAAAAAAATAATTTTGTATATTGGTCCACAGACGGCGGAATTATCGTTGATTAAAAAAATATATATTTATAGCCAAACGCATAACCGCCTCTTTTTTTTGGAAGTCGGTTAAAAATGAGAACACTGCTTCTTCTCATTTGTACGTTAATGTTTTCTGTCTGTTAATGAAATATCTTCCTGGTACGGCGTTATTCGTATAAGCCATCATGACCGTTATAATAGTTTTTAGGGGTCCATACCCAAAGGGTAAAAACGGGACCCTATTACTGAGACTTAGCTGTCTCCTTGTCCGTCCGTCTGTTTGCCACCAGGCTGTATCTCATGAACTGTGACAGCTAGAGAGTTGAAATTTTCACAGAAGTTGTATTTCGTGTTCGAGTCCACTTCATACTTCGGTGGTTTTTTTATTATAAATATTATAGTTAGTTTTATTTCAATAAATAACTAAAAATTATACTAAACAAAATCGAAACTTACGCGCAATTTCCACTATCAGCTTCACATTGTAATTGATTATCAAGAACACCCAGAGGATTACAATTACAGGCATCACAACCACGTTGCACGTCGAAATTAAATGTGTATGGTTTGCAACGATCGCAATTTTCACCTTCTACGTTCTTTGGGCATATACATTGACCTGGAATAAAAATCTTGACTTAGGATAAACATTTCTCGTTTATCGTTAAACTTACTACATAAATAAGCAAAACTTTATTCGGTATGGAATTAAATTCTGGAAAATATATCTTATCTTACCATAGTCGTCACAGATTGCCGTTGACGGGCAGTGGCAAGGCTTGCACTCAGGAAATCCATAATAGCCAGTCCTACAGGCGCTACAAGTGCGCCCGATGACGTTGGATTTGCAAGGACATTGTCCCCCGAATGTATTACACTCTAGCTCTGTAGAGCCCAAAAAATCGCAGAAACAGCTTAAAGCACCGCTATTGTATTCACTCGTAATAGAAAACATTGCATCACGACAAAATCCTAAAAAATAAGACTTATGTTAGGAAATAATTTCTTATTTTACAAATAATGGAGACAGAAATGTAGGTCAAACTATTCATATTACCTGTGGTATTAGAGGCAATAGAATAGTGATTTGTTGCACAATGCTCAATAAATTCACGTGTGTAGTCGACCATATTTGATTCTTTTAAAACAGAATCTACAAAGTCAATTCTGTCCACAATCAGTACATAATCAAGCCATACACCATTGCTTCTTTCGCCCTATAAACAAAATTGCATGAAATTTACTATCTCCACGATTTGGTAAAAATGTTTCTTTCATAATATGTATTAGTATTTAAATGAACATACTTTAAATGCAATTGTTACGTTTTCATTAATTGGGAAATTTCTATTTCCATCATTTTGTTTTAAAAGCACTCTACATCCTGAGTTGGATGGGCAGTATTCAATAGGAACGCTGGATTCAAATACTTGACCATCGGCGTTTAATTCAAAGTCGAGGTGGCTTTCTGTAAAAAGTACAAAATTAATAAAATAAAACGAGTTTTTAATAGAAAAATCCATTTATAAAACTGCTTGCACTTACCCGGATGATCAGGCTGATAATAGTGTAGGACTACGACGTATTCTCCAGGTGCTGGTACTTTCGACTCTATTTTTATTGTATCTGGTTGTGGTGGAAGATAAACTACGGCTGTTGAATTATCTAGAATCGGTGGTCTTGTTTCTCTATCACCTCCTACTCCCGATTCTACCTCAACCTTAAATTTTATTGTTAGTCTTTAAGTAAAAAGTAAAGTCTTAAATTTAATACTTGTTTAAAAGGTATACTATAGGACCTGACCTTTTTTGAATTCACTGCCTTTGAAAATACAGCTGGACTGCACCGCCCATCACGGTTTAAGCAATATGGACGTGGAGTAATATTATCAAGATGCCATTCAAATTCTGGAATTGCTACAATTGATTTTATACCTGCTAAAGTACCTACATCAGCCTAGAAAAAAATAAAGAATCGATTAGTATGATATTTAAAAAAAACTTGTATATATAGTTCGTAGTAGTATAGTTATTTCCAAATCCTTACTTCTAAATGTACTACGTTGTTAGGATCTTGAACTTTGAAAACGAATATCTTTGATATATCATCTACTATGACTTGTCTACATGGCGATGTGTATGGACAATCGTTTAAGTTTGCTAAGGCATATATTTCTGGCCCATCTCCCGACTGGAAACGTATCGTGACAATTCCTTTAGGTGTAAGGTCGTAATGTCCGGTTGAAGCTTCACTAATAGTCAAGGCAGTTTTGTTTATTGGTGTAACATATTCAATTACTAGTATGTATAGGCCATTTGGATCTATTTTGATGTTGTACTCAAGTTCATTTTGATTGCTATTGAGCAAGGGTATGCTATTTGAGTCGGCCGAATATGCTTCTAGTTGCTGTAAAAATTGAAGCAATTACATTAAAACACAAATTCCATCAAATAATTATAAAAGATAATATTAATATTTTATGCAATAATATTATAAGCATATTGCTTACCTCCGGATCATCAATAAACTCGTTCACTGGAGTAACAATGCTTGTGATATCAGTATAAGGTTTCCCATTGAGACTTGGATAAGCAAAGTGTCTACATAGTTTTTTTTCTCCTATTACACATGGTTTATCAACAACTTTAGTTAGGACTGTTGCTTCATAATATGCCTCAGGTATGAGTACGAAATAGTCCTAAAATGTAAAAGTACCCATGTTAGTTTCACCTACAATTTGTTTCAAATAGTTAAAGGAACAAAGATAATGAAGTAAACTTACAATCATCACTTCTTTTGTAGTCACAATGGTTACTGTCCAATTTCCAGCATTCATTACAAATGGAGCTGGTGCATTTCCTTTATCAAGTAGTACAGTTATAAGTTGTGGTTGAATAGTCGGTCGCAGGTAAACGTTGAATCTGCATTATAAATGTGTTTAAAACTTATTTTCAATAAGGGATTAGTGTGGTATCTGAGGAGTTTGATCTTGGAATTCAATTACTTTGAATGAATTCATGTGAAAACTTCTGAATTATGTTGCAGGGATGAAAAACTAAAAAGTTTACCAGTTATTTTTTGTTCTTATCTTTAATTGTACTAAAAAAATGAGCAACAAAAAACTGGTTAAACATTTTAGTTTTTTATTCATAATAACTCCCCACACCGACTTCGGTGACGGTGGCCAGTTTCATTGAAAGCAGTCGAGTTAAGCAGGAGTAATTTTTATAGTCCCCAAGTGCGTGCGCAGTACACAAGAGCACTCTCTCTTCCTTTACTCTTATAACCCAGTGGGACGAATAACCGTCACGACTTACATGCCCATCCGACGCATGGATCATCTCTCTTGTCAGACAATCAGGTGATCAGCCTGCATTGTCCTAACCAAACTTGGAAACAACATTTTTTGTTGTTCCAATGCGGGAATCGAACCTACGACCTTCGAGTCGAGAGCCAAGCTCTAACCACTAGACCACATATGCTGTTTTTATTCATACAAGATATTTAAGCTGTTACATTAACTAGTTCAAAGTTAATGAATTCCGAGGTTTTTACATTTCATTCGCTTGAGTCAGTCCACTAAATAAATGAGGAAATTTTCTTCTACTTCACTGTACAAATTACATAATTCCTAGAAATGTTTACTTCCACATTACTTACCTTTGTTGTGTATCTGTAATGCTTTCTGGTGTAATAATTATAGTCGCTGTTATGGGATCTTTCAAGGGATTAGCGTATTTCAAGACCATACGATATAACGATGATTTGATAATATTAACAACATTAATAACTTCATTCTGAAACAATAATAATAATTATTTCATAAATACTTTGGACTTATTTCCAAAACTAACTCAAGTCATTTTGAAAATATACCTGAAGCAATGAGAAGACTACGTAGCCTTTCCATGAGTATCCGGGAAGACTTCTTCAGAATTTCTGTACCTAACTGGCCCTGATTGAGTTAATCCCTCTTCAACTTCATATTGGAACTGGTGTAATGTTGGGAAGTAGTGAGCTCTAATGGGCCGGTCACATCGTCTGCCTTCTACTCTTGAGTGGCAACGGCATTGCCCAGTATTCTTGTCGCAGTTGTTGTCAATTGAACCACCAATATCACAGTCACATGCTATAAAATCGGTTAACATTTTAAAAGTTCGCAATGAAAGGTGTTTTTTTTTATTTTAATGAAAATATATTTGCTCGTTTAATATATCATTAACAAACCTGTGCATCCGAATAGGTTATGACTTTGAAGCTTATAAAATCCATCTTCACATTGATCACATTGCCTCTGGCCAACGTTTATTTTACAAGTACATTGACCACTGCGGGTATTACACGCCCCAAGACCACCAAGAGTGCCGGAAGATTACAGTTACATTCTAAAACAGATATATTTTTTTATGCTAGTATTTTTTTCAGTATTCCGCCGTTTTTAAAAACCGAAATCTTTAGTAACAATTTCGCTTTCCAAAAGTATAAAATATCTCGGTTATAGGTAATTATTATAAATAAAATAAACCTTCACATCCATGCGGGTTGTATTCTTGTAAATTCCAGAAGAGCTCTCTACAATCGTTACAAATACGGCCTTGAACTCTATCTTTACATTGGCATAGCTCTCCTGCCGGTACCGAACCACAACCTGTAAATAATGAATGCAGATTAAAAATAGTGCCTGGGTAACCGAGCTTTGCTCGGAGCTCTAGTAGATTTAAAAATATAAAGTCGAAATTATTCATATTGTTGCACACCTAAAGAAAAAACATAAATAACTTAAAAATGCGCAGTTTCGCAGGGATAAAACCTAGCTAGACCGATTTTTCTCCCCGAAAACTTTCTGCATACTAAATTTCATGTACAAATACTTGCAGCCATTGCCGAGATTACGATTATATATAAACAAGATTGTCTCGTTTAAATTATAAGATGTATAAGCTTAACTTTCTCGCGTGCGGCAGATTTTTTGTTTCAAATGGAATAATGCTAATATAGCTGAAGCAGCCAACTAGTATTTTATTAGCTTAAATAGACTAAAAAAGAATAGAAATAGACTAAATAGACTCTAAATAGACTATACTACTTAATAGCCTAAACCGGAAATAGAATTATAAGTTGCAAAAAAGTTAAATTGACTTTTTTACTCCTCCCATCTCCTCGCTTACTTTTCTCTGATATCGTTTACTAACTTTTCTACAAGTAACTTTTCCACCATACATTACTTCTGACGCGCTCGTGTATTTCTGACGGTTGTTTTTTACTATTCTGTCTGTATGGATCCGCAATCCTGTTTGGTGCGATTGTTGGGCACTCAACATGATGCGATGTAACATTTATTAGCCGCGCTCGAGTAACTCCAAAACCCTCTCGGGATCTTTAGTTATCAGAGTATTTTTTGATTAGGCTTGTTGAAAAAATATCGATATTATTTTTTCAATGTATTGATATTTTTGATCGATATTTAATATTTCGATATATCGATACATCGGTAATCGATATAAAATCGAAAAGGTATAAAAGTAGATATTTTTTCAGACCAATAAACATTTATAAGTTTTAAGATTAAAAAAATCCTAAAAAGGAATACTAATACTTCTATTGATTAATATTTATCTAGTAATGTAAGATGATTGAATATGAAATTGATGTGATATGATTAAAGTAGATTAGGCTAAATAAATTCATTTTTAGAGCACGAATATTCTATATATGTATATTTAAAAAAAAAACAATATCGATACGATATATATCGATACTTTATTGCATTTCCGACATCCCTATTTTTGATTAGAAATCAATAATCCTACCTGCAAATGAAGCCCTGACCCCACGCGGATCGCAATTACATTCTTCACAAGCTGGGTAGTTGTAGAATTGTTCCTTGCACTTGTCGCACTTGACTCCGTCGAAGTTAGGCTTGCAATGACACTGGCCGTTATCATCGCAAGTTGACCCAATAGTACCAGACTCATCACAATTACAGGCTGTAAATAATAATGATACAAAACACACGTTCAAATAGAGATATTTCTTCAAATTAAACTATGCTGCAACAATTATTTATTTTGTTTTTACACTTTAGTTCTTAATATTAACTGTACTTACGCAAGCACTCAGGGTATTTATAGTACCCAGGAGAGCATTGTTCACATTGTTTGCCACCGAAGTTCACCAAGCAGTTACATTTGCCGTCAGCTGAGCAGCTCGTAGATGTGGATCCGGTTGTGGTACAGTTGCAGGGAACACATGACCTGTCTCGGCCTCGAACTTCCATGTAATAACTGAAAGTGATCATTGATAGAGTAAAGGTAACTCTTACTTCGTCCTCGTGAAAATTTGTTTCGCGGTGCACTCGTTAATACAATATTTTGAATTAATAAAATATCATGAAACTATTCACACCCTTTCTTTGGTATAGATTTTAATACCAATACTGTTTATGCAGTGCTATAGTTATTGCATTGTATGATGATATACGTGACTGTTCTCATATTCCAGGCTACGCAAACTTGGAAGTAAAAAAAGTAATCGAAATAAATATAATTTACTACTTGTCTAAATAAATGTCTATTTGAAAATTACAAATTAAACTATTAATATTATTTTAATGTACTGTACTAGAGTACATAATTAAATAATTTATATTTAATAATAATAGATTATTATTAAATATAAATTATTTAATAGAAATTAAATAAAAATATGATAAGTTAAAAATGTCAAATATGCATGGAATGGAACTATTGCTAATAGAGATTGACACTGCTGATTCGATATCAAATCGATGAATACGAACGATCATCTTGTAGTCGTAATTCCTATGTAAAAATCGGTAATTCCGATTGTATTTCCTTTGTCAACTGATTCCATACTTCTAAACAATCGATTAAATTTCATCATGTAACTTCAACAAGATTGTCAATTAATATGTCACGCACTTATAAATACATAATTTAATTACGCACCCTGAAATACACTGGTCGCAACGCATCCCACCAAAGCCAGGCTTACAAATACACTGTCCAGTTACATCGTCGCAAATGCTAGGTTGAGTACCGCTGGTATCACAGTTGCAATCTATAAAATAAATTAAAAAAATATATATATAATCGTCAATATTTGACTTAAATTAAATGTATGACCTACTCTAAAAGACTTACGCTTGCATGTCGGGTAGTTAAAGTATCCAGCTTCACATTGGTTGCAGGTACGTCCGCTGTATTTGCTCTTGCATGTGCAATTGCCACTTATTTTGTCACAAACTTGTGATACAGATCCAACGGAATTACATTCACAATCTAAAAGGAAACAGTTTATTAACAGCTAGATTTTGCGTATGGCTTCGTCTGCGTGGACCCATATTGCACCGCGTGGGGTATGTATTTCGAATTCTGTTAGGAGTTTACTTCTTAAGAAACGATTTTCATATATGAGCCCAGGGTATGAAAATCTATGGGAGTAAAATCGAATTCATGATGTCACACGGTCACACGATGTTAGTCGAAGATGCATCGGTCGGATTTCTAAGCCTTAATAACTATCTGCTTGCCAAAATTCAAAGCAATCCGTCCAAATGTTGATATTTCACCTTAAAATTTCATGGAAATAGTTTATTTTAAAAACGTTTCATACAAATTTTCAACCCCTATTTCACCCCTTTCTAGGGTAGATTAAAAAAAAACTCGTCTAAAATACTGTCTAAATTTCAGTAGGTCAATTTTCTGTCAGTAGGGACTTCTCCTTTTACATACTTATTTATACATGGGATCTTTGATGACAAAGCTCGGTAAGGCATCTCGTTGTCCGACATGGCTTAAAAAGGTCTGGGGGGTACCCCGTCGTTCGTCAATCGACATGGCTGATGACCGACATATTGTAACAGTAAATAGACTGTAACTTTAAATAAGCTTACAATGTTTGATTACTAAGTTAAACAAAATTAATAAGCAATTAATCAAAAATAAAACTTTCAGAATCGAGGCAAGTTCAGAGTTACGTATTTTACATCGTTTAGTCAAATTATTAATTTCGTTTTTCTTACATCAAATCAATAATAATAGACAAATATCAAGATTTTGGTGGTTACTCTTAAAGTTGACTTACTTTTGCATTCAGGAGAGTAGTAACCGTCAGCACAAATTTCACAAGATTTTCCAGCGTAATTGTATTTGCAAGGACACTACAAAGAAGATTTAATAATTAATTTCAATTAAATCGCAAACAATTATTAAAGTTATTTTTTGGAGAGCTAATTTCAAGTTACCATTCCGTCGGTGGGAGTACAGAATTCGCCCTCAGTACCATTCAAGTTACATATGCAAGGTTTACAGTCGGGGTAGTCGAAATAGCCGTAGGCGCATGAGTCACAATTTGGTGGGTTAAATTCCACTCGGCATTCGCATCGGCCGGTTTCTTCTGCACAGTTTCCAGTAGAATAGTGCAAGTCACAGTTGCAAGCTGAAATTGAAAGAATATGAAAACATACTCAAATTGTTTTGGTATAATTTTATTTGCAACTAGCTGTTGCCCGCGGCTCGGCCCGCGTACATATATTATTCTATGTTTTAATCCAAAGCTTCAACTACTACCATACCAAATTTCATCGAAATCCGTTCAGTAGTTTTTGCGTGAAAGTGTAACAAACATCCACCCATCCATATAGCCTATGTCACTCACAAATAACGTAGCCTTCTATTGGTAAAAGAATTTTCAAAATCGGTTCAGTAGATCCAGATTACCCCCTACATCCTCACAAACTTTACTTTCTTTATAATATTAGTATAGTTAAATGATTTACCATGTCTTAGTATTTTTACTAAATAATTATTTAGTGAGTATTGGTGAGTACTACATTATCAACAAAGGCCTATTTTCCGATGCCTCCCGCTTATTATTGTATTAGGTTCTTACATATGAAATTGGCGTTTTGTCGTACTGGCCACTTTGATCTCAAATATATCTTTTTTGGTTAGGAATTACAGTTTCAAATTTATACCGCTATTTACTCATGCATTTGTGTTTCGAAAACCGTAATTTATTTGTTTTTTCCTCTTTTGGTTTTTTCTTTGCGTCACTCTGTTTACAAAATGGAAAACTTGAAATATCGTATTATTTTCGAGTACGAGTTCCACCGTGCCTCCAGTGTTGCAGTGCTGTATGGTGGCGGTGTCGCAAAAGAAAACACAGTACGTTTTTGGTTCCAACGTTTTCGTTCTGGAAATTTCCTGCAGAACAAGCCCCGTGGACGGCCGGATACCAAAGTTGATAATGAAGAATTGAAGGCTATTATGGAAGCGGACTCATCGCAAACCACGTCCGAGTTAGCTGCAGGCTGCGGTGTTAGTGATAAAACTGTTTTAATCCACTTGAAGCAAATTGAGAAGGTGGAGAAGCTTGAAAGGTGGGTACCTCATGAATTGATTGCAGCAAACCGACAAACGCGCGTCGACTGCTGCGTTACATCACTCATCCGGCACAATAATAAAGAGATTTTAAATCGAATCATTACCTGTGTTGAAAAGTGGATCCTGTGCGATAATCGGAAACGCTCATGGCAATGGCTGAACCCTGGCGAACCAGCCAAAGCCTGCCCCAAGCGAAAATTGACTCAAAAAAAGTTACTTGTGAGCGTTTGGTGGACTAGTGCCGGTGTCGTTCACTATATCTTTTTTAAAACTGGCCAGACTGTTACGGCAGGTGTCTATTGCCAGCAACTGCAAATCATGATGGAAAAGCTAGCTGCTAAACAACCGAGGTTGGTCATTAGCTCTAGGCCACTGCTGCTTCAGAACAACGCTAGACCACACACTGCACAACAGATTGCTACCAAATTAGAGGAGCTTCAATTGGAATGTATAAGACATCCACCGTACTCCCCGAACCTTGCTCCAACAGGTTACCTTTTTTTTCGAACTTCTTGCAAGGGAAAAAATTCAACTCCGATGGGGCAGACCAAAGTGCCTTCAAAGATTTTATTGATTCCTGTCCGAATGGTTTTTTTAGTAAAGGAATCAATGAACTACCTATGAGATGGCAAAAGTGCATAGATAGCAATCGTATATACTTTGATTAAATAAATATATTATGTTTAAAGAAATCGACTTTATGTTCCTCCTTTACAAAACGACAATTACATATGTAATGACCTAATACAATACTGGTAGACATTGGGAAAAAAGTATCGGTATAGCTACTTTTTTCTCGATGTCTACCAGTGGTGAACAAATAGTGGGGGACATCGGGAATAGACATCTACAAAGCGGTTTTCCTTTAAATTTTTCTGGTACGTATTTTTTTTTCTGCTTTAAATGAAATAATTATGGACTATTTGACTTATTTACTTACAAACAGACATAAGTACTTACGTTGGCACACATCTAATTCATCCCACCTCTTGCCATATGGGCGGTAAAACGTTGGTTTACATTTATTGCAGTTGATCCCCTCTGTATGGTGTTGGCAGTTTTGGCAGATACCACCTCCCTCGTAACGACCTTGTATATCCAAACTCAAATGCTTCTCATCAGTTTCAGCGTCATATACACATTCCGTTGAATGATTGTGACAGTTACAGGCTAAAATGATAGGTATAATATGTACTGATTGTATTTTTAATTAATATATAAGTAAACATACAAAAAAAAAAAAACACAAGCTTTTATACTATATATTATTTTTATACTACTATTTATACTACATTTTATACTATAGCTACAATAAAAGTAATTCTGCTGCTATAAACCGTTGTATGCTTTTCTCAGCCTTATTGAGTTTACAGCCTCCGTGGGTTTAAAGCTTCGTTCCCGACTCGGAGGTCGTGGGTTCGATTCCCGCATTGGAACAACAAAAAATGTTGTTTCCAAGTTTGGTTAGGACAATGCAGGCTGATCACCTGATTGTCTGACAAGAAAGATGATCTATGCGTCGGATAGGCATGTAAAAAGTCGGACCTACGCCTGATCTCTCGCCAGTCGTGTCGGTCTGTCCGTCCCACTGGGTTCCGGGAGTAAGAGAGAGTGCTCTTGTGTACTGCGCACACACTTGGGCACTATAAAATAACTCCTGTTTAGCTAGCCTGATTTCAATGAAACCGGCCACCGTCACCGAAATCGGTGTGTCCGCTATTATTATTATTTATTAAGTTTCTAGTGTGTGTTTTGCTATTGTCCTAATCACACTTATTATCCAGTCGTTGGTGCCTCGCGTCATTCTTTTCGATGGCAAGTTTTTGATTTCATTTTAACGTGTAACGTAGTACGTTCACGAAATCATATTATACCCTTATGCACACTCAATCCTCGGTACATCTTGACTTAGGTGCTTAAAAGAATGCATCACTTATTTCAGCTTAAAGCTTAAGTACTTGTGTATTTCAGCTCAATCGGAAACCGAGAATTATTTTTAATTTAAATTGTAAGATTCCACACGAAAAATTCCATACTTATATACAGGGTGCTTGGGCATCCGAATGTAATATTTAACCTAACATTAGGCCACAATATCACATAAGTAATGGCAGTAGGCAAGTAGTTAGTAACTAAAATCAGCGGGCATCGATATGACGACGACGACATGACGGAGAAAGCAAATCAAAAACTTACGTTCACAGGAGAAACGGTCCCAATTCTGCGATATTCTCCACTTTTTCTGTTCATACCCTGGACAGCAGGCGGCACATTGGGGCCCGCATGTGTTGTGCTGGCACCTACACACCAGGATGCTACTGTCGCTCTCAGGGTCGGCAGGGTCGCAAGTATCAGCGTGACCGTTACACATACAACGCCCTCCGATACTTATATCCTTTATACTGTAGTAGTACTGAAAACGAAATACTGATTATAAATCATGTTAAGTTTCGCATTTCAGAACCTCTCAACACTGAATAAAATAATGAACGATTTATTGGTAACATATAGCAGGGGTTTCTACATTAAATACAACGGAACACCAACAAATACCTTTTATGTCGTGAAACCCCATATGAAATGATTAAAAATCGACAGTGTTTATATAAGAACAACTATGAAAGTAATGATTTCTTCTACATATTACATACTTTGTGCTAATTCAAAACAACGATACCTGGACAACCGAGCTTTGCTCGAATTCTGGTTAACAAAAAAACAAACAAAAATAATCACAAAATATTTATCTGATCGGGATTCGAACCCACCGCATTCCGAATTTTCGTACAAAGCAAAAGTTATACATACGCACACCAAACTGCCAATATGACTTACATAATAGAGTCGAAATTATTTATATAATATTGTTGTACGACGAAAGAAAAAACAAATATATTTTTCGTTTTTTCTTTCGTTTCCCAGGTATAAGACCTAGCTAGATCGACTTTTCTCCCTCAAAACTCCGTTCACACTAAATTTCATGATAATACTTGAAGCCGTTTTCGAGAAACTGAATTTATTTATAACAAGATTGTCTCGTTTAAGGTATGAGATTTGTAACCGTGGTATTATCTTCTTGTTTTTAAAAGCGGATTGCAATTCCAATGCCTCGCTAAAACTCGAGAAAGGCTGGACCAATTTGGCTAATTTTAGTCTTGAAATAATTGTGGAAGTTCAAGTTATGTGTCGGGACAACTAGTTAATAATAAAGAATTTTGGCGGAACCTTGATGACTTTTCTACAGAGCCCCTAGGTTCCGCGGAACCCACTTCGAAATTCTCTGACATAAAGCAAATTACTATGATATAGCAATGGGCATGTTGATGTTGCCGTATGGGCCGCTCTTTGTCATAAATGACAAGGAAAATTCCTTCATCTTGGCTGCTTGACCAGCCAGACTTGATGGCCAGATTTCTAAAGTGCAATAAGCACTACAGACATTTCAAACCTCAAAATATATATTTTTTAAACTGTAGAAAATATATTGAACATTCAACATAACGTTTTGTGAATTGCATATTTTAATATTTTGAAATGCATTGAAAAACATTGAATAACTAATGTTTATCATCTAAAGCCCTTCTGCGGTTCCATTTCCGAGATTCATCTGTAAGTTGCTCCACGTCCCGGTAACAATAGCAGTTTGAAATATTTCTTGAATTAACAATGTTATTGGTTGTATTTGGGTTTTGTAACTTTCTTTGGGAGAGTAGAGTTTTGTAAAAAAACTATAATAAAATTCTTACTCGTCTCGTCACTGTAGGATCTTGTCTTGCAACAGACATAAGATGTCCTAGTAAGTTCTTCGTTCTTAAGAATACTAGCCTAACATTGGTAGCTCTTGTCCATTCTTGTAATACTGACGAGTTAAAGTATTTGTTCGACGATGGACGATAGTTTAATAAGGAAATTGGAATCTGAAACAAAAATTAAAACATTTTGCAAAATCTGGTTAGCCTACTTCTTAAGTTATTACTTATTACTAATAATATTATAAATAAAAAAAAATAAGGATGTCTGTGAAGTGTGAGGTATGTATATTTCATTCAAGCAAGGTATAATTTATTAAAAAAATTTGCCTGTTTTTATTAATAACTGCATCTGCATATTACTATGATATTACCTCACCCCCTTCTAGGGGCACGATCTTGGAGTATTCAGTGCTGCATATGACGGAGTCATCTCTTGTTATCGGTTGTAAACTTTCTTTGCCGAAGTATCGTTCACAGTCCCTAAAAGAAAGGAAAATTAAACCAGCCGTTTTTGTAAGCAAAAATAAAGGAGAGCTAAAGACCAGGCCAATTCTTTGTCAACAGAAGTAATGTAGAAATAATAAAAAATAGTTTCTTTTCTGCTCCCCTGATACTTAAGCTAACTTTGAATAAATATTGCCAGAATATTTTTTTCTGTAATATAACTATTGTACTTACTGCGGCGAATCTGAGAAGAATTGCCACGGTTTGAAAGTCTTCCCGTAATCTGTAGACTTTTCCAGTGCCCACAAACCTGGCCGTGGTGAGTTGCCCATTCGCATAAAAACATAAGCAACGTGGAATTCCTAGAAAGATATATATTTTTAAATTGCAAAGTTTAAACTGTTTTCTTTATTTACAAGTACCTAAAAATAAGATAATCTACACTGATATTATAAAAAGTAAATATATGTTTGTTTATTTTCGTCAATAAGCTGTGAAACTACTAGACCGATTTTGATGAAATTTGACACAGATATAGAATAGACCACGGGAAAATTCCCGCTGAATTTCCTTTTGCATGGGGCAACATATAGTGTATTTAGTGTGTGTGTGTGTTTTTTATTCAAACCTTGGTAGCGACCCTTATATGTAATTTAAAAATAATAAAATTCTGAGATAGTTTCTTAGATAGTCGCGAGTGCTCCATTCAGACACGTTAAAGACATTTTGGATCTATCTAATGAGATTTATATGGATCAGGCAAACTATCCCATACGTGGGATAGTTGCCTGATAAATGAAGAGGTGCGCTAAAATAGCTTATTCTCTGAAAATATTCAAGAAAATGTTTTACCTATTTAACATCAAAATAAAAATTAAAGTAAAGAGGCAACTAATTAAAACATATATCTGGAGTTTAGCTTTATATGGAAGCGAGTCCTGGATAATGAGAAGTAGGGATAGGGCACGATTAGAAGCGTTCAAAATGATTGATGATGATGATGAATGATTAAAGTAGAAGAAGAAATTGGTCAATGAAAACCCGAAGTACCGGCTGGTTATATGAATAAAGCTTTTTATTTTATTAACTAAGAAACATGGAGTGATTTTAGAATTAAGTGTTTTATACTTAGTAATAATGTTAGCAATTGTTGGAATACCCTATAAATAAATAGATAGATAAATAAAAGGTGGGGCCATCAATCCGGATTTTACCCTAGTAGCATCGGCTACACTGGAACCTTAACTAAGATCTAAATCTTAATTAAATCCTTAAAAGGAGACATCAAGATGTCTCGTTATGTTTCGTTATTGCTTATAGTTATGAAGTGTTTTCACGTGTTATGAAGTGAAAATTATAGTTTTTTGAAACTGGAGACGAAACTTTTTCTCGCTAGCTTCTACGCTTGCTTAGAAATAGATAAGGCTGTAAGTACTAATATTTATTCACAGAATCCTAACAACGTTAAGACTTAATAAATATGTCCACAATTTAGTGGCCTCACCATTTCGTCATAGTTCGCGGAATAAGTTTATAGTACATACAAGACCGCTATCAACACCCACTCTGTCCTGTCTTCGCCAAACAACAGTACGTCAATGGGCATAAGATAAAAATTTACAAATTTAATTATAGCGCGTTAATAGTTTAAAGTAGTTGTATTAAATACTTCTCGCTCGTTTCGACTTTTATACCCAACAAGGATAAATTACATAGTTTAAAATTCTGTCCCAAAAATCGTAATTAATGGATAGCAAAAACAAATGTATTGTCGAAATTAAGTATCTACCTTATGAACTAGGATATTAAAGTTTCACATTGGTGATTGATTTCAAATCGCAGAGCACTAAAAATAAACACGTTAGATTAAATATGGATTTAAAATCTGGATTAGATTTTAAAACCTTTTTCACATTCATTAAGCTTTGTGTTAGCTAAATACGCAAAAAATATAGAGGCACAAATTCGCAAAGCACAAGTTATTAATATTTTGTCATTAAATCTCTAGAACGATTTGGGTGATCGCTTGGCAATTATCATTTTCGGCAAAAGTTACTTTTGCCACTGTGAGATGAATAATTTAAGAGAAGAAATATATTATAATGCGAATATATTTCATAGTGGTTTAATGTTAAAAATGTTTAACATTATTATTTTGCAAGCGCAGCAACACATAAAACGACTGCATCAGCCACACACATATCAAGTAGCACTTCGCTTGGCAGAGTTCAGAGTGGGCGTGTATCGTAATAGCTCATAACTGCAGCTGAATAAATAAGTAAAAAAAAATTGGCGAATAATGTTATATGTGCTATGGAATATAATACATCAAATTAACGACAAGAATATTAAATCCTGACCATCAGCTGAGAATATAATTAGGGAACACACGCAGTCAAACCTGATCGCCAAGGTTATAATTCTTCCTTTTTTATGTCCGTTTAAACGTGCCGATAGATTCCTCTCTTTCTACTTTTTATTTAAGAGAATACATATCAATTTAATTCACAAATGCCCAGACCAGATTGCAATAAAAATGTATCTATCTACAGCCTTCCGTAATTAACTTGGAACAAAAAAGTTTGCCATAAACTATTCCTAGCAGCGAAGATAAATGAGCATGGACTCACGAAAGTCTCGTTTAGAAGTTAAATGGTTTTGTAATAGGAGATCTATAATTATTTTATGTCTACTAGTTCCAGTGTGGCGGAGCCCGGGTCGATGCACTTTGCGGCATTATGGGATTATTTCGGGCATCGCCTTAGTCGGTGGATTAAACTAACGCGTCCTATTACACCAGTGATTTTAGGTTTTATCTACGGGAAAATTCCTAGTGAGCTGTATACGCCTTTATTACGATGTTGCAATGAAGATATAATAATAATATCTCGCGACCTATGTATATTATATTGAATAAAAAAGCAATAGAGTTTGTACGACTTGGTATACGATATACATATACAATACCGTATGTGACTGCATACTAGTCGCTTTCTCAGCGCTCTACTCCGAAAACGGTAAATTTTACAGAAAAATGCAAAAGGCATTTCTTGTAGATAATTTTAAGATAAACAATTATTATTATGACTACTATTGACTTCTGAGCAACAGGTCTAGAGATATTTGCGAAAAACTGATTTTCGTGACGATTTGACCTTTTTAACTTTTTTAGCCGGCACGATATCAATGTCGATTTTTCACATCTTCATTACAATCCCGTAATAAATATTTTAATAAATATTTGGCCATAACATAAAAATAAAAATGTGTTTTAGATATTGTGGTCTGTCATTTACATAATATTTAATTGATTTTTCAAAGATGCGTAAAGCCATATTTTGTGTAAGTTTTAATGGTGTACTATTATAGTATAGGACTTCGACTTGATTGCCTCTATGCTTTTCCTCAAAACCAAGGTCAATTTCGCCCTTCACAACTATTAAGAACTAATAAAAATATAAAATATTTTTTCTGACATTTTATAATATAAAACTTACTTGGCCGAGATCGATCGTCAAATTCACTTCGTTGTACTTCATACCCCTGGACAAAGGCGGACTTTGCCACCAGGTCTCCATTCCGTCCACAGCATATTCCGGAGGGTGTTTCTTCGATTCACTTGTTGCATCGCAGATATCGCAAACCTAAAATAAAAAAAAAGGCATTTATATCTCCTTCTGTGTAAAACCAATAAATTATAGAACATTAAAGTGGATATTTTAAAAGGGGAACTAGAGTTTATCGTTTAATATTAATTGTATTCTATAAAATAATATGTAATATTGTAAAATATCGAATATGAGCAAGAGCTCAAGAAGGTAACATACAATATGATTATTTATTAAACTTTTAAGAATTTGGATTAAAGACTACCTACCTTAATACTACATAATTAAATATTATCAAAGATATTGTTAACCGAAAAGTAAGTATTATATTACATTCACTATACGTAGCAATAATTTCGAAGCACTCAATAAATCCATTCACATTTTTTACGGCATGAGCAACCAAAAACATTCAGTATTTATAATTGTGAGCGGTTGAAAACAAAAGGTTGTGACATGAGCTAACGCATTTGGCTAACACATGCCCATAAAAACTTCACAGGACCAGTCGAAATTCACAGAAAGGTAGAACGGCCTTAAATTACAGCCCCGAGGGAGCAATTTGTTAGAAATCAGTTTAAAAGACGCGTTAAAAAGTCAATTTGGGTTTTCAACTTGGAATTAAGTATTTTAAAGATTTCTTGTTTTCATTATTGTTATCAATTGTTAATTCTGATATTCGACAACGCTTCGCTTTACATAATACGTAAAGCGAAACTATTTACACGTTTTACGAAATTGAGGAGTATGAAATTTGGCACAGTTAAAGTATGCAGAAACTAATATGTTTTTAAATAATGTTTAGAAATTCATATAACTAATGAAAATAAAGTTACTCACACCATCTCAGATTACTTAATAAGTTAATAACTCACACTATCATGAGTTTATGAATCTTTGTTTCACATTCCATGGACAACATTGTATATTTTTTATTGCGTATCTAAGAAGCAAATTGACCCTAATAAGTTGATACTTAAAAATTTTAATATGAATTATGGGCACTTATATTTGATTTGATTAATCTATATATGTATATAAAAGAAAGTCGTGTTAGTTACACTACTTATAACTCTAGAACGGCTGAACCGATTTGGCTGAAAATTAGTGGGGTGGGGTAGCTTAGAACTAGGAGACGGACCTATGTCCAAGGATAGGATTAAGTGCCCCGCCGAGTTTGTCTGTCAGTATGTTCGCGATAATCTCATAAACTACTGAAACGATTTTCATGCCGTTTACATTTACCGACAGAGTGGTTCCTTAGGAAGGTTTAGGTCGATATTTTGTTGTTTTGTGGAAATTGTATTTTTTTTAATTATGATTTATTGATTTATGACGATATTTGTTGAAGGTGTCGGAAAAAATCAAGCCGTCTGGGAACTTTTATCGAAAACGCTCCTTAACCTAACCTATTGGAGATAAATAACAAAACAATGTATATTGGGATTATTTCTCTTTTAATAGGTCTACAAAAAAGTTCGCGATGGCATAGATATGTCTATCTTTTAGATATACATATCTATGCAATCGCGAACTTTTTTGGATATGTTACTTATACCCATCCTAAGTTTAAAAAAATGATCAGAAATAATGTGGTATTTTCAGAAGCTATTAAGACGGATACAATTTAATTATCCTTATCTAGGAGATTATATCTAGGAGATATCTTAATTAAAAAGTACGTGTGAAAATTTATTATAGAGTATATATTTTTACTATGTGCTATTACTATATTGCGGGTATCTTTATTGCCACGAACTCTTTTCCACGCGGGCGAAGCCGCGGGCAAAAGCTATTTATAATTTATATAGTCCGATTTGACTATATAAACATTTCGGTAATAGGTAGGTATATACTTATTGAGTTGTTCAATCCTTATTAATATTGTAAACGCGAAAGTTACTCTGTCTATATTCTAACTCTAAGTCTTTTACTCCATTACGCCTATAAAGCTAAAATATTTTTATTGGTACCTAAACAGAAACTAGATTGGCAAGAACATAGATTATTTATATATTTTTCATTCAGACTAACTAAGCGAACGCAGTCTCGGAACGGTCGGGTGTCTCTATTCAAATATATTGCACTAGCTGTTGCCCGCGGCTCCGCCTGCGTAAATATAGTAGGTACCCACGGGAACACTGTACTTTTTCGCGATAAAAAGTATCCTATGTTTTAATCCAGAGCTATATCATACTACCATACAAAATTTCACTCAATCCGTTCAGTAGTTTTTGCGTGAAAGAGTAACAAACATCCATCCATCCTCACAAACTTTCACATTTATAATATTATAGTAGGATGATCGTTCAAAAAGAACTTGGTCTAATGGATATCTCAATAAACATTTTGAATTGATCCTGCATCCATAGATTACTAGCAAATGTATTTAATGTGAGTTGTGACTCGCAGCATGTGCTTGATTGTAGCTTAATCCAACACTATCGGTGTCAATTGTTAAGTTGTCAAGTAATTAGGCCACTTCAGATCCAACTCGCGATCTGACTCACCTTTGCATTATAGTCCTATTGTTTGCTGCCGTAGACGTTTGACATAAAGTACAAGCACAGGACCATTAGAGGTCGCTTGTTGGATATAAGATGAATATTAGGCCGCCGGTCTGCAGGTTCTAAACTTAGCCGATTTTTTTTGGACAATCACAGGTATAGTCCCGTGCTCCTACTTTACGTGCTAACTACACTAAACGCTATAATCATGCTTATTCGGCCTAGCTAAAACATTTATAGACTAATTCCTTCTCATTTTCAAACATAAACAATATTATGTCGGGTAGTTCCTTCTTGTCTGTATTTCCGATGATCCCATGTCTGAATATGATAATATTATAAACAATTTACGAAATAAACTTATCCTATTTAGAAATGATTCCATAAATTTCGTAAAGATTGTAATAATACTTTGCAAAGATTGTTATAATATTTTAAAACTTAAAACAGAGGCGTTTTCTATGCGTATTCAATGAGAAT
Source organism: Phengaris alcon alcon (assembly GCA_037179445.1). Lineage (NCBI taxonomy): Eukaryota > Metazoa > Arthropoda > Insecta > Lepidoptera > Lycaenidae > Phengaris > Phengaris alcon. The sequence goes on from JAYRCH010000120.1 coordinate 529,068, forward strand.
ATGCATAGAAAACGCCTCTGTTTTAAGGTAGGTTAATTGTGAATGCACAATCTTACACGGGTAAAGAGAACATTTACAACTAGTTTCAAATATTAGTAACATGGTGGGCAAGTTGTGACACCGGACGTTATATCGCCTGATAAGAGAGGTATAACGACCCACTCCGCGTGCTCAAAACAATCTCGTGACCCGCGAACCCTTTATCACGAAATACCGATGAATGAATAATTTTTTAAACTTTGAATATAGTTATTGAATTGGTTTTAGATTGACTTTATAATACTTGTAATAATAATCTACATTGTAGCTAAGTATCTGTCAAGATTCAAGTGTCATTGTCATTCCTAGGTTTGTCATTCGGAGAACTTAGTCTGTCATTCGAAATCTGAGCTTTTGTGGTCTACTTTAAAATATCTTTGCGTTAAGTATGCACAAGTTATTTTGTTAAATGTTGAAATGTTGTGATGCTACTACAAAACTATATTTTGTGATTATTAGTGTTCCTACATACATATTAATTAAATCTAATTATTCAAAAGGCTTACCGCCCTTGCGTGTCCAAGAAACCAGAATATCCAAAGACAATTTTTGTATGATATTATTATCATAATATATATTATTATCACAATATTTAGATCAGTTAATGTCTAAAGACATTGGTTATCTCTATGCTTCTGTGATTCCTGTTCGTTTGACACTTGTACTTATTTAGAGCAATAAATATCCAAAGTCAAGTTTGTCTTTCGTCAAATTGCAGTTGACATCCAGTCTGCTGCTCTATATTTTTGTGTTTCAGGTCGTATTTTTACTTGTACTTTTAAAAGATCATTGTATTCTATCTCTGTGCAGATTGTTTCTAAACAATAATAGTAGTAAGAAAGTAAATTCATTTCCTTTCTCTACCTGATATCTTTTGTTTAGCGATTGCTCTACAGTTCTTTTAACGTAAAAGTATCTGCACTATTTCAATACAATAGATGAATGGAGTTGCTTGGCTGGTCTATTTAAATATTATGCTTATGTATTTATGTGATGATATATTTGATATTTAGTGATATAGCACTCGTGGGTTCGGCAACGGCAGAAAAAATATCAAAAACCCTCATTAGACAGGTACTATAAATTATATTTGCATTGTGCGAAATTATATAATCTCTCGCTGATTTGAAGGCCCTATAAAAGTTATCTGATTTAGTGGGTATTATTAATTTTAATGCTCAATTTAAAAAAAAAAACACTAGCCATGCTCGTTATCGTTCTAGTAGCAAGTTGACAGGACGCGGGAGATAAGTGCTATCAACCTCTGACACACTGCTAGAAGCTCGCTAACAGTTTTGTTTTAATTTATCTAAGTATTATCTTTATTACAAAATTAGTACGTATAGTTCAAATATTATTATCGAAAATGTTCGGAGAGAAAAGCTTTTTAATTAGTAATTGAAACTGGGGGTTATTAATAGGGAACTGAATTTTAGGTTCACTATGTTCTAAAGTATGTAGCTTTCGCCCGCGGCTCCGCCCGCGTGAATTAGTGCACATTCAAACATACAGACATAAATATCCCAATAATTCCCAAGCGAAAACTGTATTTTTTCGGATTTACAAGTACCTAATATATGTGTTAATACAGAATATAAACTACTGCCATGCCAAATTTAATCAAAATCCTTTAAGTGGTTTTTGCGTGAAAGAGTCACAAACTATCCATCCATCCCTCAAGAACTTTCACATTTATAACAGTAGTAGGATGTCAGGAGGTGGTCTGTTGTTGTATCTCTTATTTTTGTGATTCGGAAAACAATCACTTTTAATCCATCCGTAATTAAAACAAATAATCTACTTAGTCTATGTAGTTATTATAGGTCGATTGTAATATGATCTGCAAGCTGTATAATAAATACATATTATTATGTATTACATTTTTAACATGAAACGAGGCGTCCACATGTGTCTTTGAAATAGTAACACATCTGGTTTTTGTTATTCTATTATTTTAAGCTTAGGTTATTTCAATATATTGCCTTTTTCTGGGAGAGATTTGTATTAGTTAAAATTACCTACGTGACGAATGACGTTCAGTTCTATTGTTTTAGTCTGATAGACAAAAAAAATTAAAGGTCTATTTTTTATAGGTACTTTATAAACGTATATTATATGTATGACGTATGTAATGAGATGACATTAACGATTGATGAATGTTTCACAGGTATATATAGGTAGGTACTTATCTTTAAACGTAGAGTCAGCGTCTAGGAATATCGTATTGCATAACTATTTACTTACTAAGTGACACTTAGAAAAATAGAAGTATATCTCTAGCCTTACTTCTAATGCTTATCGCTAGTAGAATGAATTAAATAATTGTAAATAACAATTTGATAAGTTTGAAAAGAATTTATGGGACGAATTTAAAGTACGAAGTATTGCATGAAAAACTACTCTATGGCGTATAACTTTGGGGTATGCTTAACCTGAAAGTCATAATCATTAGGATTCTGTAGGGTTTCGCTATAGTTTGCTACATATTTTCGTAGCTTTAGCCTGTGACTTTATTCCCGTGAAAAATATATATATACAGCCGAACGTATAACCACCTCCATTTTTCGGTTAAAAATCTAAGTGCCCTGCGAGAATGTATATAAAGAAGCTATGAATTCATTCACTTTAATATATTTTTTTGATTATCTTTTTATAAACTCCTAATAATTATTGTATTGTAATAACACAACAAAAATTGAATCTATTTTATTGAAATTCTTACTACTATTATAAATGTAAAATTTTGTGAGGATGGATCAATGGATATTATGTTTTTGACTCTATTACGCAAAAACTATTGAACTGATTTTGATAAAGGTAGGGTATAGTAGTTTAGCGCATAGGATTTTCATCCCGAAAAAGTATATTACATATAGCTCTGGTTACATGATATAGCTTGTCCTTTCCATATGTTTTTATTAAATAACGGGTTTCGTCTAAATTAATTCCTCTATTAGAAAATATCAGTTAACATCATTTATCTATCTGCCTGGGGATTAAGTTAAGAACTTTAAAAAAATTGTTTTTTTTTGTATTTTGTTACCGTGTCAAGGAAGTGATTTATTATTATAATAATTCAATAATGCTCTTTAATTACACCAAAAGTAAAAAATAAATTAATTTCTCAACAGACGCATAGATTGTATTTTTTCTAAAAAGTATAAAATATATGACAGTATTAAAAACACAAAAAGTAGTAATCATTTCGGTAATAATATTGATAGTAAATAGCAATTACATATAAATATGTTGTATTTGTTGAAGGGCCTTACCTTTATTATGAATCGTAACTTACTAAAATGCATACATAGAGTTTGAAAATGCAAGTTGAAATAATTATCTCAATTTGTAAATCTAAATGAGTACCTACTACTTTAATATAATATTTTTATATAATTTTGACAGAGAGCATCTTTAATTACAAGATACGGTGAATGAATCAAATATCGTTGAACTTAATTGAATTAAGTTAATGTTTGTTATGGTAAATCACCTGTCCTTGGATGACGTGCTCATCGTGGTCCGCGTTGGCACCGGCGAGCTTGCAATACAACTCCGGTCCTTCGTCTCCACATGTCGCCGTTGCCGTTATTTTTTTCCCTAGCGCCAAGTTAAAATACGGTGGTGTGAGGACCTCCGCGCCCGCGACGCAGATAAACAAAAGTAGCGCGACAATACGCGCCATGTTGCGCGCACGGCAGTTGCCCGCTGAATGACGTTCGTTCCGAGATAGCCAACGGTTTCGGGAAGGGTAGCGATTATATTTTATTAAAATTCAGAGAAACAGAGCTGTCCAACCTGTTTGTATGCATATTGCATTCAGACTGCTGCCGCAGTAAAAACTATTGTTTCTAGAAGACTAGGATTTGTGAGTTTTGACTGTTTAATTCTAATGTAGATTTTGGTTTACCATTGTTTACGCTGGTAGAAACTAATGTTTGTCACTTTTAAAAATAGTACCTGGTAGACCGAGCTTTACTCGGTGTTTTAGTAGAACGATAAAATAATAAAAAATAAATAAAAAATATATGAAACAAAAAAAAATACCTAATAAGAATCACAAAAATATTTAAGTATCTTACCGGGATTCGAACCCATCACATTCCGAATTTCCAAACAATGGAATAATAATACGTAGGTTAAAAAATTATACCAAGCTGATAATCAGACTGACGTAAGAGAGTCGAAATTATTAATAGGTATATTGTTGCACGACAAAATAATAAAACATATATTGCTTAAAAATGCGCAGTTCCTAGCTAGATCGATTTTTCTCCCTCAAAACTCCCTGCATACTAAATTTCATGGTAATACCTGTAGCTAGAATCATATATTTAGACATAAGATATGTCTAATGTGAATATTATGAATTGAAAAATTCTCAGGAAGGTAAATAAAGCACAATAATATGTATGGAGAAACTTTAATAAATAATTGTTTAATAAATTTGTACATAAATACTATATATGTTAATAACTTTGTAACTATTTGTAAAAACATATTTTTGTCATAATTTGAAAATCAAACAAATATTGTTAATAACATATTAAATGAATGCAAATGACAAAGGTAAGAGCAAAAATTACGTTGTATATTATATTACATAATATTATACATATTCGTAATGTTCAATCACACGGTAGAGAAAGTCATGAAATGCGATTCATATTTTAACGCAAACTGGGAAAGCCTATATTAACAGTTTCATAAATACATAGTATTAAAAATCTCATAAACAGGTATATAAATATAATAATTATTTTCGTTTAATTAATTAAATTATTTCAAATAAATTTCAGAAATTTGACATGATAACGTCTTATAAATCGATGAACGCCGGCAGCACGCACGATAAATTGTCACGTTCCGCCTGATTGTTACGTTTGAGGTCACGTTCCGCCTGATTGTCACCTGAACCTCCATTCTCGTATTTAAAGTAGATTTTCATTTTACTTTGACTGTATTATAAGTGAAGCGACTTGTTATCATAAACTGATTTTGTTACGTTTGGACCAATCAGGAGGCGTTAAACGCTGCTTTAACGTTTATGAGAATACTGGTTTCACAGTTTTATCGTGTCGGGACTTGATTGTAGTTGTATTATTGCAGGTTATGTATTATTTAGCAGAATTTACCCTCGAATTTTATTTCTTTATTATTTATTTTTATTTAATGATTATTATTTAATTAAATATGTATTTAATCATTATTATTACAAATTTGTATAGCAAAAAATAACTAGATGTGCCTAGTGCTCGAAATTAGGCCATAATTAATCAACCAATGATCAATACAATTTTTTTTTCAGTTCTTATATCTAGGACATATGCTGATTTTCGACCTCAAGGATGATGGCGAAATAGAAAGAGAACGAAGGGCGTTGTCAGTTCGTGCGAATATGTTGGTCCGCAGATTCGCTCGATGTTCACGGGTGGTCAAAATTACTCTTTTCAGAGCGTTTTGTACCACTTTCTACACGTGCGGCCTGTGGGCCTCATACACGCTTAGATCCTACAGCGCCCTTCGCGTGCAGTTTAATAATGCATTCAGAATGCTGTTGGGGCTTCCTCGCTACTGCAGTGCATCGGGGATGTTTGCAGAAGCACGAGTGGATTGCTTTTACGCTACCATGCGCAAAATATGTGCTTCTCTGGTGCACAGGGTGTGGGGAAGCGCCAACAGCATTCTGAATATGATTGCGGGTCGGCTTGACTGCCCTTACGTTCGTCACTGCTGCGCCATATCTAACGGCATGGTGCAGAAGTGATACATGTAATTAAAAATAAATAAATGTATTGTCACATTGTTTATTATCTTTATATTACTAACATAGATTATAATTTTTACTAACGATTATGAGTCTATGTAACTTTAATAAATAAATAATTCATTCATTCATTCATTTATTCAATACATATATTATAAAATAATAAGTAACTGGTTGCTGTTTATACATGGAAGATAAATAAGAAAAACGATATAGGGGGCGTTATAAACGAAATAAAATAAAAAAAAATTTCGTCTGTTTATCTGTACTCTGCTGTATGTATGTTTCTATGTATGTTTGTACTCGCTTATCTCTGAAACAGCTCAACCGATTTGAATGCGATTTTCATTAATGGGTTTTGGTTTGCTCCACTTAAAATAAGTTTGTTTCATTTTAATCGCTTTTATCGGTTGGTTGATTTTTATTAAATATAAATTATTCGCATTAATTTCTGATAATGATTTGTCGAAGCTAAGAAATTAATATATTTTTTATTTACAATGAGTACTGATATTTATGACCGCCTTCGTTAGACTTACTATCTTTAAGAACTTTATTTTCATTAACACTTTCAATACTGTTCTGCCTTCTAAGTGATTTCAAATCACAAGATTTTTGAACTCTTTTTAGGTTTGTTTTTTCTTGTGTTTCGTCTACCATCTTCGATAGTTGTCTCTCAAAACAATCTCTTTTACCTTTTTGTTTTGGGCTTGGTGTCAATTTATTTGTTTCTTTAAACGTTTGTAGTATTTCATCATCACTTTCTGTGGTACTTATGGTAATAACAGGTATCACCGATCCTATGGAATCTGACTGTTTTGATTGATTACTAGATTCAGAGCTTTGTTTCTTGTTTGTGATTTTTCGAATTTTGTGACTAGAGTTTTCAACTTTTTCATAATCAAATGGTATATTATCTTCGTCTAGTTCTTTAAGATTATTTCTTTCAGTTGATACTGCTGTTGATTTCTCATCTCTCGTCTGCTTTATATTGGTATTATCATTTAAACTGAATTCTGTTTTTTCTTTATCAATGTGTTCATTTTTTATGATTCCTATTTCTTTTGCTTTTAAAATTTCTTTTGGGAGAGCTTCATGAAAATCTGTATCATTTTCATCTTCAACGTCCGTATTTTTATCCAAATAATTTATTTTATCCCTTTTATCCCAAGCCATATTAACAATTTTTTCAAATATTCCTAAAATTAAAAATAAATTTAAATAACCTTACTAATAATGGTGTAATTCCCATATACTCAAGCATGTCCTATCGACATGCTTTGATTTATATTTAAAATAGTTACGTATAAAACCTCGTCTTTATTTTAAAATCTTTTATTTTTATTTTACGATGTTTTAGAAGTTTACATGACGGGAATTAAAAAAAAAGTTGAATATCTACTTTACGTGTATGAAGCCAAAATGAGAAATTGTTTTTATACTAAATGCCACAAAATAAAATCTAAAGCTGTTAGGGTTCATTGTGGTACTACGGAACACTAAAAACATAGTAAAATAATGTTTCATGACAGACATACCTCTCTTTTTGAATGACTTTTTAGAGTCTTTCATATCTTCATCAGGGCCGGGTTTTTTATCGTCAGAGTCAATAGATTTACTAATAGGTAAAGCGGGTAAAGCTTTTTTCCATCTTGCAAAAGGTGTATTATCTATCGAAGAAGATCCACCTCGTCGTCTTGTATCAGCTAATTGAAACATTTTTCTTCGTTCCTCAGTTCTCTCTCGTCGTAGTTGAATCTGTAATAAATAATAATGCATATAATATAATGCATGAAAATTGAAGACTGCATAAATTATTAATAAATGTTAATTATTAATGACACAAAACATAAAAAATACCTTTAAATCGTTATTTGCTTCCCTGAGAGAATTGGTAAGAGATGTTAAGTAGTAAATTATCAAAATAAGTAATACAAGCAATGGAATGACTATTGCTGGTGACGTTATATATTCGAGTGAAAAGTTTAATGTTTTAGGAAGCACCTTGTAAATATTGCTTGTTAAAATTTTATAGATTTTGTCATATTCAGAAAAGGGACCACAATGCCATGAAGGCTTGACCCAAACAATTGCGTAACCAACTGGTAGTACACAAAGAAATAACATTGTTAAAAGCAAAGCTAAATAAAAATTATTGCTTTTAGATACTCTGAATACAACTTCATGTGGAACGTTGCACGTCATTACAGCCCAAGATCTGAGGTACATCATCATCATTAATTTTACAACATTTAATAAGACAAGTCCTGGCGAAAAAAACATTCCCATCCAGACCATCCCCTGGTTATTAATGAGATGCAAAATATTTTCTGCAATTTTGAAGTCCCCGTATTGTGGACATTTTTTTTCCAAATCCCAGCACCAGCATCGATTCATATGCCTTACAAATAAAGCTCTAAAAAAATCCATAAAAAGAGTTCCCAGTACGACGAAAACCTGTAAGAACATGACTAAATAATTGCATATTCTATATATTTGTTTTAATTTAAATTAATGTATGCTATACTTACTAAATCCATCATGGTTAATTTGACTAACTCTTGGCCAAACATAGTTTCCCAGCATAACTTTAGCAGTTTCTTTTTAGTCTCAAGAGTTAAGTTGTACACTTTACGGTTTTTGTAAATATAAACAGTATTTATCATTGTCACGTTTGTTATATTGGTTTGAGAAAACATATTTTCTACACATTTTTTTAAATAGCATCTAACTTTAGTTACTATACAATCGGAAATTAGTATGACTTGAGTAATGTTTTTGTTATCACAATTCAATGAACAATTAAAGTGTGCATTTGGACAAAACCTCTCAGTTTTGGAAGAACTTGCAGAAAGAATATCGGTACTAGATTCTGTATTGCTAAAATCAGTATTAAGTAAATGCGTGGGGCTTGTATAATAATAACTATCTGTAACTGTATGTGTAGACGTTCTGCTTGGATTTGTCGAATTTAAATGTTTTTGTTCTTCTGTCGTTGTTTTTGTATCGTATTTTGAAATGAAAGTACTAGGAGTTGACCTTTCAGACAAATAATTATAAACACTGACAGTTTCATCTGATTGAGTACTATGAGTTGAAATCTCAGAAAAATAATTATAATCGCTGGGAGATTCATCTAATTGAGTCATTAATTGAGTATTTGTTTCCAAATTTGTTTCATTATCATAATCAGAAAAATAATTTGTAGAATATGTAACTTCTTGTGTTGAAATTATTTCAGAAGTTGACTCATCATTATTCGTTGAAAAATACGCTGTTCCATAATCACTATGAGTTAAGTAACGTGTATCATTTACATCGTAATCATCGCTTTCTGAGGAAACAGTCTCTGCAGAATAGTTTACAGCACTTAACTTTCTAATTCTTTCAATTTCTTTTAAAAATGACTCGTCCTCATCTAAACGAACTGGCTCATATTGTATCAAATTTTGAGCATGCAAATAATCAAATGGTATGTTTTGATGCTTTTGCTTGATATAGTTTTTCGTGTCATCGCTTTCATATGTACCAATATCTATAAATTCGGTGGTCTGTGGTGATGTAAAATAATTGGCTTCTAAATTATCAGGATCATTATACGGAGGCATATTAACACTACAATAAGCTCCCATATCACAAGGTATACAGGGAATTAGCTCTTCAATACAATATTCGGAATTAATTTGAACTTTCTTGAGCATAGACTCATTAATATCAAGTGCAGCTTCAGATATTGGAGTAGCATTCAAAGATAAAGATGGTTGTAATGAAACAAGTTCTTTGCTCATGCCGTCGATTTTGCTAAACAATGCAAATATTAATGAATAAAGATTCAGTAAATTAAGAAGCATAATCCTGAAATGCACGTAAAATTGAATGTTAATTTTTATTTTTTTAAATTGAATGTTAATTTATTTCTATATCAGCATCAGCACTATATTATTACCTTGCTAGTTGAAACCTAAGTTGCTTTCTGGGATGGTAGTGTTCAAGTAATCCAAGAAATTCAAAAATGAATGGAAAAGTTATGGAAATCCCGGTGACAACTATTGTTGTTTCATTCTCACGCCACCAGCTGCGAGGTATCAGCTTATCGTCAGATCGGGAAACAACGTATACTACAGCATATGCCGACACAGCAAGAAGAATTAAGACACATAAGTTTACTACTATTCTTTGTGATAAAATCCGCCAGCTGAAATAAAAAATGATACATGTCATTTCCGGATAATTTGATGCGCTTTGTAAGTAATAATGAATTATACAGCACTCTCGAGATTTTCTTTTTTTCTCGGCTTCCTCAAGTAAGGCTTCTTTAAACCCCAAGATGACGGATGCGATACGATTGTGCGCTGTCTCGGCATTTCCTATCATGAAATCCCATCCTGTAAAGAGTTTCCAAGAAAATATACACTCGTCTTCTTTTTCAGATAATTTTGACATGCGAGAGTTCTCTGCCATTCTAAAACAATTTTTTAAAAATAATATATTATCTATATTAATAAGATTTAAAAGTATTTTTGTTAAATATTAATGTGATTCGCATAGTGTAAGATGAGAATCAAAATATTTTAGGTAAGTAAACTCACTTTCTTAATATGGCGACAAAACTATAAATATACACGACCAAACCAGTAAGGAAATATGCTACTGGCATTCGATACTGAGGCCGCTCTACGTTGCTGTAATAGCCATAAAATATAAGTGAGTATTTAAGGACTCCCTCAAACTCCCATAAAGTTAACAGATTTGTCGCGTTTTGTTTTTCGTCGTCCAATATTATTTTCCTTTCACCGTCTTGTTGAGGGTTTGCTGTTAAATACTGAAAATATAATAATAAAAACTGTTTTTATGTTGCATGCTGTCTTATTTATTTTAAAAAAGGCCATACTTACTTCAGGAATTATAACAAAAACGAGAAGAATAAAAGCAATTACTAGGTTAACCCAGAAAAGCCATCTTAGAAACGTAAAATAGGATGCCACTACTGAACCAAAGTGTGATTCGATTTCTTTTATTCGTAACTCCCAAGGAATCAACAAATTTGATGTATTTGCTGCTTCACGTTTTATTTGTTGCCATTTCTAAAAATAAATTAAAAAAATAAATTCTGCAGTACATATGTGTATTATATATTATGTATTACATATCAGTTAAACTCACAGTCGCAATGAGTATAGTGAAGCGAGCATAAATGTCTCTGGTATTTTTGGATTGTGCTAGCCTCTCCTGTAGCTTCCCTTCATGTTGTTTTATATAAGCTTTCGCCTAAAATTGTAATATGGGGCCTTAAACTAACAATGGTAATAAAATAAATATTATAGTAACTGTCACAGGGACTAACATACTCCAACAATTCTAAAATTTTTAGAAGAAGTGCTACATATACTGGTATAGGTATGCCACCATTTTCTGTAATAACCTACAAGTGTATCCACTGTGTATTTATAATTTAATTAATATTATTTCTAGATATCCCGCGATAAAATACCCACCACAACCACGTATCACGCGCGTTTCGCCTCGACCCCGGAGCATCCTCAGGTCCACCTGCGAATACAGTTTGTTGCTCGCGTCGAGATTTGCAACCTGCATGGTGGTGTAGGGCCTTGCAACAGCTATCTTGCTGACATTATTGTTTGTGTGGTGGTGTTATTTGCATGATTTTGTTTTTGAGTGTACGTATAAGCAGTAGGTGCTTTACGCATGCTTATGCGTGCACTTACAAATTTGCTTGCAGGTTGTGGGTATTTTTCTCCGGGACATTAATAGATATATTATTAATTAAATTGTATGCTATGGATTTCGGCAAATTAACTCCAGATTCTATTAACCACTGTGTGTTTCTTTATATTGCTTCAGAATTTATTCTCAGATTTGGCATAATCTTTTTTGTTTAAGCAATAGCCTTTATGCTTGGTATATCTAATTCATAAAACGACTAACTCGTGTTATACCTAAATCAATTCGCGAAGTAGGTAATACGAGAGTTAGTCTTATAAACCTTGTGTTAGGCTACCCGCGATATAGGCTAAATGATAAGACATCCCTGAGAGTTTAGACACCGCTAACTTCGAGGCAGCGGCCTTAAAACTAGAGTGACATTTTTTAAACCTTCATATTAGGTAGTTGAGACTCAGAATCTACCCTTTCAATAAGGTGGCACGGGCCAGACAGACAGACGTACGGACGAATTGGGTCAAACTATAAGGGGGACGTTAAAAATTGGCAGGCTAGTACTTGTACTGTATTTATTTACCTGGTGAACCAACTTTAGTTTTCTTCTCATTTCTAAAGGCATAAGCTTAACTGATCCCAACACTTCCTTATGCAATCCAATATTTTTAAAGATCTGCTCCTGAGTTAGTATAGGTTGTTCCTCAATCGATATAGCTGTGCTTTGGTATTGAAATACAAACTCATTAAAACAATTCTCTTTATGAAAACATCGCTAATGATTTTCTACCATTCACCTTATGTTTGTTAATCTATAAGTGACTCACACAAAATATAGTATTAGAAAAATATTTAAACACATTGCGAATTATTTTGATCCATTTCTGTACTGTCTATCATATTAGGTAACACTTATTGAAGTAATCAAGTTTTGTTAGTAAATTAAATTATGATCGTATTGTTTTAAAAGTAAAATCAATATTATCAATTCTTAGGGCCGGTTGCATAATCTACTGATAAATGTCAGATAGTTTACATGCATTTTTGTCTCTGTCGCTCGAAAGTAAGCAGCGACAAAACTTCCGAATAAGCTATCCCACACATATAAGAAGATTGTGAAACAGGCGTTATGCTTTTAACTTACTCTCCAGAGCTAGTGGTGAATACAGAGGAGCGTCTTCGTGATGTAGTTTCGTCGGGCAGAAACGGTGATGACGATCGTCTAACTCTGCCCTTGCGCGATCGACGAACACTCGCACGCCGTTGTCGTATAACCGCAGTCAGACTTTTAGAATAATCTTCATCATCGGTTCCATCTGTTTAAATAAATTATCTTATTCATATATAATAAAAATGAATTGCAATTTCAATGTCACGCTAAAACTCGAGAAGGGCGGGACCGATTTGTCTAATTTTGGTCTTGAAATAATTGTGGAAGGAAAGGGCCCTCTCCTTTACTACCACAATTATTTCAGTATTCCACAATAGTTTCAGTCACTTAAACAGTGAGGAATATTGGAAAAAGTGCGGGAAAAAATGAAAAATTACGATTAAATTTTCCCATACTAACTGTTTACTGTGTTTAGTTTGTTACTTAACTGTCAAATATATATAAGTTGGCACGCATAATTTGGTTTGTTTTAAGAAAATCGACAGGCCCCAAAAGATTGGAGGTGTAGATGTAGGTGTAATTGTAGGTTCTAGTAGATGTTGTTATTTATTTATTTCAGCTAATAGTTAAGACAACGTGTGTCGGGACAGCTAGTTGATAATATTTTATTTCCACCAAGTATACAGAAAAACGGAATATTTCAGGAATACACACATCTTATTACAAAACTCTAAAAGGCAGCCAGAAGGTCCGGTTATTCGTGACCTAAAATAACTCACCGTAAATATTTCTATATCCAATCATGATCTGATCATTACAAAGAGGAATTACCTAATTTAAGCAAAATTTAATACATTATTTTGTTTATTATAATACGCATTCGCTGAGAAAAAAAAAAACACTCGTATGCGTACAAAATAGAAAATTCGCTTTGCCGAAATAAATTTTGGAACAAGTAAAAAGAAAGCGACATGTAATTTGTACAGATTAAAATATATTACCTTCGCCAGTAGGTGAGATGTTCACTTCATTACTGATCGGGGTGTCGGGTGGCAGATGGAAAAGGTTGACTCCGGAAGAAGTCATACTGCCTGGGTCTGCCCAAGTCACAGAAAGCCGGTCTACGGACGGCTGTGGTGAAGATATTGGACGATCACAGGAACCCTTTATGTCAAAAATATATATTTTTTATTGTAAAACTTACTAAACTTGGGTGCTTTAATTGGCCAGTTTAAAGGTCCAATACTGTAACGATCGTTAAATTAAGTAACGCTGCTGCTGTCCTTGTCTTTCGGCTGGCAGAGACAGCGACAGCCTGTGAATAGGAGGGCTCTTAATTTTGATTAGTGTTTCAGTATTCGGCCGAAAGTGAATTAAAATCGAACTGTCCTCGTTCCTGCCTATGTTCGTAGTTTTAACGGCTCTTTTGATTTTTCTAATTGGATGAATTTCCGCAGTGGCATGCCATGTTATTTATTGGGCTTTATAATTGTTACGTGTGCTTTACGCAACATGTAATCAGAATACCTTTTAGATATCCGTAATTAATTTAATGGCGTGTGGTTAGTTAGTTTTTTGTTGAAATGTTAATTACTAAATGTGACAAGCTTTTGATAAGTTTAATTAACGAGTACATTTTATTATTAATCATCCAAGTTTTACTATCCACCCAGTTTTCTTTTCTGTTAACTATTTATGAATTGATTTTAAAAAGTATTACCGAAACAAAACTGGTGCTATCACTAATGGTGCGCTCAAGATCAAGACTTGTAATTCAAAATTATTTTAATACACATTGAACATATTTGCCATTTTTATAACTTTTTACTACACAAAGTACCTAAAAAACTATTATGTTCGCTGACCATGTAGGCACTAAGTACTAGATTTTTTAAATTACTCATCTAACTGATTGTTAACGGTTTCCATCAATAGAATTCAAGAGTAAGTGAATGTTACAAAACACATGGTTATTATTGTAATTAATTAAATTTTTAAGGGTACTTGGTATTAAAAGCGTTTTATACTTTGGGAACAAATTGTGTGTATTTAAGCTATAAACTGACCTAGCCACTGATTTGTCACAGAACAGCACTAAACGATCAGGCGTCGACACCTGGACTGTGGTTGAACGAGACCACTGGACTAGGTTGGGCGAAATCAATGCAATTAATTAAACGATTTATTGCCTCCACTATTTAGCATGGTGGATTTTCCTTTTCTGTTTTCCTTTAATCTTACAGAAATTAGGGTGTGTTAACTATTATTTTAACCTAATCGATCATATGCCTTGGTTAATGAGAATATTTATGGAATCAAAAAATATGTAATGATCACGAACTAATTTATTATATTATATTTCCCATTAAATTGACATAGGGTTCTTATTCATATTGTAATTATCTTCTCAAGTTTCGACAACACTTTTGCTACCTTGAGGAACGCGAAAGTTTTCTACAATTAGATACCTAATGCTAAGGGTGTTCCTATGGCTTGATGGACACTGTTGGTCCCATAGGATCAACACTAACAAGAGGAATTAAACATCAAATATAATTAGAATAAAAATATAAAATTAAATTAAAACAAATTTAAAACTATAATTTTGGGGATCATGGAAGGCTCTGTTTCACCGACAGTAGTATTATTTTTATTTAATTCACAGTTCGGTTCCAGTGTTAGCGCGCGCTGTCCCACTCGCATACGCACGATTTACTGCAGTGCGACGACATTCGCTAATGATACAGGACATTAAACACACAAATATACCTAATTTGAGCCTGCGAAACGTTTGCTCTTAGAATATTACAAATACTATGTAACTATTAGTGTGGTATTATTTATATAATCCAGCTATTCCAATACACTTGTGTATCGAAATGATTCTCAGTTCCACGCCCTGAAATATATCGTGACGGTTCGCATTTAGTCTTTTGGCGGCAATGAGTGCTGACCGATCAGTGACTCTTAGTAATTCCTGTTAGGGTTGTTGCTGTTTTAGGTACATTATTATTTTCACACAGATTTTTAAGAAGTATCTCTATCTAGATATGATAAGTTTGTGATTGGTCACAGTGAAAACACAATCGAATCGCGAGGTAATCATTTGAATACTAGCTGTTTAAAATAAAAGAACTATGAAATAATATCGTTACAAGTCGTTTCAATAACGGAATAAGTATTTTAGTGAATACATCATTACGGAAAAGAAAAACAAAAAGAAACGCCAGAAATTGGTAACGTGGTATTGTATAATACCATGCTTCTTTTAAAGACACACAATAAAAATCCATTTTTTATAAAAAAAAAGATGTACCTACCCGAAAATCAATATTGTCTCTTAATAAAAAGTTATCAAAAACTAAATAGTTTTCAAAATAGTTGTTTTTGCAATCAGTATTATAATGTAGGCATTCACCTTTACTTTCCTTACTACAACACCATGTTCATGAATAAAGGGTTGTCATATTTTTTTAACAAAGTTCTGGATGGAAAAACCCAACACCGAAATACAAAGGTAAATAAAGGTAAATTAGTAACGCGATCCGCAACCCTGGGCCCTCATTCCATTAACAAGCCCTGCCTCCCTCTAGCCCTGTTTTATAGAGCGCGCATAATAATAATAATTAAGAAGTATTTTTTTACATACACAAGGTCAGCTGTGATCAATAGGCAATTTCATTGTTAATCACTTCAGTTTTCGTTTTTTTAAACTTTTATTAAGAAGGGATTTTTAGTTCGATGTCATTTGATATTAATGACGTACAGAATCATCCTGCGCATAAAGTTCATATAAATTCTAAGCAGGTTTATTGATGATTCTATAAGTTGTATCAATATATATATTTATGTATAGTGCCATATAGGCAAGTGAAATTGATTTATCAAAAATCTAATGCTACAACAAATGGTTTCGCAACTTCTTTCAGCACTTTTCTCTATTCCTTGTAGTTTTGGATGTCGCCTACCAAGCCCACTTGAAACATTTCGCCAGCAGGTATAATACGTGAAGCAAGTTTACTTGAAAAACTTCGTACAAAGAAAAACAAATAATAAGTAAACTAATAAAATATACCTTACGTGCGCTAGTCTGACTCGCACTTCACCGGTTTCTAGTTACACAAAAACTATTTACAAAATGTAAATTTTATATATAAGTTATACCTGTGGAGTTAGTTTAGTTTTCTTGTCCAGAGTTGGACGCGGTCTCGGTTCCAGCTTGAGAATACCTCTTTCTTTGCCATGCTACAAAAACATTAATTTTAAATAAAATCTTCGTAGTCTTTTTTAATATTTACAAACTCGATGTACCTAAAAGAATTAATTATTAAAAATAATAGATTTGATGAGTTTGGAAACATTTTCGTCCACGACCTCTGTAGCTCAGTGGTTAGCGCGTTGGCGCTCAAGTCGGAGGTCGCGGTTTCGAATTCCGCCAGGCAACAAAAAAGATTTCTGTGTTCCTGGGTCATGGGTGTGTATTAAATATGTGTATTAGGTATATAATAAAAATCTTAAAAAGTATTAAATATATTTCCTTTGTCTGGTACCCGTAGCACAAGTTCTTTGAGAACTTACCACGGGACCAGATTGACGTGGTGTGAAAGCGTCCATAGATATTATATTATTATTATTTTCAAACTATAAATAATCATTTCATATCTACTATCTTTTTCATGATTTCTCGAAAGAAATTTCTTCGCGAAAGCGCCTTCTCAATGTATATTTTGTCAATTTTATCGATATGTATTTGTATTTATTTTTCTTTGTGTATAAAAAAATAATATAATTTATAAAAAAATTACAAAAAACATTATGACCTCTGAATTGGTCTAATATTGTCTTGACTAAAACAGAATTTAAACTAAAAAATGTAATATTTCTTTGTGCATATTCAACAAAATATGTAAACATTTTAATCTTATTAAACTATTGCCAATTTTTGACAGTCGCAAGCATGTAGATTCTTTATACCGTAACTATTACATTTAAATTATAATTCTGCAGTATACTTTTAAAAGTAATACATAATATATTGAATGTTGGCGTATAGTACCTTATTATCCATAGTTGGCAAGTGTTCACCATCAGCCACTAAGTGTAACTGGTATTATATCCTTTCTGTCGTGTGCCCATACTCTTGTGGCAAAGTGTCCTAACATCGTTTATTTTCATTATGACACATTTATAAAATTGCGATGAACGCCAAACTATGCTTATTAATTACCGTTATTCATAAAGCATTTATGGTTAATGTATTAAAAAAGGTTTTTTGGGTGACTGTAGTTATTTCAATCACGTTTTCATGTTAATAAAAGCTTTTTCTACTTATATGTATGAAGATGATTAAAGTTTATACTTTGAAATCTATCCGCACCCTTCAAAGCCAAAACTATTAGTAAAAAACTAATTCTGATTGGTCATTGTATAATTTTAAGTATTAATTATATAGAAATAAAGAAAAACTGACGATTGTCTATGGCATTGCTTGAAGTTACTCTGAGCGCTGAAAAGCCCAAACGCGTATCGTTTAAGACTCAAGAGTTCTGCTCTTTGCTTTTGGATCCAGGGTATACCTTAACAGAAAATGTTACATTTTAGTACCATTTGCTAGAATTACTTCAACTTAATTTGAAGGTGAGTAAACCACTGTAGGTAGGTGTGATACTTTTTGAAGAGTTCTCTCAATTCCTCACAGATCCCATCATTAAGTCTACCGTTTGGTGACAATGAGACCATGTTTGAAGTTAACTCTATACAATAAAAAAATCATCAAAATCATAATAATTATTTGCGGAATAATCTCGTAACATACATAAAAAAAAAACAAAAAGAAAAATAAACATACAGTCGAATTGATTCCAACTTTTTGAAAGTCGGTTAAAAATAAAAATAAAACTAATCGCAACTTACAGCATTTTGCCCGTTGACGACTACTAATTAGAGAGAAACGTTGCGCAAAGGTGTCAAAAGGGGTGAGAGACAACGCAGGTCAGCTTACGCCCCTACTAATATAGCTAGAGTATTGCTCGTAGTACAAAGAGAACGTTTTCACTGCAAATAACATGTAAAATTGACTAACTGGATGGCTTTCAATCAGTATTGCTTAATTTTAAAAATCGTAATGATATTATATTTTAAGTTAAGACGGCTTGAATATGTTTTACGCGCCTAGAATGAAATATAAGCAAGACAAACATATTGATAGTCAGATTAATCACGCATTGTTTTTCTTACAGCTCATTGGAAATTCGGCATGATCGAGATATATGCACATGTGTCATATTATAGTTTTTTGTAACATAGTATTTATTACATAAATTAATTAAGCAGAATAATAAAAAAATAACTTGTGGTCGCCTTGCGGTCGAAAACCTCGTGTAGCAAGGTAGTGCCAGTTATTAATCTGAGGTAGCGTGTAAAGTTATTATTGATTGATTTAATGCAATTTTTAGGCATAATTATAAAAATATTAGAACAGCTCACTCCTCCTCCGTGGAAATTTAAACTGTGACAAATATTATACTCCTCCGCTTGCATAATTATTGAAAAAACGGATTACAATGACAGATGACACAATGACAGAGATAAAACAAGCAATACAGACAATGCACCCCAAAAAGGCACCAGGCGATGACAACCTAACATCTGACATCCTCGAACACACCTTCATGACAAATGCAGAAGTAATGGCTGCTATCCTTAACGCATGTCTCAGACTAGGTTGCTTCCCTCGGAGTTGAAAGGTAGCCAAGATAGTAGTGCTGAGGAAACCTGGTAAAGACAACTACACCACTCCAAAAGCCTGGAGAAGATACTGTGCAGAAGAGTACTATGGCAACTAGGCAGAAACAATAAGATAAACCCTAGACAGTACGGCTTCATGCCACAACGCAGCACCGAGGTCGCACTATACGACGCCGTTGAAATGATAAGGTAAGCAGTTAAAAGCGAAGAGATCGTTGTAGTAGTGTCCCTGGACATCGAAGGTGCTTTTGACAACGCATGGTAGCAAGTAAAACAACAGCTGTCCAAAAAAGGCATAGATAACCACCACCTAAGAACGATGTTTGATTACCTCTCGGAACGCAGAATAAAAATAAAATATGCAGGACACCTAGTAGAGAGGGTAGCGAAAAAGGGATGCATTCAAGGATCGGTGGGCGGACCACTCATGTGGAACATCCTATTGGACCCGCTCCTTGACAAGGCAGAAACCCTGGACGCCCACATTCAAGCGTTTGCAGACGATCTGCTCATAATAGCCGAAGGAAATCAAGGAAAGAACGTAGAAGCGAAAGCAAATAAGGCATTAAAGGAAATAGAGAACTGGGGGCATAAAAACAAACTCAGATTTACCGCCCACAATACGCAGACCATCCTAGTCACAAAAAAGCGGAAATACGACAAGCCAAAATTAGCGTTTTGTGGTACGGAACTAGAATACAGCGGAAGCTTAAAACTACTCGGCATAACAGTAGATAGTGCCCTCACCTTCCGTGACCACGTAGATAACATCAGTAGGAAAGCTAATAACATCTACAGACGCCTATCAACAGCAGCAAGAGCAACTTGGGGACTAAACTCAGACATAAAAAAGACGATATACAGTGCGGTATACAGCGTGGGCTCTACGCCCACAGTACTCTATGCCGCTAGTGTATGGGAGCCGGCGCTGGGAAAGAAATACATAAGAAAGAAGATTGACCGATTAAACAGGATGTTTACAATAAAAATCAGTAAAGCCTACAAAACGACATTTCTCATGGCAAGCACTCTTCTCAGCGGCACCATACCGCTCCATCTACGCATCAGAGAGAACGCCGCGCTGTATAGAGTCAAAAGAGGAGGACCAATAGAGGAGTACCCAGGAAGGAAAATGGAAAGAAGAGCCCACCCGTTCGATCAGGTCCCCCACCTGGCGGACAGACGCCCCTTTTCGTTCCAGTTAATCACAGAAGAAGAAGACGAGCTAGCTATACCAAATGACGTACCAAAAATCTACACTGATGGAAGCAAACTGGAAGGAAACGTGGGAGCGGCGTTAAGCTGGTGGGAAGGCGACAATGAACGCCAAACCAGTAAGATAAAACTGGCAGGGTACTGTTCGGTCTACCAGGCAGAGTTGGTGGCTATTTGGCGAGCAGTACAGTTAACAATAAAAACAGCGAACAAAAGGGCAAGCATAGTGACCGACTCTAGATCAGCCCTCCAGCCACTAGCGGATCCAGAAAATCTAAATCCAATAGTAACAACCATAAAAAAAGAAATAATAGAAGGAGGGGCAAAGATCAACTGGTTCTGGATCAAAGCACACATAGGACTGGAGGGAAATGAGCGAGCGGACACACTGGCTAAGCAAGCCACTAAAATGAAGACAGCACCAGCATACTCGGAAGTTCCGCTAAGCGCCGCCAGATACCAAATAAGGAAAAGGACGATAGAACAGTACCAAGAAGAATTCAACACAACTCAAAAAGACAATAACAAGACAATAGCCTACTTCTTCAAAGATATAAGAGCGGCACATAAAATTATTAGAAACATGAAATTAGATAACACACTGGCACAACTAGTAACAGGCCACGGCGGTTTCGGCGAATATCTAGAAAGATTTAAAATAAAAGAAAACATCAAACTATGTGACTGCGACGGCACAACAGTACAAACCGCACTCCACTGCCTGTGTGAGTGCGCGAAGTATCAAAACATCATAATGGAAACGGAGCAAAAGATCAACAGAGACATTAAAAAGGAAAACATAGAAGAAATAATGAGAAACAATAAACAGAGAGAAATATTCATCGAAATGGCAAAGAAAATAACACAGCAAGTCAATAAAAGAAACAAAGAAAAATGAAAACAAGGAAATATACGACAAATGAAATGGCGCGAAACTGGAGAAAAAAAATCTGTATTTTATCAACCCATAGTCATTTGTAAAGCAATAAGGTTGTTGAATAATCAAAACCAGCAGCTATTAAAAAAAAAAACGGATTACAAAGCTGTTCACTGCTAAAATTCACAGTTTAATAATTGTAAATGATTTTTTTATTGTCAGATTGACTACCATATAGGTAGTACTACATATAGGTAGTAGTAGTACTCTGCCCTGTGATACTTGATGTCACACGAAAGTTTATTATCACTTCATGTATTTAATTACTTAGGTCCTATTTAGGTAATATGTTCATATATTTTCTGCGGTTTGAAAGTTTTAACCACGCCTATGTTAAGTTAAAACTTAACTAATACCTTCATAATAATAATACGAGTATAATAAGTATTGGTCGTTCGAGAGTTAGGTAATGCGACAAAATAAACGACGACCTCTGTGGCTCAGTGGTTAGCGCATTGGTTCTCAAGTCGGAGGTCGCGGGTTCGAACACAGAAAACAAAAAAGTTTTTTGTGTTCCTGGGTCATGTGTATTAAATATGTGTATAATATAATAAAAATCTTAAATGTAAGTATGTATAGTATAAAAAGTATTAAATATATTTCCGTTGTCTGGTTCCCCGTAACACAAGTTCTTCGGATACTTACCACGGGACCAGACTGACGTGGTTTGAAGCACCCCTAATGCTTTTTTAAGTTTTGACGTTACTTTCTCTCACTGCCTTTTTGGAAAAGTTCCGTATTTTTTTTATCATATTAGAAAATCGTACTAGTCATTGTGTTTTTTGAAATATTTTCATAAAATGTTACCCATCATATGCGACTACTGTAAGGCTCGCTCATTTTTTTTTGTATTACCTACCGACTATTATTGAATTTAAATTTTCAACTTTTTAGTCTACGTACATTAGTGTGGAAAAAGGTGGAGATTGGTTAGGAGTTACGAGACACTTTTTTAACAATAACCTACAATACCGTAAGTCTATTTTCCTTTCATACTCTTTGCGCTGTCATAACAATTAACTATAGTGTTGACTTTGCAAACACGTTGGAATTGGTAAGCGCTGTTTACGAAGCGGTGAAGCTTTGACATTAATGTGGAAATAGTTCTCAGTTATTTACTATAACGACTATTTTCATTAATTGTATTGCAAACATTTCAAATAACATACATTGTTCTATTACAAATGTATACATTTTAACGTGATAACATCTTATAAATCGATGGCACCCGGCTGCACGCACGAAATATTGTCACGTTCCGCAGAGAGTGCAAGCGAGAGACAAGGGATAGAGAAGCACGATCGGCCTAAGCGTAACCTAAATATATATTAACAGGAAACTGTAACCTTTTAAAATATATAAGCACATCTATCTATAATAATCGATATCTTCGGATCGGAATGTAATGCTATTGTAAATGCCATACACGCAACGGTTAACCGGAGAGGACTACCTGTGCAGGTGTGCCACCGCTGCTAGACTGCTACGTTTATGGGAATAGACCTGCGCATTTCTATTCTATTCTATTCAGTGACACCGTACAATGTGCGTGTGTCCGTGCGCCTGCGCACGTCGCGTCAGTTGTTGGCCTGAAAATGCCACTGCGTCATTGTGTTCAATCGATGTCCTCTCGAACAGAACTGAAGACGGCACCGGTACACCGGAACGACCCCATACATGCTACCGACGTTCGGCTGAAATGTGCAATCAAACCTGTATACTGTACAGGTAACCTCTCCGGTAGACCGCTGCGTGTATGGCTCACTTATGCGAGCTGTCCGGCCGCAGGGCCAGTAGCGGTGATGATTGTTATTACGATCAAATTTTCTCGTAATTCCTTTATCAAAAATATTGTGACATTAGGCATACTGAAATGGTTTCCATATTTTATTAAAAACACAATGGGAGTACCTAAATATTTTTTTTTTTTAATGTAAAGGGTATAATCCCAAATTGGTCCTTTTGACATCAAAGTGGTGACCTGAGGAATCAAGGGAACTCCTCGAAATTTATATGGATACATATAGTGATTTCGACTTTTTCTGAAAGTGTAGTCCAAGCATAAGCTA
This sequence comes from Phengaris alcon alcon, assembly GCA_037179445.1. Classification (NCBI taxonomy): domain Eukaryota; kingdom Metazoa; phylum Arthropoda; class Insecta; order Lepidoptera; family Lycaenidae; genus Phengaris; species Phengaris alcon. Next base: position 552,629 of record JAYRCH010000120.1, read on the forward strand.
CCAAAAAGTAAGCTTTTGTACCAAGGTATACCTATAATAAATATAACTAAAAGGAGAAAAAATATTACTTTTAAACAAAAAATGAAAACCGACTTCCAACTTACTAAACGTAAACGCAACGTAAACTTGCACAAAAAAGCATGAAATAAAACTTATTTTCTAAATAATTCCCCTTTTAAATTCAGCAAAAATTTTAACTATTTCTTTACTCAATCTTCATAATTTTAAAGTGGGTACCAGCCCGAACAACAACCTTATAAAACAATATTTAAGTGGTATTAGGCTGGTACCGACTTTAGACCGAAAACCGACTTCCAAAGTAAAAATACACATTACATTTTTACTTTGGAAGTCGGATTTCGTCATTGTAAAGACAACACGGACAATTTAATATCTACTCAAAATCATTTTACAAATTTTTATGACGGCTTTATTTTATTTGTGATTTGGAACTCGGTACTAAAATCTAGAAAACACGGAAGTTCTTTTGTCTATGCGACGAGATAATAGTTCAACGACCCGGCCGGGATCATCTGAGATTCCTGTTGACTGTCCTAATTACAAAACAACACCTCGTTTAATCATCACCTTAAACAGCGTTTTAAAATAGGCTTCGGAGTTCGTTATGATGTTATTTAATTTAGAATAGACTGATTTCGGAAAAGTGTGATTGTTTTCTTAATCCAAATATACGATTTTGCCAGCATGCCATGTAATGTAGTAAGTACATAATAATATTATAACATGTTGTATATAGTTATAGAACAGTAACTAGCAAAAGGTCAATCCTTATCAAAAAAAAAGTTGATATTTATTTTAATTATTGTTCTAACTCAAGCGAATTCTTATCATAGTTCCCTAATAACCTCTGTTTTTAAGTCTATGAGATGTATTACTACGAATAAGCACCTAAGTAGACACATTATATTATGTTTCCAATCTACACTAATAGGTGCACTGGCCTGCAAAAGAAAGTAGGACACTTTCAAATTTTTTTTTCAAAACTGTTGAATAAATGAGTAACAATATTATCTACACCTACAACCTACATCTACACCTACAATCTACACCAATACACAACCTATTACCTACAAGTTCTCTCACATCTACAACCTACTTGTAGGGGCCGGCCGATTTTATTGAAATAAACTAAACTGAACGCATCTAGAAATATTTATCAGGCACATGTATCAATTTGAATACAGTGAGCAGTTAGTATGGAGAAATTCAATCATCCTTTTTTTTAGTTTTTTCTCGGCAATTTTTCCAATATAAGAAATATTATATATATACGGTATTTATATAAAAAATATAAATACCGTATAAACCTTATCTGAATTTCAAGATCAAAGACTTCAGAACGCTCAAACCTGTAAAAGTGCTTTATTGCTCTTACGTACGTACGTAGTGTACTTGAGTAGGTACTGTTCTGAAGTCTGGGACCCTACCTACTATGTTTACGTAAATAGGACTGAGTTAATTCAGAAATGGTTCTTAGATACCTGCAATACAAATATTATTACAATCTAATTAGTAACGAAACTACATGTAAGAAATATCATTTCCTTCCCACAGAGCGCCGTCGTATCATCCCAGATTTGGTCTACTTGAACAAAATTATTAAAAATGTCATAGAATACTCCGACATACACAATAAAATTTAATGTAATGTACCCACTAGGTTTATTCGTACATTTGTCCCATTTTATATCCCACCATATAATACTAATTATCGTCGTAATTTGTTTATCTGTTATAGGTTTACTGCACAATTTAATGATTTCCTTCGCGATCACTCTAACGCAGATGCCTTCTTAATTAAACTTCTTCTATTAAACAGCTTGTAACTACTGAATATTTCTCTGTCGATAATCGATTAGGTTTTCACACAGTTCAGTGATCCAAAGGTATATGATTGAATCTTATTTTAATTTGATCTTCTTGAATCTTTTGTTAATTTATTTTTCCTTTCCATTTTCTTTTCTTTTGTGTAACTAGCACTCACCATTATATTTGTTACATATCTTTTAAAACTTGTAAATCTGTCTCAATTTTGTTATCACTAAGTTATGTTAACACTTAGTTCTTCTGTAGAAATAAAATAAAATAAATAAAATTAGCCAAATCAGACCAGCTGTTCTCGAGTTTTAGCGAGGCATGAGAATTTCAATCCATTTTTATAAATAAGACAAGAAGATTATTTATTTTTATCATCGGTGTAACTTAACTTGTAAGTACATCGAATTTCAATGAGTTGTACTTACAAACGAGTTGAAACATACATAATCCAAAAACTGAACCGAAGTTTCAAAATTAAAAATTAGCCAAAGAACATCGGTTGGCAACTTTTTCTCCACCTCGTATATAAACATAATTATTATTATGTAAAGATAAATAATCGCAAACTTCGATTTGCCTAACTGCGATCAATTGGTTAATTTTATCAACAAAGAATAACTTTACGGAAACATTTTATAACCCACGTAATAAAATGCGAGTTGCCCGAAAATTTTATGCTTATAGTAAGCATAAAATTTTCGTTTTTTTTAAGAAATTAAAATAAGAAACTTTATGCTTATTAGTAAGCATAACATTTTCGGTTGCACAGGATATCTAACAAAAAGAAATAAAAAGGCCGGCAAATATTTGAAATATTATTGCTACTTACATAAATATTTAAAAATTTATATTTCTCATGAACACTATTAATTTTTGTAGACTAATAATAATAGTATTATGAAATATGTGTAAGTCTTAGTAAATCGATTTCACATGGCTGTTTTGCAGACATTAGAACATCAGATGGTAGCCATATGTGTTAACAAGTAAATCGACCATTCAAACATTTTAGGGGAATTGTCATTAGAAATTGTATATGTTTTTTAGACTGCATTATCTTAACTTTTTTTGGCTTATAATCCATCATTTAAATAAATAAGTGGTAATTTTAAGTATCTGACACTGCTTACAAAATAGCGGGGTGATGGGTAGAAATTTAAAGGACAGGAAAGGTCTTTAACGTCGTTCCTGCACCACCGTTAACCAGCCTGGCTGGTATGCATTCAGCTCATCGTGCATCTTTTCCTACCACCGCGCCGCCAGCGAACATAAACAACGCCGTTTCTTTTCTGGTACCCAATCTGTGGTCATCTTTGCCCAACGGTCAGGATGCATGCGGCTGATATGACCCACCCAATCCCACTTTAACTTAGCAGCCTTCATGCCAACGATAGTAACACCCGTTTGGGAGCGCAGCGTAGTGTTTCTGATTCAGTCGGGTAGTTTTACTCCCAAAATGCTGCGCTCCATTGCTTTTTGGCAAACTCCGAGCATGAGATCTTTGCGAACTCGGTTAATGACTATTAAAACTTGGCAATCAAACCTAAGACCAACCAAAATTAAGACTTATTTAAAATTGATATATGTATTTACTGCTCTTTTAAATAATGTTTAACACTTAAATCTTATCTGCCTGATATCGGAAAAAAAATATCAAAAACAGTGACCTTGTTAAAACGTTAGTTTTTTGAACTGGCCGTCTAGGATCACAAAAGATGAAAAAATTTTTTTTACAAAAAAAGTGTTTTCTTATCCATCCGTTCGTCTTTGACTTACCGTCTAAAGGTTAAGTTCTAAAAAGCTACACGGCAGCCTAAAAATTTAAAAAATCCGATGAGGTGAACTTCGAAGGAAAGCTTATTGTTTTTCTGTCCTATATATTTCCTATACATTATAGTTTATTTTTTTTTGTAAATATTTTTCATTCTATGCTTGCGGTATATTTAAAGCCGTATTAAGATTATACAGTTGTTTTGTATGTTTAAATAAAAAATAAATGATGTTAAATAAAAGATTAATAAATATTTTGAAGATTTAAATTGTGCTTAGATTACTTAATTATACTTACTTCTGTTATTAATAAGAAATTTCCAAACACAAAACATTGAACCCAAACAGGTCAGGTGACCCACTTTAGAAAGAAAAAACAAAATGGTGAGTATCCCTGAAACGGTCTAATATCGGCCATACAAAAGGGGGGTTCAAATGATAAGACAAATCATTTGTACCCCCTTCGGTATGGATCTATATTTCATAGATTGACTACGATCTATAAAACACCATTGTTATATTATATATACCTACAATTAGCTAGCGTCAATTCAAATAAAATACACTGAATGTATGGTATTTACTTTTTTGTTCTCTCCCAAGTGTGGGTGGTCCTTCTCAAAAAAAACCGTTGTATCCTTATTTTTTATAACATATCACATTCATAACATGAGATTAGGCACTAACTTATATCCTATTTGAATATAAAAATATAGGATTTAACAATTCAGAAATTTCTGGTAAGTTGAAGAAAGTTATGGGATGCAGTGATTGAATCGGTCCTTTAATATCTCCGTGCGAGTGAAACGAATCAAGGAGGAAAGAGTGCAGCCCATATGACCTAATGCACCCGTCTGCGTCAGCCGTGGCCCTTGCATACGGAATTCACTTTATCATGTATATGTATCTGAAAAAAGAAGTAAGTACCTAATTAAAATTGTAATTTAAAAAATAACACTTATGTTAAATTACATTAAATTATAGTTGAGACAAATATAACGTTATATTATATGAAACGTTAATATTGAAGATATTATACGTGAGCAAAAAGTTAGCGATGGAGTTAATATGTTTTTTTCACGAGCTATTAAATCATATGATAGTCTTTAAAAACATTTGCACATTCAGATTTACATCGCTCATTGTGTGCCTATGCTAAATTATAATCCTTTAACTAAGCTGTGATTAAACTGCGTTGTAGAGTTCGTAAGTTGTAGCAGAAAACAAAAGCTCAAACCTTTTCAGGTTCGTTCACAAAAAATAGTCGCTATGAGGCCACCTCACCGCGCTTAGAAATGCGTTCCACAATGGTCATAGATTAACTGCCAAGGGCGTAGGTATATAAACACGAGCCCTAAGTTTCAAAGGGAGCTTTTTGTTTTATACAAAATTTTAAGTAATACAATAGAGAATAACTTGTAAGCAAGAAAAAATTTATCCGTAAATAGTACACTACTAAATATTGTTATGACTGTACACAACAGTTAACCTAACCTAACCTGTAACCTACAGTAATTAGTGATGGTAATTTCACTACAAATTTAGTATTTACTCTACAATTTCAAGAATTTGTAGATTTACGTACGATTTACGAACTAAAGTGCTTAGGTAAAGGTAAATCGTAAAAATAGTCGACCAGATACTATAACAAGTTTTTTCCTAAAGAGCAAGGTAAATAAATGTTAAAACAATTTTCTGCAACAACTTTTCGATCCTCGCATTATATCTCGAGCTTATGGTATCAATAGGCATAAATAATATAATTGAATCAAACAAGGTCCTTACAAACAAGTATTGTTTCCCGTAGTCTCATATTATAGAATATATTATAAAAACACTAAAACCCTTCAATTGGGGTTCGATGAGGAGTTCGCAAAATTTCCTTCTTGGGACATGTCGTCTGCATAAAATAGGTAAGTATAAGTAGGTAAGTAAAATATCTACGTAATTAATGTTGTCCTCAGAGAGACAAATGCGCAAACGCGACACATCCAGTAAGCTGATCTTTGCGCTAGTGTTGTGAAACAGGCCGGGCGTCAGTGCTCGGTCGACCAGCAGGCGCGTCGACGCGGGCTCCACGCGCTACACAAAATGGCGCGCCCTCTCATCTGCACACACTTTCTAACGTTTATCACGCTTACATTTGCACAGGATTACTACCAAACCCCGTGGATTGGATCGCAAAAACTAGCCTCGTGTTACAACAACGACGTACAACCGCAAGTGAGTCACTTTTCAAGTGGAGCTTTTCATTTTTTGTTTGTGTTCAGTTTGACATGTCTAGTGTTTTTATTCTATGTCATACTAGTGTATGTCATGTTTTGAGAACGAAATTTAAATTTGCTTACAATCAATTTTATTTTATTTACGCAAATATTTATTTATCTCATAATGTTGATTTATGTTACGTACAAAAAATAATCTAAGTATCATGAAAATTGCCAATGTAGAGTTCTAGAGTATTTTCATTGTAACAATTCATATTGTTACAATGAAAATACTTAAAATACTAAAACTATATAAATAACTTAAAATATATAAATACTACTTTTGTTATTAAAGTTATAAAAATAATCATTAGAAAATTTTGTATTCCATTCATCATTCCATTCTGATTACCTACTTAAACTAATTATTCTTCTGTTAGTTATTACTCTATGTTTAGCAAAACTTACAAAGTTACTCATATCAACTAAACTATGTGTATAATTACGAGATAATTGGATACTGAGGCAATAATTTATTAAATAAGTAGGTAGCCACTAGTTAGATATGACGTTACTAAGTCAAAGTATAATTCATAAATTATATAGCGGATATAATTTATGAATTAAACTTTGAGTTAGTAACGTTCTAGTTTAAGATAAAAATCGTGAGGTTATCACTTAAAAAGAACTATAAAATGTAAGTCGATTGATACATTAATGAGTTCGTTTACTCTTAGAGCCCAATGTTTTGTTATCAGGGGCCAACGGAACGGAGCTTATCGTAGCATCCGCTCTCCACAGATATTTAGCATGTGACATGTGTAGTTTTAGTAAAAAATCCAAATTAATACTTAATGACTCGTAGTTAAATATTTAAGGGCCGTATGAAACTTATGAAACACCGGTGTATAATTCCGGTGTACACACGGTGAACCTTATTGCCATAGTAATAAGACCGAAATGTGGTACACCGGTATTGTCAGTACGGCCGTACATACATATCGATAGCCATCAGAAGATGCTCAAACAAAGTAGAATACAGTAGACAAATATTGACATATGCATGTTACGTATTATGCCGACTTCTGTAATGTCCTCTTAGGTGAAAACAGCTCCTAGCTCAACCTAATTGAGCTCTCCCCCTCCTAGCTCAGCCAAATCGGCCCACCGTTCTCAGGTACAGGGCGCCAAGAGGTACAAAGAAATTGTACTAACTTTTCTTACAGCCTTTGAAATTAAGTTAACTTTATACCGATTACTTATTTTTATGTCATAGTTTTCATAAAAATTAAAAATCATTAAATCCGCTTAAAAATAAAAATCATTAATTTAGTAACCTGTATATCTCGTTCATACTAATTTTAGAAAAAATTACCTTAGTAAGTTTTGTTCTGTACGTTATTCTTAAACCAAAAAATAAGATTGTAACTTTATCAGAATGTAAATATAGTGAGGACAATTTTCCGCAACTTCAGCGCCTTGTACATAAAAATTAGCCCACGGCACAAAGTAACAGGTATGCATCGTTTATTATACATACTTATACAATATGACATACATTTTATCCGTAAGAATATAAGGGAAGTCTGGCGAGCCAGGGATCTCATTCTATTATGTATACAAATGGAAAGCCTAATAGCCTAAAGTAATATATACTAGTAATATAGAAAATTGATGCCTAGACGACCCTCAAATTTTAAAACTAGTATTATTGCCTTAATAATGAAAAATAAATCAACTATCAACACATAATTTTTATAACAACATTACCCATGTTTGATAGCTGCTCTTAAAATTGCAGTTTTATTGTTTACAACTTATCTTCAACTACATAGTTCATCATTATTAAAGTAACCTTTATTTACGTAATATTACCAGTAGTTGCATGGCGAGATGTGAACGTCCTGTGAATCAGGAGATCTATATATAGTGTTACTATTTTGGCGGCAAAACCACCATCTGGAACGTAGATCGTAAACCTGTTTCCTGATTGTCAAACGTATATAAATATTCGCTGTTTACTAGCGTTAAGAGTTAGTACTTTGCTTAACTTAACAGACTGGTTTAATGTCAGTTATAAATCTGTGCTTCCAGGTTTTGTAGAATTTTCCTGTCACACTGCTGTATCGTCAGTATCGGCATCATAACCGACTACTAAGATCCCTAACTCCTGGGACTCGGGTCTCTTCTTAAATTTATCTAAACACATTTAGGACCTCTGTGAAGATTTGACAATCTACACGCAGTTATCCTCACGATGTTTAAATCGTGAGGAAAGTCTCCTATCGAGTCACACAGTCTCATATCATTACAATTGATTAATATATAAGCATATAAGAGCAGTTTGGGCATTGACTAAATTTCAGAGATGTATACCGGAGTTCCAAAATGCTGCGTTTATGGTACAAATGGAAGCGACAAACACATGCGGTGACAACGGTGTGAAGATGTATTGTATACAGACCTCCGCTGGCACTTCAATGAGGTAAAATAGCAACTTTTTTCATAATATTATGTTCTTTTAGGAGAGCTGTTTTTATCAATCTTGAAGTTCAATACTATTTTAAGAAAGAAAATATGTCTTTTTGTTTTTTTCATTTCAAATTATTATTATATATCTGTACGATCTTCCATCGGTGGTCATGATTAGCGGAATTTGAACAAAAGCAAAATTCAACTTCCTCAGAAAATGTAATTTTGGCAAAATTATGATCTGATTTTTTTTCATAATTTCCAGGTCTTGTGATTATTGTCAACGTGATCAATTCTCCAGTTACTACTTGACTGATTTGCATTATGAACAGGACAATCAAACATGGTGGCAATCAGAGACGATGAAGGAAGGCATCCAATATCCAAATCAAGTAAATTTAACGTTGCATTTAGGTAAGTAAATGGACAATAGGGGTGTTGCCTAGTGTGGAATATCATATTTTTATGAATGAAATTTTAAAATAATGTATTAAAGATACATAAATCTAAAAGAAATAGGTATTTACATTGACGCGATTAAAAATTATAAGCAAATAAAAAATATTGCCCATCTCTTTCTCGCAAAACGATTTGTTCCGTCACAAGTTGCTACCACCATACATTTTGTAATAAAAAATGTATGGCGGGTGCAACTCATGCTGTCACAGACCGATATATCCGAGACCGATAATAAAAATGTGTTCTAGATTGTTCATTAACATGTTGTAACTAACATCGAAAAGATGAAAAAAATTGTTTTAGGCAACATGCCTATTACGAATTATCTGTACATAATGTGTTGAGTACTACTCTGTCTAAGTAAAAAGTCGCAAGTGCGAATGCTGTCTAGGACCAATGATGTTGTCTGATAAGTAACCAAGCCTAACCCAAGCCAAACATTTTACCAATTATCATTATTACAGGCAAGGCGTTTGACATCACATACGTCAGAATAGTTTTCTACTCTCCACGGCCTCAAAGTTTTGCTATATACAAAAAAACTAGCGAAAATTCAGAATGGGAGCCCTACCAATATTTCAGGTAAAATATTTAATACTCTACATATTCATTTTGTTTATTGCCCTTCTTCTGAATGTTTATCAGAAAACAGTCCTAAGATTGTTTAGAGTAAGAAGATATTCACGAATATTTTAATATTAGAACGGAGATCCAAGATATTTACTCAGATGCCATAGATCACCTTTAAGACCAAACAGATCTCTAAAAGGTGTTGAGTTGTTTGTTATTTTCATTCAATTAAATGGCTATTACAATGGGTGATGAATTTTTTTTCAAACCACTAAAAATCTTCTACGGTGTGATTTTTTAAGGGTAGCAATTCTGTATCTTTCATTTTCATAATAATTGATGATATTATCTACTGTGTTTGTACCACAGTGCGTCATGTCGTGATACATACGGCGTGCAAGAGCAACGTGCCGCTGAGTTGGGAGCGGAAACCAGGGCTCTGTGCACCAGCGAATATTCAGACATATCTCCCTTATCTGGTGGCAACGTGCTGTTCTCAACACTTGAAGGCCGTCCGTCTGCTTTTACTTTTGATAGCAGCCCGGAATTACAGGTCAGTAAACGGATCACATTCTTTCAATTGGCTGCAGGGTTCTGGTTCAGAAGTCAGATGACATTTGAAAAATTTCACGTTAAGTATTTAAATAGAGTTCAGAAATGTAACGACTATTCAGTAAAAGCACCAGAATCACGGCGCCGATGATTCAACAAACCGACATGCAAAGATAACTTTGTGTGTCACCGGAAAACGTTTATACTAATTCAGTAATTTCATCAAAAGTAGATAAGAAATTTGCCACTAAACGGGACAACGGGTTTTTTTTTTATTCAGAAGACTCGACAAAAATTAAGTACCTAACCTAATGATAAGATCACTAAGGCAGAAATTTGGTTAAAAATAGTCAAAAGGTAAAATTACAATTTAATTTTTTAGGAATGGGTAACTGCAACTGATCTGCGTATATCTTTGGATCGTTTGAACACATTCGGTGACGAAATTTTCGGTGACGTCCAAGTGTTGCAATCTTATTGGTACGCTATTGCTGATGTAGCGGTCGGTGCTCGCTGCAAGTGTAATGGGCACGCCTCTGTTTGCGACTCTCAAGACCTACCCGACGGCACTAGGGCTCGGTACTGTAGGTAAGTACATACTCAGGACTCTAATTTTCTCCAACTTCCATTATATCTAGAAATCCTTATTAATGATCCAATAATAGGCGATAAGGCATTTTACAATGGAACAATTAGCTACGGCGACCAAAGGAAAAATTAAGTTACATATAATTACACCTGTATTACAACGGCATAGGTCGCATATCTGCAGGAGTTATGGTAAATATTAGGTCCTTACATATGAAATCGGCGTTTTGTGGTACAGGCCACTTTGATATGAAATATATCTTCTTTGGTAAGGAATTACAATTTCAAATTTATACTGCTATTTACTCATGCATTTTTGTTTCGAAAACCGTAATTTACTTGTTTTTTCCTCTTTTGATTTTTTCTTTGCGTCACTCTGTTTACAAAATGGAAAACTTGAAATATCGTATTATTTTCGAGAACGAGTTCCACCGTGGCACCAGTGCTGCAGAAACGGCTCGAAGGATTAATGATGTGTATGGCGGCGGTGTCGCAAAAGAAAACACAGTGCGTTTTTGGTTCCAACGTTTTCGTTCTGGAAATTTCGACCTGCAGAACAAGCCCCGTGGACGGCCGGAGACCAAAGTTGATAATGAAGAATTGAAGGCTATTGTGAAGCAGATTCATCGCAAACCACGTTTGAGTTAGCTGCAGGCTACGGTGTTAGTGATAAAACTGTTTTATTCCACTTGAAACAAATTGGGAAGGTGAAAAAGCTTGAAAGGTGGGTACCTCATGAATTGAGTGCAGCAAACCGACAAACGCGCGTCGATTTCTGCGTTACATTACTCAACCGGCACAATAATGAAGGGATTTTGAATCGAATATGTACGATAATCGAAAATGCTCATCGCAATGGCTGAACCCTGGCGAACCAGCCAAAGCCTGCCCCAAGCGAAAATTGACTCAAAAAAAGTTACTTGTGAGCGTTTGGTGGACTAGTGCCGGTGTCGTTCACTACAGCTTTCTTAAATCTGGCCAGACGATTACGACAGATGTCTTTTGCCAGCAACTGCAAATCATGATGGAAAAGCTAGCTGCTACGAGTAAACAACCGAGGTTGTTCATTCGCTCTAGGCCACTGCCGCTTCAGAACAACGCTAGACCATACACTGCACAACAGACGGCTACTAATGTCTAAGCCATCCACCGTACTTCCCGGACTTTCCTCCTTCAGATTACCATGTTTTTCGAAATTTGGATAACTTCTTGAGGGGAAAAAATTCAACTCCGATGGGGCAGTCCAAGGCGCCAACAAATATTTTATTGATTCCTGTCCGAATGGTTTTATTAGTAAAGAAATCAATGAATTACCTATAAGATGGTAAAAGTGCATAGATAGCAATGGTATATACTTTCATTAAATAAATATATTATGTTTTAAAAAAATCAACTTTATGTTCCTCCTTGAACGATCAAATAGGCGTTTTATTCAATATTTATATTAAATATGATTAAAAATTTATTGATTTGAATCCATTTCTCCATGTATATGAATTAAAATAATTAAGGGAAATTGAATGTAAATTGAACAATTTAATAGTATTTTGGTTTGTGGTCGCCACTTTTTCAAACAGTCTTTTATATTATTATCGACTTTGGGTCTGGGAAATTTTTAAACTTTAGGGAATTTTTAAATTTTTATGTGAAATATTTTTTACAGATGTGAGCACAACACTGCTGGTAGAGAATGTGAGAAGTGTTTAGATTTCTACAATGACGCACCTTGGGGTAGGGCCTCCCCAACCAATGTCCACGAATGCAAAGGTTGGTGAATTTTGTAAAGTGCTCTGCGAAATACTATGCTATTTTTGTTGAGCGAATTTTTTATTAGGTGTTTAAGACTTTATATAACAAAAATTTTTAATTAACTATTAATTATTATAAATGCTGGAGACTTTTATATTTATGTATAAATTTATATTTATATCAAAAAGAGACAAATTGCAAAAATATTTAAAGTAGTATTTACCTAGGTCAAACACCTTTCTTTTGCATGTTGTATACTTTGTTTTCCTGTCGTCCTGTTCAAATTATATTATAGCCATAAAATAAAAGTAGTTCATTGAACGTGTATTTTACTTAGGTACGTGCGTGGTTTTATGGAAGCCAAATTCTTCGCGGACGTAAAAAGATTAACTTTTTGTGTCTGTGGTCCATTTGGAGCACCTAGGTGTACCACGTAGGTAGACCACGGGTAACAAACCCATAAAACCTCAACATTAAAAAAACCCGGAAATTCCCAATAACCACTGGAACTGAAATAATCATTTAGTAAAAGTATAAGTTACGTCTGCAGTTAATTCCGATGAGGACACAGCGCGACTAGTTTATTTTAGTTATTTTCATAGTATAATGTCATACGGCATCCCTCTATGGAGAAACGCTGCGGACATTAACACAATATTTGTACTACAGAAGCGAGCTATACGTTCTATTTATAAGTTATCATGTTTTGAATCTCTGAGAGAAATGTTTAAAGAAATAGGTATTCTGATCGTCGCTTCTCAATACATTTTGGACAATGTGTATACAACACAGACAATGTATATACTTCAGAAAGAATCTTAATAATTTCAAAAAGAAAAGCGACAATTATTGTAGGAATACAAGAAATAAGAACAAGTTAGGAATACCGGTGATCAGACTTAGCAAAGTAAGTAAATCTTTTAAAGGTATTCGCCTTTACAAAACGTTCAAAATCTTACTATTAATAAATATAATACTTTATTTTCTTGACTTTTGTAATATATGTTAAGTTACTACATTATAAAAATATTTAAAAGATGGCCCCGTGCGAGTTTCTTAAGCCGGTTCTTCTCGCCGGGCTAGTTTCCGAACCGGTGGTAGGCATCATGTCGGACAATTCTATAAGAGTTACTTGGTAACCTACATGGAAATAAAAAAAAATTGTTTGAGTTTGAGTAAGTTATATTTAGATATGTTGCCTAGAAGTCGAGACGCAAAAATGAAATTTTCTCAATTTACTAATAGGGCAAGCAAGTACTTATTTAAATTAAAATTGACGAAGGATCTGTCTCGTTAGAGGAGCATCCGAATAGAGGGTTTGATTCCCGCAGGGATATAAACATGTTTATTTCAAGTTTGGTGATTGTAGTGGATACTGATTATTTTATACATAATGGCAGAGAATATTCTTGTACCTTATGTAAATGCAAGCGAATATATTATTAATTATTAATATTTATTACGTTTTTAAAATTATACTTTGTGGATTTTTAGTGGGAATTGTAAAATTTAATCATTTTTTCAGTTTTTAATAGTACCTATCATTAGTAACTAAAATATTTTAACTAGCTGATCTTTAAGACGGCGGAAGATTTCTTTACAACAGTAATCTTAAATGATGAGAAATCTTAATAAAGCTATAAAGCGAATAGTCAACCTTTCGCAAAAACTATACAAAATAAAAATGTTCAGTGAATGTAATTCTCCCCAGCATGCAATTGCAACGGCTTCTCGAACAAGTGCTACTTTGACAAGGATTTGTATGAACGTACTGGACACGGCGGTCACTGTGTAGACTGCGCAGAGAACAGAGACGGCGCCAACTGTGAGAGATGCAAGGAGAACTTCTTCCAAGGCACCGATGAGATCTGTATGCCCTGCAACTGTAACCCTACTGGTAAGATATTCTTAAAGCCCCTAAAGATCTGCAGTTTCGTACATATTGACGGACATATCTGTAACGAGTATTATTTATACAGAATGTCTTCAAAACAAAAATAGATATATTCGGGGAGCGTTATCTTACTGACGTGTGACCGTAGATTTTGACCAGACAATCACATGAAATACTTAAATTCTATTCATAACCGCGCCCGACAAAACGTGGATGGCGCGTGACCTTCAAAGCCGGCGCGTTGTATGGCAGTGTGAGGGTGCCATGCGTAGTGAGAGTTGTCAGGAAATGTTATATGTTATTTTACGAACATTTTTAGTTATGCATACTGTCATTATTTAGGTAATATGCCTAATGTTGGGTTAAATATTTCATTCAGATAAAAATACACTATGCATCGCTGTCCCAATTGCACAATGGCACTGACTACCAGCATTATAATAATATATAATTGCGTAAATTGTAAACATTTTTTCCTTTGTGATACGGCGCGTAGGTGTCACTGTACTTAAACTTAATGTAAAAAAATCTTGTTAAGCGTGCATAATAACTTTCAATCAATTTGTATACCGATTTCTTATAGCTATAATACTTTTATAATATATTTCTGATATAAGATATGTGCTACGTTGATTGTCATGTATAGGTTCTCGCAGCCTTCAGTGCAATGCTCAAGGCAAATGTCAATGCAAGCCAGGAGTGACGGGCGATAAATGCGACGTGTGTGCTCCCAATCATTATGAGTTCACGAACCAAGGTTGCAAACCATGTGGTTGCAACGAATCTGGCTCCTTCGCTAACACACCTCAGTGCGACTCGGAAACTGGTATTTGTATGTGCAAACAAAACGTGGAAGGAAGACAATGTAAGGAGTAAGTGACTTTTTTTCATGTTCCATTAAATTTTTTGTAATTTATTTTCTCTTTCTTACTGTGTCTGTGTTTGTAGGTGTAAACCCGGATTTTTCAACCTCGATATCGTAAATGAGTTCGGTTGTACGCCGTGTTTCTGTTTCGGACACTCGTCCCAATGTAGCTCAGCGCCGAAGTACCAAGCTCATGAAATAAGTGCGCACTTTATCAGAGATTCTGAGAAATGGGGCGCAGAAGACATAAATAAGCAACCAGCTCAGCTACAGTTTAATGCTAACACACAAAACATAGGTAAAAACGATATTTGAGATTTTATCTTTTAATACCTTTCCCCAATAATGTTATTGTACGTGTCCAACCTTTTTTTTTCTTTTAGCCGTTGTCTCGAAGAATTCTGATATCGTCTACTTCGTGGCCGCTAGTCAATTCCTGGGTGACCAAAGACCTTCTTACAATCACGATCTTAAGTTCACTCTACGACTTGGAGAAGATAGAGGCTATCCATCGTCACAGGATATTATTCTAGAAGGTGCAAAAACTTCTGTATCTATGAACATATATGGACAGAATAACCCGGAACCAAATGACCAGGTACAAGAATTTTGAATTAATCTAGACTGTAAATGCGAATTTTCATTGCTGTGCGTATTTTGTAAGCGATTTTTTTTGTATTTGCAAAGCGAATTATGTCTTTAACGGTAGAATAGGAATATTTACAATTATGTCCTTGTTTTAGGCTCAAGAATACAAATTTAGATTGCACGAAGATCCAAGGTACGGATGGACACCTACACTATCAAACTTTGAGTTTATGTCGATCCTGCAGAATTTGACCGCTATAAAGATCAGAGGAACATACAATAAGGGCGGACAGGGGTATCTCATGAACTTCAAGTTGGATACGGCGAAAATTGGAAGGGAAAAGGGTTCAGCGGCTGCGAATTGGGTCGAGAAGTGTTCTTGTCCCAAAGCGTACGTGGGTGACTATTGTGAGGAGTGTGCGCCGGGCTTTAAACACGAGCCAGCCAACGGTGGGCCTTATTCTACCTGCATACCGTGCGATTGTAACGGTCACGCACACATCTGCGACACCGCAACCGGTTAGTTTATTGTTTCGTTTACAATGAATTGTAACATAATGTTATATAATTTCAATGTTTAGTCCTTAGTCGAATACAATATTTGATTTTATTTTGTAGACTTGTTTAAAGTCGGAAGAAAATTAAAATAAAAACAATCTGCTATTTTATTCTTCAATGTTATATTTTAATTCTCTCTCAATGAAAATCTTAAATATTCCAGGTTTCTGTATTTGTAAACACAACACCACTGGCAGCAACTGCGAGTTGTGTGCCAAGGGTTTCTATGGCAACGCCATAGCTGGCACGCCAGACGACTGCAAGCCCTGCCCGTGCCCTAAGGACAGCGGGTGTATACAGTTGATGGATCAAAGCATCGTGTGTACTGACTGCCCCGTTGGTTATGCTGGTATGTCATTTTGTACTTACTCTTTACGCTCTTTAGTACCAACTTAACGTTTTAAATAAAATTATTAAAAAATTAACGCAAAACATCAGGTCGTATTTTTCACATAGCTTGTAAAATTTCATTTTACAAGCTTTCAGTTAAACATTAGACAAATGGCCGAATACTGAAACGATAGAAATTAAGTGACGCCCAAGTCACATGCTGTCCTTATCATTTCGGCTAGCACAGACAGCGATAGTCTGTGAATAGGTCTTTTAATTTTGATTAGCGTTTCAGTATTCGGCCGTTAGTGTTAGAAGCAAGTGAAAAAGCGTAAAATACAACAATACAGTTTTAGTTATCCGCGTAATTTTCGAAACTTTATTAATCTAAAGTTTACTTTGTTAAGGCGCATTCGTTCTACAGATGTATAGATCGGACACGCCTCAAACGAAGTTCAAAAACCTCTAAACAAAAGATTCACTCGCTCAACATACAATTACCAGGTCCGAGGTGTGAAGTGTGCGCGGACGGTCATTTCGGCGACCCGACCGGTCAGTTCGGGCCGGCTAAGGAGTGCGAGGAATGCCAGTGCAATGGCAACGTCGATCCGAACGCCGTCGGCAACTGCAACAGGACAACGGGTGAATGTCTGAAGTGCATCTACAATACCGCCGGCGAGCATTGTGATAAGTGCCTGAGTGGTGAGTTATTCGCATACTTTACCCCGACTGCGCCAGAACGAGGGTTATGTTTTTCGAGTGTATGTATTGCATATATATATGTACTTTTTATGTATGTTTATTTTTTTAGCACACTCTAGAGCTTAACCAGCTTATCACAATTGAGATTGAAAGCTGGTAGATGTGAGAGTAACACTGGGTGTATAAAAATTATTTGACGCAGTCGGGTTTTTTTGTTTTTTTTAATTAACTGAAAATTTTCTTAGACATTTTGAGGTAGAATAAGGTAGAAGCATCCGACAAGCATACATAAATAAATAAATAAATAAATAATTCTTTATTTGCACAAAAATAAAATACAGTACAAACGGTAAGCTTAACATAAAATTTAAAATAAAAATGTGTAAAATGGCGGTCTTACTTCTTAAAGCGGTTTCTTCGAGACAACCATTGCTGCAGTAAAAGAAAAATTGTAGTAATATTAGTTCTATACAAATGTATACCTACTACGACTTAAATAAATCCCTCCTTTTTCTTGTGTTTATCCAACGTTTTCCTTCTTTATCCACCTATGTACGATAGTCATAATTTAGGTCATTCTAGCTTCGTCCCTAGCGTAAGTACTTATTCTGTAGTCTAGTAGTAAGTACTTATCCCTAGCGTAAGTCTGTGTGACCTCAGAATAAGTACTTACGCTAGGGACTCTTAAAAATGACACTATAAAAAAAAATTCCTTATTTTGTAACCTTTGTCTTATTTAGTCAAAGTCAATTTTTTTTATTGAAAGTTTGTATTATTATACACTTTCTGAACGTCGGCATACCAGTCGAATAGTAAATTGTGTAGTCGAATTTCTCTGACCGATGAATTTTCTATTTTCGTACTTTGATTTCTAGGTTACTTCGGCTATGCTCTTGACCAAAAAAAGAAAGGCGATTGTAAACCTTGTATGTGTCATGAAGCCGGAACATTGGAGAGCCCAGAGGGCCCTCCGCAATGCGACGGCTTGACTGGCTACTGTTCCTGTCGACCACACGTTATAGGCAGAAACTGTGACAAATGTGAAGTAAGTTTTTCTTTGTTAATGCAATGAACCAGGAAACGAGCAGATGGATCGCCTGATCGTAAGCGACTACCACTGCCCATGGACATGCAACATTAGATGTGTTACACTTATAATCCTCTGGTGTTGCGCACTTGCGTTCCTGGTCCTTATAATCTTGGTGATCCTCAACCCCTTGGTACATAAAATCAAGGACAATAGGCATACCGCTCATAGAACTGAAAGAATATACCTACCTAATAATATTTTATGTGTAGACAAAATTATGGCAACTAGGCTGATTAATAAAACGTTTTTAATATTTGAAATTCATGTTAGTATAATAATAATCTATGGGTAGATTGCTCCAGCTTAAATGTCATTATGACATTTAAGCTGGAGTTTTAATCGAGCCTTCTTAGCCTTATATTGTGGGGAAATTTTTCCTATTGTCCTTTAATTGTTGTTAGCTACTACATATTTTGTCAAATTCGAAAATATGCTTTTATACTACACGTATCTTCTTTACATAAGTTTCATTGTTACAGGATGGCTATTACAACATTAATTCTGGTGAAGGATGCAAACCCTGCTCCTGCAATCTAGAGGGATCCTTCAACAGTACTTGCCATCCAGAAACAGGACAGTGTTATTGTAAACCTGGTATTGATGGGTAAGTACAAAATAAAGTAAAAGTTTACGTTAAAATAAATTTTGTACACAGTGCTCTTCTGTTAAAATGATTAGGACACAATCAAATATTTCAAAACTCAAGATAGGCTATGACGTACATTTGACAAAACAAATCTTCATACAGTAAAAAATTATGACATATTGGTTTTTACCATACTTCAAATGTCAGCCATCTTGTTTTTACCATACATCAAATGTCAGCCATCTTGTTTTCACCATACTTCAAATTTCAAAATGGCCCAAAAATCTCAAAAGTGCTGCCATTTAACGGAAACGCTTTTTACCTCAACATGCCTCGTCTATAATATGTATGTCTATGGACACAATATAGTCCTTAATACTAGCAACTGAAAGTAACAGTCGAATGACAGGTATTCATTCGAAACTAATAAACAATTTCTTTTTCAATTTCGATTATATTTTAGCGCCCGACACATGGAGCATAAACATTTGGATGAGCCTCATGGGTTAATTTTAATTTCTTGTCAGTTTCGTAATTGGTTAATGGATATCTTGTATATTTCAGTCTACACTGCGATCGATGTCGAGTGTATCACTACGGTTTCTCGACGGACGGTTGTCAGGACTGCGACTGCGATGACTGGGGTTCAACTAACTACCAGTGTGACAAGCTTGGACAATGTCCGTGCCAAGAGTTCGTTGAGGGACGACGGTGTGATAGGTAAGTTTTTAGAGATGCAGATATGTTCTGATCGTGGTAGGTAGTAGAACCTACCATATTCCGGGAAATATGTTCAATAATCAAGGGTACTTAACTCTTATTGGTACCTACTAATAAGAGTTTCTTAAGTACCTATGGGTATTTTATATTGGCACTCAAACGGTGAAGGGAAAAAATTGTGCTTATCCAAAAAAAAAATGACGCTTAAAAGTCTCCTAACCCGCAGTAGCGAGAAGAATTTAAGCGAAAATCCCTGCATGTTGAGAACCGTGCCTCATTGTTTGCCTTTGATAACAATGATGATAGTGAAAAATCTTAGGAAAACCTTAAGATTTTTCACTATCATTTCTTAGTGAAAATTAATTACTTATTTAGCTTTTTCATCCAAACAAAGGTGTATGGAGAATAAGAAACGAAGAGGGGACGGTCGGGGATGTGAGGACTGCCCACCGTGTTACAACTTAGTCCAAGATGCTGTCAACCAACACAGAAAAGAATTAAAGGAGCTAGATGACGTAAGAATACCAAATATTGTGGACTAGTTACCATAACACGGAAGTTTTCAAGTGGACCTGATACTATACCACGGAAGTTTCAAGTGGACTTGGTACTATACCAAGGAAGTTTCAAGTGGACTTGGTATCATACCACGGAAGTTTCAAGTCTTGATTTTTTGATATTTACTGAGTTTTAACAGCACCATAATTCATTTAATTGGTGTGGTTTGGATGTTTCCTGTGTGTATCGATTTATTATCATTACCTTCATAGGTTCTTTGTCGACCGGTTTTAATAGTTTTTTTTTTGTTTAGTATCATTATTAACTAATGCCACTAATCATGATTTCTATTGCGTTTTAGATTCTAGCGAAGATTTCTAAAGCGCCAACTGTAGTTGAGAATGCGGACTTTGATAACGAACTGCAGCGTGTTCGCGATGAGATTGAGCGTTTGGTGCAGGAGGCTGAAGAGCAACTGGGTAACGGGGATGGGGCCAGCCTCACTAACAGTTTGTCCGAACTTGCTGATAGATTGGCTGATATCAGGTAAGATATTATAGCTACATTGACTTTGTGGTGGTTTGTTGAGATATTTATTATGATCATTGGTTATATTGGTACTGAGAGTGATGTTAGCTTTAAAAGATGTTACTGATACAAAAGTAAGAATTCCTTTAAAAAACTTGACGTCTACACACGAGAGTACACGTGGCAGAGATGAACTTCATTCGTCATTTCATAAAAGAAGAAAAAACTTAAAATGTTTATTCCTTGCACCATCTGTGTATTGAGAAATACCTTAGAAAGTTAAGTTTTTATGTAAGAAGCATAAGTAGCGTCGGACAGATGGCGTTATATCTAAAATCGTATCCTGATGCGTGTAGTGATGTGAAATTTCACTCTCAACGAAAGAAGTTTCACCAATAAAATTTCAAAGTCTACACTTATATGCTGTAATGAAGTATCTAAAATTATTATGAAATAAAATACCTATAAGGAAGTAACTCCTTTAGCTGATTGCTGATGATGAATGATGGTAATCATAAAAGTGTTATGAAAGGACCATGCAAAAAATCGTCCTCACCCACCAACAGATTTCAAACCTATATCAATTTTATTAAATTGATATAGGTATATGAGCTATTGCTCATGCCACACTAATTATTATTTAGTATGGTGATATTCACCTCAGGAGTGGGGTTTTGACAGTAATTGGAATTTAATTTTTTATTGTTTTATATTAGCGACCCACTCCAGCTTCGCACGGGTGCGATGTATTATACATATAAAGCTTCCTCTTGAATCACTTTATCCATTGCTGAAAACTGCATTAAAATCCGTTGCTTAGTTAAAAAGATCTAAGCGAACGGGGAACTGAGCGACTTAATTTTATACTGTGTCTAACAATTCTTCTTTTTCTTTTTTTAAGCATATTTTACTAAAAGTAAACCTACTTTAACAGAGTATCACCGAAAATCTTTACACAGTATAAAATGAAGTCGCTCAGTTTCCTGTTCGCAAGCAGCGGATTTTAATGCATTTTTCAGCAATAGATAGAGTGATTCAAGAGGAAGCTTTAAATGTATAATAAATTCCATCCGTGTGAAGCTGGAGTAGGTCGCTAATACAAAATAATAATATATAAAAATTTCTGTCAAAACCCCACTCCTGAAGTGAATGTCGCCATACTAAATAATTATCAGTGTAGCAAGATCTATTAACTGCGATAGGTTGGAAATCTGTTGGAGGGTGGGGTACTACCCATACAGTTTTTTGCATGATCCTTTCCAAAATTAAATTATTCAATACTTTTTAGTAATATGCTGTTCAAAATAGAAGATGAAAGCTACGAAGGTAATGAGTCGGTCGAAAAGAGCAAGAGTAACGCGTCTAAAGCGGAGAACACCATAGAAGCCGCACAGAAGGAAATTAATGTAAGTATAAAATAGAGTAATAGATTGGATGACGTCTATTGAAAACAGGACCA
Source organism: Phengaris alcon alcon (assembly GCA_037179445.1). NCBI lineage: Eukaryota > Metazoa > Arthropoda > Insecta > Lepidoptera > Lycaenidae > Phengaris > Phengaris alcon. Next base: position 574,653 of record JAYRCH010000120.1, read on the forward strand.
AGTTTTCTGATCTTTCGCCAGTCGTGGCAGTCATCCGTCCGAAGATAAAGTGTTCTTGTGGTCTGTGCTCATATTTTAGCACTATAAAATAACTCTTGCGTATCTGACTGATTTCAATGAAGCCGGCCACAGTCACTGAAATCGGTGTGGGGTATTATTATAATTATTGAAAGTAATGTAAATTATGCGTTGTATTTACAGAGTGCCTTGGAATATCTTGATGGGGAAGGTGCAGCTGCTCTAGCGAAAGCTCGCAATAGGTCCGACCAGTTTGGTAAACAGTCAGTAGACATGTCGGCTCTAGCTAAAGAGTCTCGATTACTAGCGGAAAAACTCGAAAACGAAGCCAAAAATATTAGAGACATAGCTGAGAAAGCGTTTAATACATCACTACAGGCGAACACAATTGCAAAGGAGGGCATCACTAAACAAGCTAACATTAGGTTTGTAAAATTACAAATTATTTGAATAATTGTAGAAGTTTGGATGAAAGAGCAAATACATTTTTCAATAATTTTCAGCAATGAAGTTCAAGTTTTGGCCAACGAATTGAATGCAGCATCAGGAAAGTTAAATAGTATGACTGAATTGGCTGATCAAGCCTTAAAAAGAGCTAAAGGGGTCTACGATGAAGCGTTAGGACTGTATGCTGAGGTCAACACAACTCTGTTACCTGATATTAAGATAGATAAATTACATCACGATTCGATGGAAATGAATAAAACTGTAAGTTTTTTAGACCATGAGTTGTGGAATCGATCAAAAAAATTGTGCATTTTTTATATTCTTAGATATGAACAACAAAAGTAAAAATAATGACGTTTTGACACTAAACATGTTTACGTTTTAGATTGAAGAAAAATTAGCAGAGTTGGAGAATATTATTGAAAAGAACGAAAAAACGCTACACGCATTAGAACAGGAAACGCAAAGAGGGAAAGATATTCTAGAACAGGGACACGATAGACAAGACGAACTCAACGATCTATTGGTGAAATTAGATGAAATACAAGCGCAGGCCAAAAACGATGTTGAATTGACTAACGCAACGTTGAAAGACGCTAATGAAATATATAAAACGCTTAAAGGTAAGTACTATTATAAAAGAGCGAAACTGTACAATACATTAAAAAAATAATTTGCTGATTTACAGTCATATTATTCATAACTATTATTAGTTTTATCCATGAAAAAAAAAACATGACGTGTAGAGTACACGTGGCAGAATTATCATTAATTCAGTACATTTAAAATCCATAAAGTACTCTCATCGTGCCTAGAAAACATCACTTCAAAAAATAATAGAAAAATTAACATTTGTACACCTGGCGCCATCTTTGTTTTGAGTCGTACTTTAGAAAGTTAAGTTTCCATTAACGAAGTATACCTAAGTAGCTTCCGACAGATGGCGTCACATCCAAAATCGTGTCGTGACACGTGCCGTGATGTAACGTGACCTTGACATTTCACTCTACGCTGCTAAAGCAGTTTTACTTAATTATATTGTCGGTTAGTAATCATTCGCTAAATACCCAAATTTTATAGAATTCAGCGACCAAGTGACAGAGTCTCGTCAAAGAGCGGAGCAAGCCGCTCTAGACGTGCCAGAAGTACAAGAGAAGGTCGCTACGGCAGACATGAACATACAGAACATCATCCAAGAGCTTAACCAAGCCAGCGACAAGGCGAAGGAAGCGAGGGACTTGGCCCAACAAGCCCAAAAACAATACGCTGATAAGGCTTCTGAGGTAAACTTATAATCTGATTTATTTAACTTAGCCATTAAATGGCGTTTTCTCTTCACCTCTTTTTTTTTTCTTTGTCGGTTAGTAGAGACAGAATGATTTATTCTGGAATTTTACTAAGCGACTTTAAAAGTAGGTACTTGTAGTGAGAAGCTCAATATACTTAGTCTATTCGCGTCAAGAAGACAGTGAATCATGCGTACTTATGTCAATATAGTTTACTTTAATTGGATAATGTGAACACGGCTTGTGAGTCATTGGTCAATCAAGTGTCCCACTCCTCCCGTATGTATTTACCTTTATAAGTAGGTATTTATGTGATTTGTTCAGACTTACGACTTATATGGTGTTGGGGATTAAGGAACCGGAACGCACTTTTTACTCCTCAGGACTCTGGTGTTGTGTTGCGGGTGTGTCCACGGAGGGCAGAAATCGCTTACCATCAGTCGATCCGTGTGCTCATTTACATACCCAATTAACAGCATGGTTTTGGTTCTATTTTCAACGCTACGCTCATAAATGGCAAGTGCAGTTTTAGCACCATACTAGGATTTGGATTTCAAAGGGAATTTGAATTCTCTGCATTAAAGTTATGCAGTTTACGATAAAAACATGGAATAATACACATAAGCCTCATAAAACATCTCAACACATAACATACATAAGCCTCATAAAACTTTTCAGATATAAAACAAACAAAAGTTTTGAGTCAAAATGTGTAAAAGGTCAAAGATACCATAATATGAAAACACGTGAGCTTACAATCGATCACAAGGAAACTGCCAAAAAATTTTAACTGTGAGACACCAACACTCGTTTACATAAAAGTCGTTGTTTTTAAATCGAAAAGTGTGGTGTCGCCGGCAGTAGATTCCAGAAACATATTTTTTTTGTTTTTATTAAGGAGAAACGGACATTAATTTGTGATAAATAAAATTGAAGTGTCTGTTTGTAATTTAAAATTAACAGTTTTTCACTTAATGCATATGAAAGTATATACGGTACTTATAATAAAAAAAACAATTTTTAATATTTTAGTCTGTCCATCTGTCTGTCTGTTTGTTCCGGCTAATCTCTGAAACGGCTTGACCGATTTTCACGGGACTTTCACTGGCAGCTAGCTGATGGTATAGGGTCTAATATAGGCTACTTTATCTTTCCGTTTAAAAAATTAGGGTTCCGTTTTAGTTATTTATAAGCAATCAAAGTTGCGGACACCAGCTAGTTGTGACATGTGTATGTCAACAAAAAGAAATGGTTTGGTCATACCCAATTTCGCTGTAAATATTTTTTAGATGGTAACACTAATAAAAAAGATTTTTTTCTTGTAGGCAGCTCATGAAATAAGGAAGAAAGCTTCGTCCTCCAGAGGTGAGGCTGGTAGACTTTTGGACGAAGCAGACAAATTATCAAGTAAGTTTTTAGTTTTCTACAATTCAATAAATATTATGTATGTGTATATAATAACCTAACCAAGGGCATGGCGGGACATGTCTAAGGCGGGTTCCGTAACTATCAATATATTCTAATATATAATATATTTCGTAATAGGTTTTTTTTCAAATTACTTCAAAAGTTATTGTTCAAAGTTTTGTTCAAAATAATTTTCCTATAGAGTTTTTAGCATGATATATAAGCATGCAGAATTAGTTTTTATGGAAAATAACATAATTAAGTTTCTATCTCCTATAGTTTAGAAATGCCAACTTCAAAAATGGTCGTCTTTGTAAAAAAGTCATGTATGAAACTATGCTTTTATTTTAAAAGACCTATTCAAAGATACTCCACACGATGGGGTAGAATGAAAAAATATTATTCATCCCCACTTCACATGTATGGAGATCTAACCCTAAAATATAAAATTATTATAATTTATGATGAAAAAACCGAGATCTATACACAATCTATAACTATGCCAAATTTCATCCATTTATATTCATAACTAGAGAAGCTAGAAGCGCGGACAGACAGACGGACAGACAGACGGACGGACAGAGCGAAACTATAAGGGTTCTTTATATATTACAGAGCCCTAAAAAGCACAAGCCTCAGAAATAAGCCTATACAGATGTGACAGACAGTGTGGTATCTAGTCAAGAAATACCTAATAATAAATTAGTAAAAAACTACAAATTGTCTCCGTTTTTACCGTAGTTCACATCTCGGAACCCTTATAGTTTCGTGATGTCCGTCCATCCGTCCGTCCGTCTTCGGCTAAACTAATTTTAATAATGAGTAGATATGTAAATATATTATGTTATACTGGTACCGAACTATTCGTGCGCGAGTCCGACTCGCACTTGGGCGGATTTTGTTCTGTGCCGCACATGATTATTGCTTGCAAAGTATTGATTCACTTTTTTTATTTCTATAGCACGTGTGCAAGGAACCGCAAAACAGATTGATGATTTGAAGAAACAGGCAGAAGAGAATATGCAGCTTACTAGAGATGCTAAGATGAAGGTAAAAATAATGTAATACTTAGTGTTACAACACAACAGTGGCGTGGTATACTCGTAACTCCATTCCTATCGGCTTCACTTACCACTTACTTTTTGAAGACCCTCGCATCATATCCCTACTATTATACAGGCTAGGGCTTCCCTATGAAGGAGTACTAGCCTTCGCCACTGCAACACAATAGGCTACTTGACTCATATTTAATTTCATACATTGAAGGAGTATTTCCTTTAGTACTTGGCTTAGGAAAACGTATTCTAGCGATATCATGAATTAAAAGCTTAAGATTGATAAATAAAGTTGATTTAAAAATATGTATTTTTGTTTTTTAATTTCTAGTGATGAAAACGCCTCGAAGTAACTTCCGACAAGGATGTGACGACACAATCATACTAAACACATATGTAGTAGTGAAACGGAACGTTTCTTTAAATAAATAGTTTGTAGTATATATATATATATATATATATATATATATGGCATCGGCTTATAACCATTTGTCAGTATCAAGTTAAAATGCGGGAAATAGAACTTTCGTTCCAATTTTCAACAACGTATTCCTATATCGTCAAGTCTAAAGTCTAGTCAAAGTCCAAATATTTAGTCAGTACAGTTCATGAGTCATGTCAGTCGATTCAGTAAAGTGGTAGAAGCTTTACTGAAAGTTCCTAGGGAGTTTTGGCGGGAAACTCAAAATAGCACGTTTTTAGAAGTTGTACCACTTGCCCACACTTGTGCACGTTAGCGAATATTTAATGGTTAATATTCTACCATTAAGAACTGAGATAACACAAATTTATGAAATATTACAAATTACACAACGTCACCCATTGAAGTTCCCGGCAAAACCAAATAAATAGTTCATGACATCTTAAAAAGTTATTTATGTTAAAACGACAAACGGAACGTAACACCGCCATTTTACTACTACGGACTATAGCAAAGATTACAAATAGTACTAGTATGACGTCACAGCACAGATAATCTATCAACCAACATGGCGAATACTGTTTTCGGCGGTTTTAAAAAAGTGTATTTTTAAAATATTATTTTTGTAGGGTTTTTAGGTTTCAAAATAATGTTATTAAATTTTTATATATAATGAAACAATTATGAAGCGTTTAGGACATAAATAAAAACAAGGTCAACTAGCCTATTGTTAATATAAAAGATTGACGTGATATTTGAATTAACTTTAAATATTGATCTATTTTTGGCCGGCAGGTTGGACAAGCTAATACTGACGCAAGAGAAGCAGAAAAGCAGGTATCTAAAGGATTGGAAGATCTGAAGACTATAATGGACGAATTGCAGAACCTACCAACCCTTGACGACGCTGCACTAGACAGATTGCGTAAGTTTACTTTGATATTATATTGAGTCCACATACGTACGATGCACCACTTTAGAACCGCATTGCCATAGTAGTAAGATCGTAATATGGTACACCGAGGTTGTCGTCGATGCGCCTATCTATTTTTTTTTAAATCCGCATGATTTTTTTCGATTACAACAGATGTGTGACTATTTTCAAACAAATAAGGCTAAATATGAAACTAAAACGCACTATTTTTGTCGAACATAAAAACTCTATTACTATTTAACTAATTATCTACTGTACGTTAGCTATATTCTCAATTTCAAGCTAAGATCAAATAATAAAAGTGAAGACATAACTTAGTGAAACAAAAGCTGAGGCCTGTTTTTTATGTATTTAGTGCGCGTACGCACTACATACATAAAAACCACACACCGTGACAGCTCGCCTTACAAGGTAAGGCGTAGTTTCATGACATCTGTGCGTGACACTGTAATTTACACGCGAGGCGTAGTTTAGACTTGCCTCAATGTGTGGTTCGTAGAACTCTGTCTTCACTTCTTTATTTGGTCTGAGTAGTTTATTTCAGTCATTAGATAAAATTATTTAGTTTGGTGAAAAATTTGAAACAAAAAATGTGAAAGTTTGGTGAGAATGCAGTGGGACTTACTATTCCTAGATAATGGGATGTGTCGTTTTGAAAAATATTTATATTACAGAGAAGAACCTTGATAATGCTGAGGGCGACTTGGTCAAGGTTGATCTTGATGGAAAGATCAAATCGCTGACTGAAGCCAAAAATAACCATCACAGGTAACTTTTTGTTATGAAACTTATAAAACAAACATACTTATATATATCTAAAGGTATTGTTTCTTCGTTCTATTAATAAGTACCTAACAGCAAGAGATCTTATCTTGCGTCGTAATATTATTTAAGGGCTTATTTTCTGACAAAAGTCGATAGATCATTCTTATCTTTCAATTCTTAACGATAACTTTAGCTTCTTACAAAACTAGCATTTTTAAGGTTCTGTACCCCAATAGTAAAAACCTAACCAAGAGCATATCAGAACATGTCTAAAGAGGGTTCCGTAACTATCAATGCGCAGTAGGTTTTTAATTACTTTAAAAGTTATTGATCTATCAACGTGGAAACTTGCAAGTATCTATTTTTTATAGTTTAGAAATGCCAGGCGGGGGACCTACTTATAAACAAATACTAACAACAGAATAGAATAAATGTATAAATGGGTGTCATGGCATACAAGAAACGTGATTTTTTCCCTACTCCTCTTCGATCGCGAGTCCGCTTCGCACTTAGCCGGTTTTTAGAATTCACCTACCTGATCAATAACTGTTAAATTAGGGAAATGGGTTCGTATATTTTATTTGCCAGGAAAATCAGTAGTGATTAATACAATTTTTCAAAATCTTGTTGTACAATTTTTCTAAATGTTTTTGAATCCGTGTGTCTGTGTACCACTGTGTCTGTCTGGGGCATCGTAGCTCCCAAACGAATGGACAGAATTTCATGCGGTTTTAAATTTGAAAGCTGATGCGATCGAGATGGTTTTTTTTACTTCTTAGTCGCAACTCATTATCATCAGCTCGCGTATTGCTTGACATAAACTAAGTAGAGTAGTGTTAACATGATTATTTCTTGCTCCCATCCAGGTGGATGAAGCAATATCAAGATGAAAAGGACGAGCTTCGTGCCGAAGTGGACAACATAAAGGAAATACTGAGTCAACTGCCGAATGGATGCTTCAAGAGGATTGTTCTGGAACCGACAGAGGGGCCGAGCAGAGGCGCGGGCTATAGCTAGACCCTTACCAAAATCAATTAACTTTCTTAACTTTCTTAATTTAAATGATACCCCAAGTAACTTGAATCCGCATTTCTAAAAAGGAGTACTACAGTATGCCGACGATATAAATGCACATCGACCTTTTTAGGGGATTTACATGGGTCGATTTTGGCCGTACGGCTAGTCGCTTGACAAGTCGGCTCATCCCGCCGCATCGTAAACCTATTTACACGGGTAACTGAAATGACATGCGGCTTTAGTTATCTTCCCTTGAAAATGACAATTTGAAACTATGGCCATCACCTTCAACTGACTGACTGACGATTGATTTTAGTCACCTGCTGCATGCGGCCAAAGTCGAATGCTGGCCAACTCTAGTCAATTGCGGCTTATCCGAATTACCATTTTGCGTCAGTTTACACAGAAAATCGAAACGGCGCTGCGTTTTTAAGATAGCGATTCAAAATTAAACTTTTGAAGAAAGACGTTTAATTGCAAGAGTTCGAATGTCAAACTAGACCGCTCTGTATAGCGCGGCGCGGCTCTTGCAATGAAACGTGTATCTTCTGTATAAAGTCGAATTTTGAATCACTATTTTAAAAATGTAGCGCCGCGTCGCGTATCGTCTAGTTTCGGAGGATCACCTTAGACGGCTGATTTTCGCCGTGCGGCGGAAATCGGGCGGCTTTAGTCATCCGTGTGAATCCCACTTTTGAAAATCGTCTTCTCTCACGCGCGTAGTAGTGACAAATGTCACATTGATAGTGTTTGACAGACATCCAACACTAATGACTAATCCGACACTAGCCGAGTGCTCTTCGTCAAAGGTCGATCTGCATTTTTGTTGGCCGGGTGTTGTACTCAAAAATTACAAATTACAAAATCTGCCTCCATAGCTACGATGATTGTTATTCTCAACATGTGCCAATATTTCGTTCCTGTGTCAATAGCCAACTCAAATTCACTCTTCATTCACGCTTTGATTGAGTGCCTTATTTAGAAGTTTAGGACAAAAATATTTCATAAAAAACTTTTTGGAGAACTCTGCCACATCAAGAAATATATCGTATTTGCTATAGCAATAATAAAATATAACAAAGTAGTTTGTACTTATTAGGTATTTAATTCAACGTATTCCTTTCATGCATTTTTGTGTATTTATAAGAGCTCGACCGCATTTATTCAGCCTGCAACGGATTTATCCAAAGACTAAATATCGTTCGTAAATTATAGCATGTACAGTCGCGGGCCCTAGACATCTTCTGAACCTTATTGCCATAACGATAAGGTCAAAATGTGGTACAACGGGTTTTTTCAGCTTTTTTACAATGTAGATGCATCTTTCATCGTCAGGTACTGGAACCTAAGGGTCAATTCACACCGAAATGAAACGATACGCGATATTGCCCTGCAGTTTTAAGTTTATTGTCTATTCAAATTGAATTTTATTCACTACAAAAAAAGATGCACGTTTCATATGACATCAGTCATACACTGCACATGGCGCTGTGCAGCGCTGCGCAACTAGACATTCGAACTCTTTCAATGAAACGTGTATTGTCTTGTGTAATGAATAAAGTACAATTTTGAATGGCTATATTAAAAATGCAGCGCCATGTCACGTATCGTTTCGTTTCGATGTGATTTGACCCTAATATGTTTTTCTGCAGGACGAAATGTTCTGATCGACGCTTTAGTTGTATTGACGCGAATGAGATTTTTGAGGCTATTCTGCACATATTATGTATGAATAAATGGTTTTTCTGACGTTTATAATGTATTTAAGTTTTGCTTGTGCCATATTTTTCTGGTACACTTTTGTAAATATTTGATAAATATAATGTAAGGTAAGATATAAGACGGATGATAGTTTATCAATATGATTCATTGTATCAAAAATTTAAAAAATATTTCTATAATAATTTCGCCAAAGAGGTAAAATATGAGGTCAAGATTTTTATGAAATTTTTACTTCCACAAAAGGTTTTGAGAATTCTTATATTGTATTCTAGACTATTTATTTGTAATAATACATATAAATATTCAAAATTTGATCTTGTTTCAATTATTGCTATTTATGTTTAATAAATATTTTATCATCGAATTATAAAAATTCTATTCTGCTCTAAACTACACCCTGATATATGCTGATTTTAATTATTTTTAAATAAAAAAAAATCCGACTTCCAAAGTAAAAATGCTCAAAAAAGTATGAAATAAATCTTATTTTCTACATAATTCCCCTTTTAAATTCGGATAAAAATTTAACTATTTCTGTACTCAATCTTCATAATTTTGAAGTCGGTACTAGCCCAAAAACAATATCTTGATAAAAGCAATATTTTAAGAAACTCATGTTCAAGTTGGCCGGATCGACACTGGCCAGGATGTCTCCTGGCTTATAAAATAAATTATAGTATTGTTAAATATGATTTATAGTATTGTCATACTATAAATCATATTTGATCTTGAACAAAACGTGAATTTTATATATTTAATATAGGTAACTTACCACGCAACTTATTACTTTTTAGCGTTCCGTAGGTAGTTCACGTCTCGAAATTGTTATGGTTTCGTCATATACGTCCCGTCCGTCTTCGGTTTTAGACCGTCCAAAGAATTAGTGCTAGAAAACTGAAACTTTGCATGGATATGTGTATTTACTACGTCGACAAAGTGCTAAAATAAAATGTTATGTATTTTTGTGGTACACGTAAAGTGGGGATGTTTTTTTTTCTCGCGTCTACCCCTAGTGTGAGGTGTCATTAGGTCTATTTATTTGTCCCTTATGTGTTTAATAAAGATATTTTATTTTATTTATTTATTTATTTATTTAAAACGTTGAGAGGTTACTAAAACGATTTTTTGCGAGATATTCGAAAATTCTGGAAAAAATCATAAAGTGTGATGAACTTTAAAAGAAAAACTATATGTAACTTTGTTAGTATAGGAGTTTTAGATGCCTAACTTTTAAAATGCGCTTACTTGGCAAACTTCGCAAAATAACATATATAGCTTAATAATGCGCAGTTTCCTAGGGATAAGACCTAGCTTAATCGATTTTTCTCTCACAAAACTCCCTGGATACGAAATTTCATGGTAATACTTGCAGTCGTTTTCGAAAAACCGATTATATATATATACAAGATTGTCTCGATTAAAGCATAAGAAGCTTAAAATGCGCAGTTTCCGAGGAATATGACCTAGCTAAATCGATTTTTCTCTCACAAAACTACTTGCATACTAAATTTCATGATTGAAGTCGTTTTCGAGTAGCCGATTATAATAGGTCAATACATATGATATTGGCGTTTTGTATAGGAGGAACTTAAAGTCGATTTTTTTAAACATAATATAATATTTGTTTTATCAAAGTATATACCATTGCTATCTATGCACTTTTGCCATCTCATAGGTAGTTCATTGATTCCTTAACTAAAAAACCATTCCGACAGGAATCAATAAAATCTTTGAAGGCGCTTTGGACTGCCCCATCGGAGTTGATTTTTTTCCCTTGCAAGAAGTTATCCAAATTTCGAAAATGGTAATCTGTTGGAGCAAGGTCCGGGGAGTACGGTGGATGTCTTAGACATTCCAATTGAAGCTCCTCTAATTAAGTAGCCGTCTGTTGTGCAGTGTGTGGTCTAGCGTTGTCCTGAAGCAGCAGTGGCCTAGAGCGAATGACCAACCTCGGTTGTTTAGCAGCTAGCTTTTCCATCATGATTTGCAGTTGCTGACAATAGACATCTGCCGTAATCGTCTGGCCAGATTAAAGAAAGCTGTAGTGAACGACACCGGCACTAGTCCACCAAACGCTCACAAGTAACTTCGAGTCAATTTTCACTTGGGGCAGGCTTTGGCTGGTTCGCCAGGGTTCAGCTATTGAGATGAGCGTTTCCGATTATCGTACAGGATCCACTTTTCATCACAGGTAATGATTCGATTTAAAATCCCTTCATTATTGTGCCGGTTGAGTAATGTAACGCAGAAATCGACGCGCGTTTGTCGATTTTCTGCACTCAATTCATGAGGTAGGTACCCACCTTTCAAGCTTTTTCACCTTCCCAATTTGCTTCAAGTGGAATAAAACAGTTTTGTCACTAACACCGCAGCCTGCAGCTAACTCGAACGTGGTTTGCGATGAATCCGCTTCCACAATAGCCTTCAATTCTTCATTATCAACTTTGGTCTCCGGCCGTCCAGGGGGCTTGTTCTGCAGGTCGAAATTTCCAGAACGAAAAGTTTGGAACCAAAAACGCACTGTGTTTTCTTTGGCGACACCGCCGCCATACACATCATTAATCATCCTTCGAGCCGTTTCTGCAGCACTGGTGCCACGATGGAACTCGTACTCGAAAATAATACGATATTTCCATTTTGTAAACATAGAGACGCAAAGAAAAACCAAAAGAGGAAAAAACAAATGAATTACGGTTTTCAAAACACAAGTGCATGAGTAAATAGCGGTATAAATTTGAAATTTTAAACTCCTAACCAAAGAAGATATATTTGAGATGAAAGTGGCCAGTACGACAAAACGCCAATTTCAAATGTATGGACCTAATATATACTTATAGAAGATTGTCTCGTTTAAAGTAAAATAATGGCTCAATGGAGGTAAACGATTAACTCTATACATATAAGATGATCTGTATAGACGTAGCAAACACCCTAACAGCTAAGCTAATATAATTTAAATGCTAAGAGAATACCTAAAAAAAGCCAACTGGCCAAGGTACAATCTAGCTGACTCTGAATCAAATAAAATCTGCCTCTTGAATCTATTGATGAAAACCGCATCAAAATGTTTTGCACATCAATCATCAATACATATTATAATAAAATCGTAACTGATCAATGTCTGTGCATGGAAGATATATAAGAATAACCTTATCAAGAGCATGTCAGGACATGTCTAAGGAGGGTCCCGTAACTATAAACGCGTAATAGGTTTTTTTTGCAAATTACTTCAAAAGTTACCGTCCGATTTTATTCAAAATAATTTTCCTACACAGTATTTAGCATTATCGATAGATGTAACAAGTTCTGTGTCTCATAGTTTAGAAATGTTGTAGCATAGCTACATTTAATAGCTAATTTATGCTAGACAACGCCATCTATTGGCAAAAGTTTCTAACTGGAGCTTCATCTCTAATATTTCTTTATTGTGGCATTTGGATTATGCATTACCGCTAGTTGTCAGTTAAAAAAAAACATAATGACAGTAGGAGTATATAAGAGCTGTCGCGAGATGACAGTGCCTTATTTCCTTCTGCCGAATTTTATTGTTCAAGTTTTTCTAGATACAAGTGTATCTTATATTTTAATCCCGCGTTCACGGTAAGTTTTCTTTTATATCGGTGTTGCGAATATTTGGAAAATCACGCTTGTAATTAAAACACATTATCTTTCATGTGAAGTATCACCTTGGTAAAATTAGTTGTTAAAAGAAAAATTTGATTGGCCACGTGCTCAATTTGTAGTTTCATCTTTCCAATCTAGCATTACTAAAATATTAGGATGTTTGTATCATACTAATTGTCCTTAGTATCATCTTATCTTTTTATTTTTTGCCTACCCTTCATTTTGTGATGGTCACACAGCCCGTGATTTTGATCGTTTGGGGTTAAGATCACGCTGTGTGACGGGACTCCTACCCACACGTTTATCATGAATTTTCCAGGGATTTATACACCGGGTTAAAGGCACCCTTATACAAGGACTATTGGCTATTTTCCCACAACCGGATTTCTGAGGCCGCTAGATATTCCGGACTGGACTACCGGATTTGGAATCAGTCTGCACCGCCCGCTTGGACGATCTATCGACGACGATCGGACGTAGCGGTGACAGAGAGATGCTACCAGAAGTTGCAGCCCCAGTTCGCCCTCACCACGTGCTACACTCCTGGACTCAGCTAGGTTCCCACGTGGTTTAAAGCCTCTTCGATACCCACAGACACACACAGATCCTTCGGCCTTCTGCCCACTCCCCTTATTTTTCTTAATATATATTGTCACGGGAAATACCTCTGTCATTTAATTTAACCCGTAACAATGTCAAGGGGAAACCAACTTATAAGCCATTTTAGAGCCAATTACTCAAAAATAGTTGACATTGTAAAATAAGTCATATAACGAAACCTTGCCTTTCTTTTAAAATACCTATTCAACGATACCCCACACGTAGGGGTAAAATGAAAAAATATTTTATATCCACACTTCACATGTATGGAGAGCTACCCCTAAAATATAAAATTATTAATATTATATGATACCAAGACCGAGATCTAAACACATACACAATATATAACCTATACCAAAATTCATTAATTTATGCTCATAATTACAGAAGCTAGAAGAGCGGACCGACAGCCAGACAGCGAAACTATAAAGGTTCCTATATAGAGTCCGTATGACGCAATATGTAACTCGGCATGCGGCGATACGGTGAGTTGCTAGGGCAGTAGGAAAATTAAAAACCATTTTTGGGGGGGTCACCATTTTCGAGATTTTCGTGCTGTGATACTTAACCTCGAGTCCAGGAACTAGTCAACTGTCCACCTGTTATAAGGGGAAAGAAAAGATCTGAGTCTATACTGACTATATTCACTGCCTAAATTACAAGTTTTTGTTCGCGTACTGTCCTGTACCAGTAACTGGCGTCGCATTATGAAGTTTACAAAGTCAGCATTCTATGAAATATGTATGTCCCAACAAGCATGACGGAACTATAGAAACAAGCTAGAAGAGCGGATGGACAGACGGACCGACAGGGAAACTATATTATGGTTCCTTGAGTATGACGGAACCCTAAAAACAATTACACAGCTTTATGAACAAATTGAACCCTAAACAATGATTTTTAGAATTTTTGTCTGTTTATCTGTAGGTTTGCACGCGCTGATCTCAGAAACTACTAAATGAATTTTGATATTTGATATGGAGGTAGTTTATGCTTATGATAAACACTTTTATCGCAGATAAATGTGGGATTCCTATAAGCGCGTAACTATGTCTTCAAATAGTAGGTATTACGTTACGCTTCTTGATTAAGATCAGCAAATATCGTAAACGGGCGTTTCTTATATTACAATCTATATAATACGTGAAGCGAAAATTTCAAGTACAGTTTTACGAGAATTGTGCGTACGGATGAGAGTGAAATTTGGCACAATTAAAGTTTTTGCTGAGGAAGGCGTGCGAAAAACTTAAATTTCTTACAATAATGCTTAGAAATACATTAAATGAACGAAAATATCAGCAACAAACACTACCAATCCCTATGACTTTTGACGTTCGGTTTCATCGTGAAAAATATGAGTGGAATTTTATTTTTCGTAATTATAATGGAACTGGACTGATATTCTTTTCATTTATTACATTAATTATAGTTTAAAAGTATTACCGCTAGTTTAGAGTGCTAAGTGTGAGTTTTTCTTTTCGCATTAGACCGTGAGCGCGTTTTTAATTTACTAGGAATTTGTATATGATTTGTACAGCGCCGCCTAGCAACAACTAGGTCAAATTTCATACAAATTTCAAGTAAACGCCAACGCGCTCACGATCGCATGGGAAAAGAAAAACTCACACTTAGAACTCAGTTAGCTCACACTACCTACCGTGCGTTTGATATAATTTTATTACACGTTGACGTTTGTCAATCTGTCATTGTTATGACAGATATTATAATTATTTTCTTTTTTTCTTTTTTCTAAGAGCCAAAAACTGAATAGCCTATGGGCGGTAATGTATTAAGCGCCTTACTCACCCCATCCAGCTTGCAAATCTAGCACCAGTACTAATGGCCGTCATTTGTGTCAATAATTTATAATTTTTGCCTAAAAGTTCTCACGCAGCCTTGGATTTGCAGGTTGGACCGTGAGTAATGGCTCTTCAATCCGACAATACTTAGACAAAATTTATACATTTTTATTGCGTATCTAAGTGGCAAAAGAACCCTGAAAATTGTAACTAAAAATTTAAATATGAATTATGGTCGAATTTCGACCACAGAGCGATCTCTAGTAGTTAGTAAATATGTGTTTAGATAAAAAAGTCGTGTTGTACAGAAATACCACGCGGGAAATCATGCAGGAGGAGCAATAACACCATTCTTCCGATGTGAAAACTGAGGAAAACCCTAAACGCCGTACGCGAGTGTGCGTACTGTACGAGTATTCTTAAGAGTAGTGTTACCATGATTTCCTACATAGGATAGGATATAGGATAGGTGATCTCCAAAGCGTTTATAGCGTTTAATTTTTGTATCTAAAAATTATAGAATTCTGTAATATTTTATCAAGAATTAAGATTAATATGAATGCTAAAATATCATCGGTTTATCGGTAGCTAGTAGTTTCCTTAAAAACTTATAAACTAATAATGTGGAATTCGCAAACAATGTAAGTTATAGAAATTTTAATTAAATCGGAATAGATGACAGTAATATCACACAGGACTTCTTGCACTATTTCCACTTTAATGAGTATTTTACATTAATTTTAATATATCCGGTTTCGACAAAGTCATCATCAGGTGTAGTAGACTTTGTCGAAACCGGTCGTGTAATATATTAAAATTAATGTAAAATACTTATTAAAGTGAAAATAGCGCAAGAAGTCCTGTGTATTATTAATGTGAAACATGAATTTCCACTAAGAACTTACAGTACAATCAATAACATATCGGAATAGGTCACTCTCCGGCTTCGACGGATCGGCTTAAGCAGATCTACTAAGTACATATACAGGCATAACGATACCTACATGGTAAAGTCATCTATATCTATATCATCTCTATCTATACACTACATGAAATACAAAAAAAATCAATAAATAAATGGCAAACAAACAAAACATTTGCCTAAACAAAAATTGTACGGTCGATAAAATTTTATGCCTTCCACTTGTCCGCACTCTGCTTTTAAGCGCTATGGAAAGTTTGAGTAGGCTTTGAACATTATTATTCGTTTTATTCATTAGTAAAATTAGACCGAAGATCCTTTCTCTATAACTGATAAAGAAGGAAAGAGGGGTGAATGCATACAAAGTTTTACTAAGATTGTAAATCTGACCATAAACATTATACCTGTATATTATCCTACGCACCTGTGTGTCAGCATATCCACCCTACGTGGACGGCATGCAAACGCTACAGCTCCCGTGAGTAGTACAATTTATGGCGAGCATTCCGCTATATTTCCTTTTGTTTTTTCAGGAGTAACGCTTCTTTACACATCTCTTATATTTACATTCGACTGGCACTACCCGCTACGAATATGATGCGTCTACCTGTTTGTATAACTACTTATTGTTTTGTTTAAACTATGAATAATACTGGTGAAACCTTTCAAGATTAAGAATGTCATCAAGCATAAGGAGTTGGTAGAGATGTGGTAGAGTTTAGGTCGATTAGTTTTAAGCTTTTTGAATTCAATATTTTTTCAATGTTTGAGTTTCTTAACATTATTTTGTGAATTTTTGCTTTGAGTATTTCTACCAAAACGTTGTGCCTATATGTACCTTCAATCTAGATAAAATGTATTTAATTATTTATTATAATAACGACTAATGCAAAGCAATTGCAAATGCAATGCATTGGATTGTCTAATAAAATTCCATTTGTAGATAAAGGCAGGTGCAAAACAACTATAAACTACATTTTCATTTTCCCATAGCACAACTAGCCAACATAAACATGTGAACGTGTTACCAACAAAACAAATTTACAACAAGTAAATTAGGAAATATCTCACTGTCTAGGGGCTCAGTGATAGCACACCGGAATACAGCGTTAAACTAAAACATAAGTGGCGGAAAAATTAGTCTGAACGACCACTATACGCTGACCCTCAATTTGGACTTCATTATCATATATCGAGGCGCGCGGGAGGAAAAAACAGGGGGAACGGTATCAGTTTATACTGGATGGTGCAGCCTGAAAAACTGAGGTAATTCGAAAAGTTTTCTTAATTACATTCGTAACTAACTCCCTGAACGAATTAAGCTGAAGCGTAACAACTGACGGCTCAGTTTAGTACATTGGATACACTCTCATCGCCTGTTTTAATTTTTGGAAATCTTTACTTAATAACTAACTAATCCAATAATGAAGAAATATAATTGAGATTAAAGGTAAAATGAAGTAGGAGCTAAATTGCTGGTAATTTATTGCTAGTATTATGCTGGTATTGCTGGTAGCTTTAAAAACGTTTAATTGGACATTTCAAATCAAAATATTTCAGCACAGAACAGCTTAAAATTTAATTCTACAAGTTATTAGCAATCAGTCTGAAATAAGGCGGAATGTTTAAATATATTTCAATTGTTTGAACTAAATCCACATCCATTGATATTACGTAAAATCTAACAACCTATTGACAAAATTAAAAAGTTTTCGATTTATATATCTAAATTACATAATTTGTTGTTACCCACTGTTAAAATCTATTCAAACCGAAATCGTAAAAGGGCGGGCCATTTAAAATTCATTGAAACAAGTTCGCAAAAAAAGTCATTTGGAAATCCCGCAGCTAATAAAACGGGGAATAAATTACAAAATTTGCGCTGAAATAAGCATCGTTCGTGCTTGTTTAATTTAGATAAAAAAATTAATTAGCTAGTCACGGTCTAATGAACTTGCTGGGGAGAGCAAGTCATTTTAAGTGTCGTAAAAAGATGGTAATTTTTAATTTTCTTCATTTCTCACGCAATAAAATTCGTCTCAATGTAGGGGGATTGTTGTGTTAATTAAAGTTCAAATATCTCAGCTGATTTTAGTGCACAGTATAAAGAAAAAGTTTATCACGCGTGTATCTTAGTCCAACTGGAAATATAAGGACTGAAAACAAGACTCATATTTAGAATAGGCACTGTTTACATTAATTAATTATATACTTTTACCTACTATCTACTTGGAAACTAAGAAAATAATGTCAGTAAATTTTTTCCCATTGGATCGATGCTTGATTTTAAAATCAAGTAAGTGATAAATATACTGACAACTGAAGTTTTGGTATAGCATGAAATAAAATAAATTCTGTATTAAAAAATATATATAAATTGCTGGAAAATACGGTCACAAAGTAAAAGGACACAGCATACAGCTTACATTAGTCCGGAAAGCGCTGAAAAATCACTGGCGAGCCTACTGAAGTATTCACGCGAAAAAACTGGTAATGAGGAGCGTTTATGCAACTTTTATGATATTAGGGGATGTACTAAAGATAAAATAACGGCGTTTCGCGAACATTAACATATCAACTCTTATTTTCAATTTCTTCACCTATTAGAATACAGTGTTTTTCGTTAGTTTCGCGAATAATTCAAATTTTAGCCATGTTAATATTTAAAGTCTTTTATTTGGTCATATTTGTTAGACCTACATCTTAAGCCCGTAAATTTGCTAGGTATTTTTGTAGTATTTTAGGTGTACACTTAGCGGCATAATTTTAGCCTGATTGTAATTTTAACGACTGATTTTATCGCTCATCAAAACTAAACACCTATAGATAATATAATACAGAAATTCGAGGATCCTCTAATTTCTGTATTATGATCTGTCAACAAAATAATTTATTGAATCCTCGGATGCTTTTTAATTTTACATTCGATTCACATTCATTTCAATCTCACGAAACTTAGACTGCACATCACTACCTCTATTCGTGCCTTATATAGAGAAACAAAAGTCTATGCAAACACATGGTAGAGATCATTCCTCTCGGTAGTAGCACGGAAAGTTTCATTCAAGTAATAAAAATATTTCAATATTTTTGATCTTGAGACTTGTTAATCTTATATTGTGTGTATTTTACGCATAATTGATGGTTATTATGTCCATTCGCATCATTGCTGTATTAAATTAAAAAAAAGGTTTCGCATCTCATGTATATAATGTGTATATAATCGTCATAATATAATGTATGCAAGGACAAAACAAAAAAAACTTTCTTGTTTTTTTGTAAATTGTTTTTAAATTATCAATTTGACAGAAACATTAATTGTATAATTATATAGTTACTCAAATATGTATGACAGTTAAAAAATAATTATTTTGAGCTTCCTTGTGCGAAAGAGTTTCTAGACGCTTTCATTTTATTTCATTTTCAAGTGAAACATGTAAACAGTAGAATGAAAAAAAAACATGCAGGTACATAGTATACATGGTAACAATTAATCTTCATTCATCATTTAAAAACTAAAGAAAACTCTTATCGTGCCCAATGTAAATTCATCACTTTGAAAAAGGAATAGAAAAATTGAATTTGTACGCCTTGCGCCATCTATGTATTGAGCCGTACTTTAGAAAGTTAAGTTGTTACGTAAGAATTATAAGTAGCTTCTGCGTGATGTGACTTGAAGTTTAGCTCTCAACCCCGCTTAAGAAGTTTCACTTTAAAAAAGTGCTAAATTTAACAGTTTTTTATTATTACACCTATTCTAAAAACTTACCTATTATGTTTCTTCGTTCAGCTATAAAAAAAAATAGACAGCAACAGGTACTCATTAGGTAGGCAATCTCTTGTGATCGCAATCGACTATTGTTTGTGGACGACAGTGGCTATTGTGTTGCTGATTGCCCTCAGAATGTATCCCCTCTGTAATCTGTATTACTATAGATCTAACATTGATTATTATAACTTAGCCAAGGTTCGCCATTGAGTTGCGTATGAAATAGCGTCCAAATTGTTAGGTGAACATCTTTAAATACGTAAATAATTTTCTGTGATATAAGTAAAACATTAATAGTTAATAATTTAATTTTAATATCTATTTCAATGCAGGAGATTTGATAAAGTATTCAAAGGAGACTCCAGAATCGGTCAATTTGTGCAAATATTTTTTTTGAAATTTATAAATAGACAGAAATATGTGCTAATATTTTTTGTGTTGCATCCACTAAAAAAAACACTAAACGCTTATAACATCATTAAACTATATTATAACTAAGTAAGTAAGCAAATACAGACTACGAACACAAACAAAGGAAAGCAATCAACTGTTCAAGAGGCAATATATTAATATTAGGTAGTGCAAAATTATAGTAACCACTACACCACCTTTTCGGACATTACATTTAACAATAACGGTGATTTAGTGACACCCTATCTAAATTTAGGGTTCCCCAGGCTATGTGGACACCCCACGCGGTTGAGAATTGATTTATTTATTGCTCCAAGTGAGTGTTTTGGTTCTGTACCAGGTACGCCACTTAGGAGGTTAAAGTGATTTGATTTCTCTCTTTTTCGTCGGATAGGAGGTGTGTGCTTCGAATACAAATATATAGATGAAAATACGAAACGCCGCAGTCATTTTAAGTTACAATCGATGTACCTGTCGAATTTATACACCGATGCCATCACTTTACTTTTTAATCAACGAAATTTTTCTTTAGTGTAGAATTTTATAAAACTTTATCGTCCAAACGTAGTTTCGTGTTTGGGTTGCAATCGAGAAGGCACAGGTTCGACCCCGGGTCTAGGCGAATACCAATGACACTTATTACCTAAGTATTTACTATTGAGTACTTACAACTTGCCTACATTATAGGGACGATAAAATCACTATATCCTCGAATAGAAATAGAATCGGATCAGTAGTTTATGTGCTACGATGGAACAAACATACATATACCTATACACCTATATACCTTGAGTGCCAAAATCCTTTTGGCTTTGCCGTAGGCGTGTAAAAAAGAAGTGCGAGAAAACCTGCATTTGAGAAGACTAACATCTTCCAATCCCCGGGAAGCCAACTGCCAAGCGTCAAGTAATAAACTACAACCCTCATATTTTCATAGTCATGTTGGTTTTTAATTTTTTCGAGCTTATTAAAATTTTCCATAATAGTTTTAAGTATAAATTTTTTTTCTCATAATATCCCAAGCTTAATTTTGGTTCGAACCCGATATCGATTAGTCTGTACAAATTCCTTTACGTCAGCAAACCGATTCAGTCCAAATATCGGCAAACATTCATCCAATTAGAACGTTAACCCAAACAGTTAGATTAGCCAAATATTGTTTGTGTTACACAATACAAGACCAATCTCCATACATCCAATATTAGGGAGCGAGGGGAGAGATGGCCTGAGGCGAATGCTTGAGTAAACACGCCCACCAGCATGGATCAGAGGAACCAGACTTAAAACCATAAATTACTAGCCTTACCCCGTGGACAGACCCGTACCTACCTGATTTTGATAACACATTTCAGATAATAATATAATATTACATAATATAATATCTATAGATGCTTTCACACCACATCAATCTGGTGCCGTGGTAAGTTCTCAAAGGACTTGTGTTACGAGTACCAGACAATGGAAATATATGTAATACTTTTTATACTATACTTGTATTTAAGATTTTTATTATTTAATACACATATTTAATATACATCCATGACCCAGGAATACAGAAACTTTTTGTTCCCCGGCGAGATTCGATCTGACCTTCGGCTTGAGCGCCATGCGCTAACAAACCACAGAAGTCAAATACATTTCAAAATTTTAGAAAACATTTTTTTAAATTATTTAAACAATAGCAACGATTTTAAATATTAACTGTAAGTATGAAAATTATGTTGCTCTTTCTTATTGTATCTACACATATTAATATTACTATTTTCACTATAGTATAATTATAATATATTTTATTATTTTGAATCTTTAAAATTGTCGTTTTCAAGTTTTTAGTACATATTGTTGACTCTACCATACAAATAAAGAAAAAAGAATAACTAGGAGTTAGGAAACTTGTTTTACATTCATTCAGTATGAAACTGGAGCAATGTGTATTTATTTGTGTAATAAAAGGGTTTGAACAAATTATATAGGGTTAGGGACATTGATTACAAGTTCAAACACTATAAACGCCTCAGGCAGCGAGCGCCAAAATTTTTGTTTAAACAAAGTAATTGATTAGTTTCTTACTCACACACAAATATATTCATACGCATACAAATTCAATTGGCGAATTTAGAATTTAAAACATATTACCGTAGGGTCAAAAGTAGTCTTCAAATTCTTAGTAGGTATTGTTATAATAACGTATTTGGGTTTGTATAAATAAATATATTTGCGGTTACACCTTTTTTCCTTGACTTGTCTTAAAATTACATTATTTTAGGAACCTACATTATGATATTAAATGAATTTTCATATTTAAGGCAATACTGATTATAAGTATAAATGTTCAAAGAAGAACATCAATCAATTGTATATAATAAGTTTCTCTCATAAGTTAAAAAAAACTTAATATTGTTTCCGAATTCGTACTTAATGTATTTTTATATGTATCTTTTAATTTGTGGAGGTCTTACTAAAATGTCTCGTGCTCTTCCTGCGATGAATTCTAGCTTCAGCAGTAGCTTCAAAGTTTAAGTAATCACCTACGATTCCATGAAAACTGTATGTATACTCTTTTTGGATCCATTTAAACCTAATCGAAAACAAAAATCACAATAGGGCCTTTCAATAGAGCCTTTAATGCTACCAATTTAAATGTCATTTTTACCGTGCAACAAGAAATACAATGACAAACGTGACATAAAGTAATGAATTTGGTTGAGTTTTTACTTTTTGCTTACGTTTAGATTAAATTGAATCTGAACAGAGTATGTACTAATCAATACTGTTATATTGATTGTTTCGTTTCGTAGATTTTTCTGTTTGTTATGAATTACTAACGTACCTACTAACTCGTAAACTTTAATTATTTTATTTAAACTGTTCGACTACTTTTGTTTTCTAACAGTTGTTAGAAATGATTATTAAATGCAGCACACATTGGTAATGTGTTATAATTGAGCAGTTTTTTATTGGTAATAAATTATAGTTGGCTCTTGGGATCAAATATATTACCATACCATTATATATAACCAGCGTTGCCAGATATTTTTTTTGCCAAGTCGGGATTTTGGAACTTTTTGAGTGAAAAACGCGGAATTCTTTCGTTGAAAGCGGGACATGATATAAATATTTAAAATATAAAGCGGGAAATAGTTGAGTCTTATTCGTCTTCTGAATAAAATAAATATAAAAAAAACAGTAATCAAAATCAAAAAAGTTTTATTAATTAGAAAAATATGGCGTCTGAGGAGTGATTGTTAGAAATTGAAACTTACAATAAGAGAATAATTATTTATAAGAATTACTTATTCATGGCATTTCTGTGAAGATTTAACTTATTTTAAAGTATCCTTTTTTGAGAGCGCGGGGCATTACCAGACAATTTTGGTTCAAAACTCGGGACGTCCTCTCAAAATCAGGACATCTGGCAAGAGCTGATATATACATACGCTTTTAATCTGCGACATCAATCACTTCCCAAAAAGCTTAGGGTTTCACAACCTACTGATAAGTGTCAGATAGCTTATTTGCATGTTTTGTCTCTGTCGCTCGATATAAAGTAATCAGAACCAAAACTTCGGAATAAGCTATTCGACACTTATTAGAAGATTGTAAAACAGGCCCTAAGACTCCGTAAACGCTATCTATTCGTAAGATACTTTGAAATTTGCTGTGCATTGTGTATTACATTAACCTTTGTTGGGCAAGGTTTAATAAAACAAATTATATTTACTAATATTTCTATTCTTTTATTCATTGTTTTATTTGGTTTTCGAAATTAACTTTCCTTTTTTATTTATCAATAATAATTTAATTAATAAATCGTAAGGAATCTACGAATGCCTACTTAAACATAGCAATGATTTATTTGTAAACTAATAATGGTTAATAATAGATACAATTGTTTAAATTCTGTCTATTATTACTTATTATATACACAAAAATGCTTAGCATGAATAAAATTGCTTTTTGGTTTATATAATTGACAAAAACTGCGAATAGCTTTTACAAAAATTTCATCTCAAAGTTTAGAATAGATACAACTAAAAATCACACGTTCGCAATAAAATTCTACAAAAAAAATAATTAAACAATTAATGAGTTATTATGCAAATTGTTACTATGTCCAGGCACAGTTTACCTGGGAATACCTACTACAACATTTATAAAAAAAGCCATTGCAGTACAACCTCTTTAATGGAATGAATGGATTTGCAATCGATACTATAATGAAAATTATCTAGTACCGAATAATTTGACTCCCCGATAAAGTGTAGTGTTGCAAACGTGTTAGGTAAATATTATGTGCATTGGCCCCTACAAAATTATGTTCACTATAACATTATGAAGTTGAGCATTTCGTATTTTTTTGGAATAACTTAATATGAAAACTCTTTAGTACAAAAATTAAATAGGTTATAGTTATTACATTACAAATACTTTTATGTAGATATTAATTTTTATTTTAGTGTATGTTAAATCAATTCTTCTTGTGATTATACTAAATGAAGTACTTAAAATTGATTTACGAAAAACAATTTATCATTATGAAAAAAATAATTCTTTAACTCGATTATTTAACTTTTATAATAAAAACTAAAATAATACTGATATGGTAAGAATTGTTTTTGTAATTAAAAAAAAATTAAAGCCATTAGCCATGACTAGAATCGTAAATAGTAAAGCGTTCAAAACCTACTTCATTATCCTAAAACTCAATAAATTCCTATAAGTTACTTACGCTATCAACTTTAATTATCGAAATACATTGCACATTTTTACTTACATTATTATCATAGGTATATTCTATATTTACAAAATATCATTTAAAAATATTATTTATATTAATTCGCAATTTTTTCGTTAATTTTTAAGCTTTGTGGCCTTTTTCATTTTAAAACTACGATTGGTGATAGTCTTAAAACAAAAAAATTAGAACAATACCAGCTATAAATATCGAATTTTGGCCCTTGTGTCGAAAATTTGAAAGCTTTAAAACAATTTACGCTCGCTTTGAACTGCAAGCAATCGATAACCATTTTTTACAACGAAATGAAGGTAGTCTCAAACAGATTACTATGATAAATTCAAGTGTAACTTATTTACAATGTTATAACTATTTTGGCTAAATGTCACTAATAACTTATTACAACTAGAGATTGT